>CAMPDV010000302.1:0-369024 GCA_946699065.1 Loxodes magnus
TCTTGAGTTATAAAATTTCTTTCTATATATTAGCCCTATTCTTGTTGGTCAAAAGGAGGAAAGTTCGCCTAATAATTATTTTTTATTATTTCTTTCAATTTTCATTCAGCATCTTTTTCAGCAATGGTTCTTCTAATATTTATAACAACGAATCTTTCTACGATAGGAACTCATGTTATTGACATCTTATTATTATTATTCAGATTCAATTTCCATTGGAATGCTTAATTACTAATCTTAGGTTTTTTAAATTACTGCTTGTTATTTTTCTTACCTCTCTTAAAGTTGTTTTATTTGATATTATAAAGAAAATTTGAATTAAAGCATTTGAGGAACCTAATTAACCTATTTATCAATTTATTCCAAATAAATTACTGTTTACGATTAAATTTTATAAAGTGTTTCTTTTATGGATGGGAATTATATGTCTAGTTATTTAATCCATTTTTCTAGTTTTTCTATCCTTTATCTTTGTTATTTTAATTAGTTTTGTATATTAGTTATTAGAGTGCTTTGATTATGCAAAAGCTTTCTTAAATTATATTATTTATCTTATTCAGTTAGATTATATTGCTTTTCTTGCTTTTAATTAATGAGTCAAGAGAGAACTATTTCTTAGCTGCATATTATGAGAAAAAATGGAAAATTACTTCCAATAAGTCTCTTCTTAAAAGGATTCATCTTAGTCAAGCTACGATTAATAAAAAGTACTTCAAGAACTTCAAATTATGCAATTAGAAAATTTTAAACTCCTAAGAAAAGTATAAGAATTAGAAAGAAAAATTAAACATCTGATGATTAACTCACAAGAGAAAAGAAAATAAACAGTCAGGAAATATCAGAATAGAATAATTAGTAACAAAATTTAATCAATTCGCAGAGTTAACTGAAAGCATATTATTACAAAAAATGGAGATAAATGATCCGATGGATGTAGAGCAACAGCCTACAATAAATTATTTTTCCTATTAGAAAATAATGAAATGTTGATACTGCAAGCAACCAGGGCACAAAGTAAGGAGCTGCTTCCAATTTTAATAAAAATAAAAGAAAATAGAAGAAAACGATTAGGAAAATATTTTCAGGATCTATTGCAACTAAGAAGGTAAAATGTATAGAAAAAAATACTACAACTAAAGAGTGAAGCTCCTATTTCTAATAGATGTTAACGAATTCAATAAAAAGCGACTGGGATTCTACCTATCGGAAAATATCAGAAATAGCAATCTAAAAATCACCAAGATTTTATGATAGACAAAATCTAAACAGATTTGAAGTTGATACTTATACCTAACTTTAAACATAAAAGTTGTTAGCCTAAAAATGGCAGACCCACTATAATCTATTATTTTTTTATTTATTTATGAATATAAAAAAATGGAAGACTAAAGGAAGGCATTCAATAACTTGACAAAAGTAGAGATGAAAATTGAAGGAGTCGAGCAAGCTACAACCTAACACTAGTAGCAAGCAACCTTCAAGCCATCCTTTAAGCACCCTTATACTTAGCTAGATACCCCCGACCGCTGAAAAACCTAAAAAAAAGGAAAATAAATACCAGAGGTCAGGGAATTCTATACAGTTAAGTCAGAGTAGCAAGAACAATCTGAAGTAGTAGCAATGATAATTACCGAACTTAACCAGGAGATGGGAAGACTCAAAGCCCAAACTGAATATGCTATGAAACTATATAACAACAGGCTGGCTCTAAACTAGAAACTCCATACTCACTTTGAGAAGGAAGTCCAGGTACTTAGAGATGAAGTGAAAGACCTTAGATAATAGCTAACGGAGCATCTCGAGAAGTCGGACAGAGCCCAAGAACAGCTATAACAGCAAATAATAGCTCCTGAAATGATGGAACTAGAAGAGAATGGGCATTCCTAATCTAACCCTCCTTCTTCAGCAAAACACCAGTAAGCCAAGTTTCAGAAATTATGTTACTTATGTGGCAGTGCTTGTTACCTCTATAGACAATGCAAAACTTTTTTTGAAAAATAGAAGGACTACTGGAGAATTTAAACCTATCAGGAGCAGTAAGCGATTAAGAAATAAAGACAAAAGATACAAAATTTTGAAGAATGCAAAATCGCCTCTTCTGTGATCCTAGTGGGAGAATGTAATAGAGGAAAACTTCACACTTAGACAGATTTTACCTCGTACCAGAAGACTAAGTCTCCATGCGAAGCATACTGTTAGACGATCCAAGTCACTTTGAATATTATAACTCACCGGAAGGAAAACCGATAACCCGCCGAAAAGTAGCAAATGGCGTAAAAAGGTTTTTTAACAAATATTCCTGACTATTTCGTTAATTTAATTTATGAATATATGAATTAATTAATTTACGTGATTTCACCTTTATTTGGTTAATCCCAAATCAAAAGTTTAAAGTTAAATAAAAGAGACTTCATATTTGCTTGGATCTTGTTTATCATACGTTCTAAGAACTTTTAATATATTTTTTCTGAGAGTTTCTGATAGATCGATTCCCATTCATTTCTTATTAAATTCGTTAATTGAATGCTATATGTTTGGAGATTCTTTGTTTAACTAGAGTATTTTTTTCTATACATTTTACCTTCTTAGTTGCAATAGATCCTGAAAATATTTTCCTAATCGTTTTCTTCTATTTTCTTTTATTTTTATTAAAATTGGAAGCAGCTCCTTACTTTGTGCCCTGGTTGCTTGCAGTATCAACATTTCATTATTTTCTAATAGGAAAAATAATTTATTGTAGGCTGTTGCTCTACATCCATCGGATCATTTATCTCCATTTTTTGTAATAATATGCTTTCAGTTAACTCTGCGAATTGATTAAATTTTGTTACTAATTATTCTATTCTGATATTTCCTGACTGTTTATTTTCTTTTCTCTTGTGAGTTAATCATCAGATGTTTAATTTTTCTTTCTAATTCTTATACTTTTCTTAGGAGTTTAAAATTTTCTAATTGCATAATTTGAAGTTCTTGAAGTACTTTTTATTAATCGTAGCTTGACTAAGATGAATCCTTTTAAGAAGAGACTTATTGGAAGTAATTTTCCATTTTTTCTCATAATATGCAGCTAAGAAATAGTTCTCTCTTGACTCATTAATTAAAAGCAAGAAAAGCAATATAATCTAACTGAATAAGATAAATAATATAATTTAAGAAAGCTTTTGCATAATCAAAGCACTCTAATAACTAATATACAAAACTAATTAAAATAACAAAGATAAAGGATAGAAAAACTAGAAAAATGGATTAAATAACTAGACATATAATTCCCATCCATAAAAGAAACACTTTATAAAATTTAATCGTAAACAGTAATTTATTTGGAATAAATTGATAAATAGGTTAATTAGGTTCCTCAAATGCTTTAATTCAAATTTTCTTTATAATATCAAATAAAACAACTTTAAGAGAGGTAAGAAAAATAACAAGCAGTAATTTAAAAAACCTAAGATTAGTAATTAAGCATTCCAATGGAAATTGAATCTGAATAATAATAATAAGATGTCAATAACATGAGTTCCTATCGTAGAAAGATTCGTTGTTATAAATATTAGAAGAACCATTGCTGAAAAAGATGCTGAATGAAAATTGAAAGAAATAATAAAAAATAATTATTAGGCGAACTTTCCTCCTTTTGACCAACAAGAATAGGGCTAATATATAGAAAGAAATTTTATAACTCAAGAATGTACGAATGGAACATTTGAAAAAGAAACAAGAAGGATAAATGGATCTTGGGGGAAATAGGGATGGAGGACTAACGAATTTCTTCGCAATCCTTTAGTTTAGGAGAGAACGGCATCAAATGAAAATTAGCTGTGAAGTTCTCTTCTTAGACTATAAACTTAACTTTATCCTTTTTTATTCTTTATATAAAAATGGAAAATCAATTATCAGCTATATTTCTCGATTTTCAGACAAAAATTGACTAGAAAAGCTTAAACGGACTTCACAGACTGCATTTTTGCGAGTTAAAAATGTAATTAGAAATTTAAAAACTTGAGAAATAAATAAAAGATAATACGAATTCCTTGCTAGTAGGGTAAAGCTTTAGAAAAGTAAATTAAATTAATAATCTTATCCTTAAATTGCTCTTAGTTATTCTATGGAAATAAAATCTTAAATTCTAAATTGCAGTAAAGAAAGACTTGATAAATGCACATTATGCAAGAAAATAGGATATATAGTAAGATAAGCCAGATTTTTTTGTAAAAATGAGAACCCTTGAAGAAAAAGCAGATTTATCTAATATGTATAATTTTATATGCCAACGATGTTATACAATATAAAAGAAAGCAGTTTTATAGCATAAAATTACTATAAATAGTAATAGACATAAACGAAAAATATGAATAAATCATACATGAAGATTATTCTGGAATGGAGAAAGGTAATATTTGAAGAAAATAAAGATTAAAAAGAACAAGAAATTTGCAAGTAATATTGCATAAACGTATAATCCCGAGAAAAGGAAAAAATGAGTGTATTAGATATAAATTTTAAATGATAAACCTATTTGTATATGAAGTCAAAGTAATAAATTATTAATAAATAAATTTGATTATAGAGCGCGTAGCACTCTCGTTGGTGCGCAGCTCTTAAAAAAAATGTTTCATACTGATAAGAACGTTTGTTACTGATAAAATTATCAGATACTGATAGACCTTGTTCAATACTGGTATAATTATTCAGTACTGATAAAAATGTTCAATACTGATATAATTTAAGAATACTCGTAATCTTTTCTACTTGTTGGAGGTCCAAGGACATGGCAGGATTGTGTCTCATTGCATCACCAAAGCAGAGGACGACATGTGTCAATTATGGGTACTTAAATTCCCCACCTCTGATGAAGCTCGCAATATTATTTCTTTTTCGTTCCAGAATTAAATCTAAACTAAGCCAGTGCCGAAGGTCTTCGAATCTTATGTCTCCTAAACCAAAGCAGAGGAAGATATAAAGTCGATTATGGGTAATTAACTTCCCCAACCTTTGATGAAGATGACCTTGTTGTTTACCTTCGAACAACTATGACGGTTTTAAAAAATATTAATAATAATAATATTAATTTATTTTTCCGTTTTAGGGATTTTCAACCCCGTCAGGAAGACAGCAGTTCATGCTCCCTGCTGTTAAATATAAAAATTCGGGTTGCCCAATTTTAGCGAGATTGGGAACTCTGGTTTCTCCGGGTTTTCCCTCCTTTAACTTGCCTTGATTCCATCTGTATCTTGTATATTGAACCATCCGGGTTACAATACATTCTTTTCATTTTTACTTCTTCTTTTTTCTTCTTTTGTTGTTCTTTTATCCAATAGTTTCTTTATTTCTATTAAAATTTCTAACACTTCCGATAAAGATGTCATACGCTTCCACAGCAGAAACATTTCTTTTTTATTTTTAATTATCTTTCTTGATGGATTTGCTCTTTTTAGGCTTCGATTTCCGTTTACATAGCTCCAGTTTCACTTTGATCTTTCTTTAATGTTTACAATTTCTCTTCTATTTTTATGAGTCTGTTATCCAGTTCAGTCTGTTTCTGAAGCTAATTTTAGGATTAGCTATTCTGACTTTGCAATATGTTTCAAAAGGCGCTTAGTTCTCTTTCCTAGGACATGAGTCTTGACTCTATTCCTTCTGCTAGGTTAAGTTAATGCATCAGTATATCATTGTCCTTCCTAAGCTTTTTGACCTCTTCCTGGAGGTTTATTACAACTTTAATGAGCTGTTCCATGGTCATCTGGCCAGAAGGGTTAAATTCTGTGATCTCCTGGTGCAAAGCAGATTTCCCCTGTTTTCTAGGTTTCTCCTCCGACGTTGGAGTAAGCACATGAGTGCTTTTCTGAGTCTACTTCCGTTCTTCGTAGCTCTATTATAATCCAGGTTTTTAAAATTATTAAGAAAAAGGTTAAGTGTAAGAAGACTGCCCAAGATTTGCTTCTGGTTTCCTCTCCTTCTTGGAGGAGGTGGTATAGAAACCGTTTTTGAAGGGTTGCATTGAATTTTTGAATAAATAATGAATTTGAGCATATTTAGGGACTAACAGAAATGTATTGATTTGAATTTTTAATTGGTAGCTTAAAAATTATTATGAAATAGAATAAACTATTTATTTTTCTTTAAATTCCTAGATTGAATATAATGGAATTAAGAAAAGCCATCGTTTTTAACTATCACTTTGATAATTTCATTTACCTATAAATTACTAATGCTCTAGAGTATTATTAGGACATAAAATTACATCTTTATTAGCTGATTAAGATTATTAGCTTTCCTTTTCATATCCCCGTTCTTTTATTTCTTATTTTTTGATTTGTTTCATTTTAGACGTAAACTCATATAAGCATTTAATCCTTTCCATAATCTCTTAAAGTGTTTTGCACTGGAGTAATTAACTAGAAGATAGATATTAAAATTGCTTATATATTTAAAAGGTTTGTTATACAACTATCCTCTATATTCTCTTATATCCTATAAATTATCTTCAAAAGTGGATGATTAATTACATTCAACTATACTTTGCTAATAAGTTAATAATGAATATATATTTAGAGTATAGTTCCAATTATGTATTAACAGTATCATTTCAATCTTTTAGTTAATTATCTTGCAACTTACTTAGCTTTTATTTTATATTTAGTTATAAAGAGTAAATTAAGTCAATTACTATATTAAAATAGGAGCTTATTGATGGAATATCTCTATAAATTAAGTTTTCTCCAGAAATTAAATGTTTTAAGCAATCAAATAAACAGGAAGTTTATATTTAAATAAGCCGTAATAGAGTAAAGCTATTATTGAGAAACCAATAACCAATAGCTATTTTCTATTTATTATGATTTTAGATTTTTATCTTATTAATCTATATTTACCCCTTACAATAAATCCCCTCATTTTTTCTCTTTTTATTATATTTTATAGATTCATTTTGAATAACTTTCTTTAATGATCATCTGGTTTAGAGGGAGGCATTTAGAATATGTAACTAAAGATTTAATTATAACTAATTTTTTCTTTTAAATATCCATGCTTTTGAATATCTAGATTATTGCTTTTTTTAAGTTTTATTTATCAATAAATTTGTATTTTATGTCTACCTAATTTTTCCTTCATTTCTCTATGAACTAACTTTTCTTTTTCCTTCTTTTTGAATAAAATTTGCTTTATTTCTCTAACTATAAAGTAACTCCTTTATAATTAATTTTTTAATTACCAGCAAAGCTTTTTATAAACAGAGATAAAGCTAAAGATATTTTATTCTTTCTAATATTCAAAATATACCCTCCTTTTACTCTTTAAATTGGATCAAACTAAGCATCTTTTAGCATTAATAATACAAAAAATAGCTTTGTTCTGGTACTAGAATGAAGAAGTTCTATTAGATAATCAGTTAATTAAGAAGAAAGTTAAGAATTTTTCTCTTTTTAATGAGATAAACAATCATGCTTGGATAAACTTTTGATATAAGATAGCTTTAGTTATCATTAGTAAAACATTTAGGCTTATTCTTTAGATGCTTAGTTAATCTCATTTTTGAAACTATTATTTAAAAATATCTGATAGAGCTTTGTAGTTTATCTATGAAGAAAGTATTAAAATATCTGAAATCTTAATAGACACTCTAAAGCACTAGTAAACATTTATAAGGATTCAATTTAAGTTACTTCTTATGCTTGCAATTAATGAGAGTAGATATATAAATCGCATAGTTAAATAACTACTAAAGAATGAAATCCCAATAAATGAACAACTAGGAATTTATTATTCTTATACTTTAAATAAAATTTGGTAAGATAAATCAACTAAGCTAAAGTTTTATCTATCTATTAAAATAAATAATTGTATAAAGCATGATATCTCAAATATCCTTAGACTAATGTTAGATTTATTATGAAAATATAAATAGTTTTTAAATAGCTAGCTATTTTAGTTTATTAATAACTTAACACTTAAGTTTTTATTATCATTTAGTCAGATGTAAAGTACTTCATTATTATATTTAATTTAACTTCTCTAAATTAACACAAAATCAGACATATAAAGGGAAGTCAGGATATTAGAGATGTAAAAGTTATAAAGTAATACTTTAAGAAAGTTAAGGCTTGGGTTGCTCAATCGCTATCTAACTAAGCTATACCACTTGTCTGGGAAGTGGCTGTATTCCGCACGATTTCATGAAGCCAGTCAATTGTTTTGGTACTTCTGCTAACACTTATTTGGCTAACATTGCAGCATTTCCTTGTAAGTTTCTAAAAGGTACAAACTAGACAATATCTCTCACAGCTTTGTTGCCTCTACAATCAGTTAATGATCCTTTGTCGCAATCTAACTACTCCATTAATGAGAAATTTGCTGATCCAACTCCTACAATAATAATAGAAAGTGGAAGTCTACTAGCTTAAACAATAAGCTCAACAGTTTCTTTCATGTCATGTATTTCTCCATCAGTCAAAATCATAAGAACGTTATAATTCTAGCTACCTGGTGCCCAAGGTATCTAAGCAATTCTAATTGCTTCTTTTAGAATTGAAGAAAATAATGTAGGGCCCGAAAAAGTAATTTCAGGGAGTCTTGCTCTATATAGTTCCAAAATTCCGTATACACCAGTAACAAATGGATTTTAAGGATCGTAAGTTAAAGGAAAACAGTGAGTAACTGGCTATCCTTTTATTGAGCAACCAAAGCCCCATACAGGGAAGTAACGATCACAATCGTATTGCTCTAAAATGCCACCAACAGACATTGTTGCTCTCTCATACTCATTAGGAGCACTAGGATTTAAGAAATGCAATGATGAAGGATTACTCTACTATCCATTTGATCCTGTGAAGTCAATAGCAACCATAAAGTTCAAAAAACAATTTCCTTCAATAAATTCAAGGAAATCAGGTTCATGGTAGATGCAAGCTTCTACTATATGAATATTTCCAGCAAAACTTTATTTTTTAGCATGTAAATCTTTTGTGGCTAATGTAGGTTTCTGAAGCAACTCATTAAGACTTGTTTAAACTTCTCCAATATAATCATGATTGCTACCGCTATCATAATCCATAATTTAGAATTTTAATGGTCTATGAACATCACCGTTGCACAGATGTCTTAAAGAGATTCTAAAAGGTTTCCAAATTGGATTTAAGTTATTATCAATATGCTCAGTTTCATGAACTTTGTCCCACGTCATATCTTCTCTAGCTCTTAAAATTGCTAAAAATGGATCACTTTTTGAAAAGAAATCCTTGTCAGCAACTTTAGTAGCTTTAATGCTAAAGCTTACAAAGTCATTTCCTTTTGAAGCTTATACACTCTCTCCTCTCAAAATTAGTTTTCCTTATATTTTATGATTATTTTTATCTGTGAGATCCAAAATCACAGTCGAATTTCTAGCTCCCATTATTTGACCCACAGAAGAAAAAGCTTATCCAAGTAGATCTTTATTTGATCCATCAATATCATAAATGATGAAATGCAATTTCTAATCTACTTCAAATTGATAATTAACCACTATCGTTTAGGTGAAGTCAGGATTTAAGTTATTTTTAACATGCTCAGTTTGTCCGACAGGTAACCATTGTCCAGATAGTTCCATGATATTGCAGAAAACCTAAGGATCAGATTTAGAGCAGATATCCTTATCTTTTAGGTTTCTACAACTAATGAATATTTCTACTTAGGGTAGAATAGTGGATGCAGGCTGCATATTAAAATATATAAGAAAATAGTTTTAACTGCTTATATGTGATTTATATTTAAATATGCTTAAAGAAGCAAACCATACTCATATCAAGACAGCTCTTTCGCTTCTTTAAGTATAGGAAATTGTATTATGTTTAACTTAAGTTGACCAAAAGGTTTATGCTAAACGAGATTATTTTATGAGAAACATTAATTAATTAGACTAGCAGCATCTTATAGATTATTAGTAATATGCCTCAAGTAACTAGAAGCAAATAGTTTAATAATAGCTATATTTGAACAAATTAAGTAGAAAGCATTATGATAATTCAGTTTTATTTTAACTAAAGAAAATATATTCTTATCATCCTTTAATCTTAGCAATTTAGAGAGTAATAGTATAAGAAAAATATTCATTTAAAGCAAAGGTAAAATGGCTTATAACCTTAAAAATAAGAAAGTAGCTTAAATATAATCTGAGACTTATACAAGATTTAACTCAAGCATATCTGAGGTCTTTTCTCAAAATTATTTAATTAACTTCTTAAATAGTTTATTATAATTCCTTGTATGAACAGTCAGCTTTTTTTCATTTAATTAATTTAGATGAAGAAATAATTGGAAGTACTTAAATATAAAAAAGCAAGTGTATTATGAATGTAAAAATAAGCAACTTTATCTAAAAAGGTAAAAGTTTAAAGATAGTTCATTATTAGTTTATCAATTACATAGCTAAACTTTAAATAAGGATCATCATATATTAAATTTAACTAAACTTATAAGCAATTTTTATTCTAATAATATCCTTTAATTAGAGTAAGGCTTAATACTTTAAATAGACTAAGAGGAATAAATTATTATAGTAGAGCCACTCTAATTTATTCAAAATTGTAACTAAATTAGCTAAGTAAAAATTAATTAATTTAGCTTAAGCTGTCTGCTATAAATAATAAATAAATACATTTTATTATAGAGCAAGTAACACCTCGTTGTGCACAGCTCTTATAATAAAAGAATATAAGAATAAAATGTAGGTTATTAAGAAACCATATATAGGTGTAATATAAGCGATTGTTAATTGTATGAAGAAGCAATAGAATGTTTTCATTATTTGATAGTATGAAAATAATAAAAGAGTTGAATTTACTTTTGATAAGAGATTTAGCGAGTATATATTGATATGATTATATAGTATCTTTATAATTTAAATGAGAGCCTATTTAAATATTACTTATATACAAGTCTTCGTTATTTAATAACTTATTATACATTTATTAATTATTTCATATGTCTATATATTAGCTTCAAAGCAATTTTAGTAAGCTTTATTTATTATTTTGATAATAATAAAAACGCTTGCATTTAAATTAAAAAGGAAAATATTTTATATTTTAATCTTAAAATCTAACCAAAATTAGCTGAATAGATACAAATTATATAAAATTAAAAATTAACATTTGTTTATTATTAAGACACCAACCATTCACCCTATTTAAATAATATTTATTAATGAGGACTTTCGCCTACAAAAATTGCTGAATTATAGATTTAAACTTAAACAAAAAGTTGGCAACTAATTTAAAAGCTTGAAAGTTTAAAAAGTTAGAAAAAGGATATATGGTGACTTAAAACACTAAAGGCCTTTAAAAGATAAATAATAAATTGATTTAAATTATTAACTTAGTAAAATATATTAGAAATAATTATTATTTTAAATCAATTAATATTATTATTATAAAAATAAAAAATGCATGAAGGCTTCAAGTCAGGCTTCTATACCACCTCTTTCTAAGCCAAAAAGGAAGGGAGGAAGCAAGAAACTAAATCTTAATAATCTTAACAATCTTCTCTATCACAACCTTAACCAACACTGAACTAACAACTTGGAATCTAACAAAACGAACGAAAGCTAACCTTGAAGAATATACACACGGAAACTCCAACCTCAAGTGAGAAACCTAGAAAACAGACGAAATCTGCTTTGCACAGGAGGTATCAGAATTTAACCCTTCTGGCCAGATGAGCATGGAACAGCTCATTAAAGTTGTAATAAACCTCCAGGAAGAGGTCAAAAAGCTTAGGAAGGACAATGATATACTGATGCATTAACTTAACCTAGCAGAAGGAATAGAGTCAAGACTCATGTCCTAGGAAAGAAAACTAAGCGCCTTTCGAAACATATTGCAAAGTCAGAATAGCTAATCCTAAAATTAGCTTCAGAAACAGACTGAACTGGATAACAGACTCATAAAAATAGAAGAGAAATTGTAAACATTAAAGAAAGATCAAAGCGAAACTGGAGCTATGTAAACGGAAATCGAAGCCTAAAAAGAGCAAATCCATCAAGAAAGATAATTAAAAATAAAAAAGAAATGTTTCTGCTGTGGAAGCGTATGACATCTTTATCGGAAGTGTTAGAAATTATAATAGAAATAAAGAAACTATTGGATAAAAGAGCAAAAAAGAAGAAAAAAGAAGAAGTAAAAATGAAAAGAATGTATTGCAACCCAGATGGTTCAATATACAAGATAAAGATGGAACCATATCAAGTAAAAGGAAGGAAAACCCGGAGAAATCCGAGTTCCCAATCTCGCTAAAATTGGGCGACCCGAATTTTTATATTTAACGGTAGGGAGCATGAACTGCTGTCTTCCTGACGGGGTTGAAAATCTCTAAAACGGAAAACTCAAAATTAAAATTATTATTATTAAATATGATTATAGAGCGCGTAGCACCTCGTTAGCGTGCAGCTTTCATAAATTAATAATAAATAAATAAATTTGATTATGTAGCGCGTAGCACTCTCGTTGGTTTGCAGCTCTTTAAAAAAAAATGTTTCTTACTGATAAAATTATCAGATACTGATAGACCTTGTTCAATACTGGTATAATTATACAGTACTGATAAAAATGTTCAATACTGATATAATTTTAGAATACTCGTAATCTTTTCTACTTGTTGGAGGTCCAAGGACATGGCAGGATTGTGTCTCATTGCATCACCAAAGCAGAGGAAGACATAAACTAAGCCAGTGCCGAAGGTCTAAGAATTATGGGTACTTAACTTCCCCAACCTCTGATGAAGATGACCTTATTGTTCACCTTCGAACAACTATGGCGGTTTATATAATAAATATTTAATATTAAAAAATGTGTTATCATACTTCTTGTTATATCCTATTCGTCCAAAGAGTCAGATCAGCTTCTCCAAAGGGGAATCTACTTATTAAAAATAATTCTTAAATCTTGAACTAATACTCCGGTCTTCTTGAATAGGATCCAAATAAGAATTAGTAATTAAGAATATTAGAATGCCATTCAGTCAAGCATTCATACTACTAACGAGAATCCTCAGTCAGGTTAGGTTTTTTCTCTTTCGAGCTTGTCCATCCTTCCCTGTGGTGGCATCTAATGCGAGATTACTCGCAATTCAGTATACACTGCGCCAGATTGCCTACTAATTCTCCTAACCGCAGCCATCATCCATATTTTTTTATATAAATAATCAGATTATAGAGCGCGTAGCACTACAATGATGCGCAGCTCTTTAATTAAGATTTTTAAAGTTAAAAAATTCTTTGTTGAAGTCTTCCACAGTGCTAGCATTCCCTTGTGAGTTTGTCTTCAATAGGGCCGCGATCGGAATGCTACCCTAAGAGACCTTAGTATCTGGCATCTTTCGTCATTAATGCTACTTGATGCCTCTTCGATCTTATCTTATCTTCTCTTCTCTTTGGTTGTTCTTCACCTATGGGATATTTCCTGGTACCAGAGTTTAAGTCAGTTTCAGTTGGAGGATTGTTCCTCCCTATTTATTTATATATAATAAAATCCTTTGATAATTATCTTTCCAAATTCTTAATAAGCTATCTAGTTAGAAGCTAAATAGTAATATCTCATTTTTGGTAAAATAATAGTTGATAAAGAAATTATAATTAATAGTTATATTACAAATATATGAGCACTTCAGTAATTTGTACAATTAGGAAAGCTTAATTTATTTTATATTTTACTCAATTAATTAATTTCAACTAAAAAAGCTTTTGGACAGGAAACTTCTTTCCGATTGCACGACCCGACGCTCTCTTTTTATGGAATAACGGGGATATCCTGTTATACTCCAGGCACATCTTCTAGGGAGCTCCATCGCTATGAACAGCCAGGCTTCAAGCCCCTACCAAGAGCGGATAATCTCAAAGACAGCGTTCCTTTCAGAAAATGACTCTGACCAGGGACTTTCTCAGCGACAGGAAAGGAACTTGTTCCTAGCCATAAAACCAGAAAGTTTAGTCACGAAGGTCATTCTCAGTTCCCACCATCTTTTCAATTATCTTTTATACTTTACTTTGCTTTAAAAAGGATCTAGTTGTAATCCTTTTCTCTATAAATAGCTTAAAACTTAAAATTAACCATTTAATTAATGTTTTGCTATTTTAAACTATTAAAATACATTTTAAGTCTAAATTAATAAAAATTGCCTCACCGAGAATCGAACTCGGATTGCTGGATTTAAAGTCCAAAGTGCTAACCGTTACACCATGAGGCATCTCTCTTACTTTTATAATAGTGAAGCAGATTAAATAGTTGGTAGCAGATACGATGATACTAAAGCAATTAACTATATTTAAATAAATTTTTAAAGAAATGCTACTAGCACATGCTTTAAGGTATTAATTTAAGTTATAATATCAAATTTGTATAAATAAATAATTTAGCTTTTATTTATTAAAGCATTAGATATTCAAAATAATAAATATAATCAACTATCTATAGCTTTAACTAAATATGATTATTCATAACTTTGTCTATTTAAACTTTATTTATTTACCTAGCAATATACATGCAACTATGTTTTAAGAATCTAAACCATTAGCCAGAATATAAATTAGTTAATTACTATATTAAAGCTAAAGTTGCCATCAATACTTTTAATCAAAATCTCTAAGTAAAAATAGTGAGTTTTGCTAAAAAACGAAATCCTTATACATAAATTAAATGCGAACCTAAAAGGTTCCAAATAGATATTATATTAAACCTAAATATAATTATAATTATAAACTTTATTTCAACTATGCAACTCAACTTCTATCATTTTTGAATAAAATATTTAGTTAGAAATTTATTTTGGATAAAATGTCTAAAAATTTAAACGATATTTAGTAATGTTAATTTGCTTTATAAAATTTAGATTCAGATCGTTTAATTTCAAATTTTAGATATTTTATTACCTAATTTATTATACTCAAATTGTTAAAAGTATAAGTAAGAAGTCTCTACTCACTACAAGTGCTTATTCATGTAATGTATCTACATCGATTATTTGCTAGAAAATCTCTTCTTGCATTGGCCACACTCGTGCTTTTACTCTCCTCTTTACAAGTGTTTCTTCAAATAATCCTTTCTTGTAAACCCTTTGTTACAACAGTTGCACCATCCTATTATTTCTTTCTTATGTACTGTTTTCACATGCTTTTCTAATGTTAGTCTAGTTTTTAATTTTTACTCACATTACTAGCACTGAAAATTTCTTTCTTCTTAATGTGAATCTTTGTGCTTCAATAGATAGTCAGATCTTTTAAAGCCCTTTTGACAGATAGCGCATGTAAAGGGTTTAGTAGAGTTGTGCTAAGTTTATACATGTGAGTTGAAGGTTTTTTTATTTTTATACTATTTCTTACATGATAAGCAATAAAACTCTTAAGATTGAAACTACTTGGGTGTCTACTAAGCATCTACTTAAGTAACGCATTTCTAAGTTTCTTACGTACTTTAATGAGATTATAGATTACTATTAGTTGAGATAGCTACAGGGATTTGCTTAAAGAAAACAGAGTTTAGGAAAGAGAAGTCTTCATTTTAGTTGGCAGAAGATTTCATTTTTATAATTAGGAAAAAAAAAATCGTTAAATAGCTTTTTCTTTAAAGCATTTTAGTTTAAAATACAGTAGACACTATTTAATTTAAATTACGGACTTTTTATTAAAGAGAATCTAGATCATGATAGTAGAAGTAAGCTATAAAGAAGGAATAAGATTAATTTGAAGTCTACATCATTTTTATGGGATTAATAAACAGAAAAATATGAAAAGGGGAAATATTGGTAAGAGAATTTATCTGTAACTGATAAAAATTAGTAATAATAGTAGAAATTAAAATATTTAAATACATATTTTTAATTAAAAATTTAGACAGAATAAAAACTTCTTAGATATATTTTTAAATTGATGCCTTTTATTTAAAAAAGCTTTGAGAAGTAACTAAGTAAGAATCAATTACAAATTCACTTAATATAAAATTATTCAAAATGATATAAGAGTACTTAGAAACTTATCACCTTAAAAATTACTAATTTTACTAGTGTGTAGAACTATTTTAAATTTTTTATTTCAATTTCTAGATATTAAAAAAAATGATAAAGCACACAATGAAAAATTTTAGCTTAGGCCATATATTCCTAATATTTAACTACTATATAGAATTTATCTAGTTGTTTAAAGGATTTCTTTTCAAATATTTGCTTTGATAATTTTAATTTTTGTGTTAAATTTTTGAAATAATCTTATTTATTTTTCAAGGGGATTTGAAAGAGTATTTTAGATCGCAAAAATTAAAAATAGTTAATTTTATAAGTGCTATTGAATTACTATTATTATTTAATTTTATAGATTTTATTTTTTTTATTATTTTCCTTATATGATTTTATTTTAATTTTCGATCACTCTTCCATTTATTCTCATTGATAAATTTTAAATTTTTGCTTATATCAGTTAAAGTATTTTCCATAAATCTTAGTTTCATTCTAAATCTGTACTATATCATATACTAAATGAATAAATTATCAACATGATAATATATGTTTTATATCTTACTCTTCTTAATTTTGAATTGATCTGTCTATAAATTTACTCTAAAATGATATAATTAAGTCTGCTTAAGAAATGATATTAAAGAGATTGATTTAAAAAGAATTATAAATATATTTCAGATTGTTTAAGATTGTTTATTGGCTTTATTAAATACTAAGTTTAATTTATTGACAATTATTTTTAGACTTTTATATCTTATTTAAGATTTAAAGGTATAATGTTTGATTATTTTCTTCTAGTATTGTTTTAAATTTTCTAAGATTTGATTAACCCTTTTTGCAATTATTTTTATAAAACAATCATTTAACAACTATTTCTTTCAGATTAGATATTTTCAAACAATTGTTTGTAAAGCATTAACTATACATTGCTATTTTAATACTGAAATACATTTCAAAGTAGATCTATTTATTTAAGTGCTCTTTAATTTATGAATCTTTAGCATAATTTAACTAAAAGAAGTTAATTATGATACAAATGAGATAAGCATTTCATCATTATAGCATTATGTTTTTGTTATTTATTTTGATGTTTTGGATTTTTAATCTCTGAAAGATTTCGAGAACACTTTATATCGAAATAATTGATGTAAAAAGGAAAGAAGCTTAGCTGATAGATAAATTAGAATGAATATAAAAAATGTTTCTAAAGTTTATTTATTTTAGTAATTATAAAGCTAACAAACTAAATCAGCATAATATTAAACTGACTAAAATTAAAAGTCACAGATAAATTACTTAAACTAACAAAAATTCAAATATAAAAATGTGAAAATCATAAATTCCTAATTTTTAACTAGAGTTAACGAATTTTATATCTAGCAAACTAAAAATTTTATTTTATCTAAAATTCTGATCTTAAGAAGATAAATACATGATATGATACTCTCAAAGTAAATAATCAAAATGTATGATTATTAAAAGAAATATCATCCAATTTTTATTGTTTCAAAATAAAGTTTCATTTAGGAGAAAAAATCAGCAATTTGAAGATTTGTTCATATAAATCTAGAAGAAGTTTAGAAACATATTTTATTTTGCTCTCATTATTTATAACAATTAGAACCTACATCTTTATAAATACTTTTTATCTTTTTAATAAACTGAACAAATTATTTTAAAAGAGGTAAAAATAATTTTTAAGGAAAATGAAAGAATAAAAAATTCTAAAAATAAATGACTTTAAGGATAAAATTATCTCGATTAAAAGCAACTTAATTTATATATGAATCAAGCAATGAAAGATTTGCAAGTTAAAATATTATTAAATATCAATTTCTTATAATTCTTACATTTCAAACATTCTCACTTTGATCTTCTTCTAATAATTCACTTTTTACTATTATAATGTCTAGTTTTTCATCATATCATTGCTTCAATCTTCTTCTTTTAAGATTGTTATTGATCCTTGAAAAGGTTAATCTAAAAGCTAAATTTAGATAATCTAAATTTGTAATTTCTTCTTAGATTTGCTAATTTTTCTAATATTTTAAGTAACTTAGTTTTTGTTTATTTTCAGAAGCAGTTTAGTTTCGTTCCATAATTCTTAGTATTATTAAACTTATATAACAATCCAATTTTGATTAAAATAAATTAATAGAGAATAAAACTTTAGAGTGGAACTAGAAATTGAATTAAAGAATTCCCAAAATGGAAAAAATCTACTAAGTTAATTAAATATCTTCCAGCTATAAAACTTCAAAGGATTATTTTTCTATTAATAATTATACTTAGTTGGTTATATAAAGATAATAAACTTAAGCAAATATATAGGATGCTCTAGATCATTAAAAAATATTTTATAGTTATTATTTTCAATTTCTATTTATCTTGCTCTTGTACTAAAATATCTTAAAGAGTCTATTGCATATAAATTATTAATCTTATACTAAATATTAATGATGCCATATTTTCTGCAATTTAAATAATTATATATGTGTGATAGAGGATAATCTAATCTCATACAAAGTTAAAGGTCTCAGTATTAAAACCTGCTTATCAAAGTTTGATTAATCATTTTACTAAATTAAATATAATGCTTATTTAAAAACTAAATGTTTTATAATGTTCATTCATTTTATATCATTACTAATTTTTATTTTTCTGCATTTTTTAAATATTAGAAATATTTTTTTAATTCACTCGTTTCCTAAATTGATGCTTTGATTGGAGATGATCTTAAAATTCTTAAATTAGTATTATTTTTAAATAAAATTGAAGCTTTTCTTAGTTGTTTTATCTAATTTTATTAATTATTATTAAGGTTATTTTGTTATAAGTATTATAGTAATTCTTATAAATTTAGTTTTAAGGTTTTATTATTTTCTACTAGAAATAGTATCTTTAATGCTATATTACTATAGATAAAGGATGTTTTGCATAGTTCCATCAAATTTAAATTTAGGCTATAAGATCTTATTAGCTATCTAAGTACTCTAGCTTCTTTATTAATTAAGTAATTATTATCAAATAATGAAATCCTATATAAGAAAAACTTCATTTATTTCCAATATAGTTCTATACATTTTTTATAACAACGTCTAGTTTAATATGCTTTAGAGCAGATTATTTAGTCTATCCAAAAATTATGATATGAATAAAGAAAGTAGATAATTATATAATAAGTTTGTGTAATAAAAATTTAAATAAATAGAAATATTTTACGATTAGAAGACTCCCATCGTAGTTCAATGGTAAATCCAAAATACTTTAATTAAATCGCAGAGCTTAAATCCATTTTTATAATTAAAATTAAGATTTAAAGCTCATTAGTAAAGATGAAAATTTAAATGAAGCTATAAGCTGAAAAATGCAAATTGATTAAAGAAAATTAATAATAATATTAAAAAATTAAATTTAGCTAATAAAAAATTAAATATAATTTCCTTTAGCACTGCCATATAGGAGGATAGAGAATATTGGAAAAACTATTAGCTTAACAAAGTTATTTTTGCTTGTATAGAGGAATAATATTGAAACTATATAAAATATAATAGCTTAAAAATCTTAAAGGAAGATAAATTTAAAAAAGCTAAATTATTTAAAGTAGAGTATAAATGATAATAGTTGTCTTTATAAAGATTAATTGAATAAAACATTAGTTATAGCTATCAAATATAATAAAGTTGAAAAGAAAAGTGTGCTAAATTATATAAATAATATAATAATACCCATATTGAAAGCTAGAGATAAATAAAAAAAGAGAATCATCTTTACTGTCAGTTGCAAAAAGACTCAGTTATATTGCTTTTATTTTGATGATAAAATAATAAAGTAAGATATAAAATAATTTACATTTTTTAAAATATAAAAATTAAAAAAATAAAGCTTTATCCCAAAATATAAAGCAAATTATTCTGCTAACTTCGCTAAACTTTCCATATTTATTTAATCTTTTATTATTTCTATAAACTTATTTATTATACAGCCTAAATCTTTTTTTTAATTTTTAGTTGCAAGGTTTTTGAACAATCTAATAAAATTATAAATCTTTTTTCCTTATATTTTAATCTTCTTCTATTTGATATAATAATTTTAACTTGTAATTTCGTCTTAACTCTATCTCTTACGTTATATCTATTAATCTGTTTTTAAATATTCTTCTTATATTTTGTAGGATATCAATTTAATTTTGTTAACTCTCTTCACTTCCTATTTTATTAAAATTTTATTGCTCCTAGAAATATTATTTGTTAAATCCATGTTAATTCTCTTAAAATGTATGTCTTATGAAATAAAAATGAAATATTAGTGGCTCTGACTGGGATAGATCTAAATGATGAAATATAGAAAAATAGCAGAGAAAATAAATATTAGACTATAAATTGGATTATTTACTTGAATAAGTAGAATGCTTTAGCTTAAACTATGTGCAACTTACTAATAATTCTTAGAAAATTAAATTATTTTAGAATTTATTTATTTGTAACCAGTATAAGGCAAAGAGTGCTTTTAAAAACCATATCTTCATTGTAGTTACTTTAGCACAAAAGATGATAATATTTTTCCTTTTTAAAATAAAAATTAAAGATAAAATTCTTTTAGCTTTTAAAAGAAATACTAAAATTAGTTATTTAATAATCCACTTTAAGAGTTTATTAATTCACTTAAGTTTTAATTTAATAATATCTTTTAAACAAAAGTGAATTTTAAAAGTTTTCATAACATTTTATTTCTTAAAATTTAAAATTATTAAGTTAATTAGAGAGATTTTCTAAATTATATTTTATCTTGAGCATAATTAAAGAAAATTATAATATAATTAATAAATATTTTAGTTATGCTTATTTCTAAAACTCTACCTTAAATATTTATTAACCATTTTAATAAAAATCCTTTTTTAAATAAGCTGCGGAACTATAAATTATGCTAGTTTAAATTAATTCTAACTCATCATAATTATCTACTTAATTCTTAAATTTATCCATTTTCCTCAATAGAGATATAAACTTTAATCATTTTGTTTGAAGGTTAAAGTTAGATTTTACTATCCTTTATAAAATTTAATATTTTAAGTTAAAAAATAACAATAAACACTTACTGTTCATTCATCTTTTGATAAAAGATAAAAAATTTATTTTATTTATTTGAATAAAACCTTCATAATTAGAATCTCTTAAAAAGATTGGAAGATTAAATAAAAAAATAATAAATTTTATTTAAAGTAGAATTAATTAATTTCTTTAATGCTTTATATTATTTTTTTAATTTAAGAATACTATATTTTTATATTTTAATACTTCTAAAAGATTATAATATTTAATTATTTTTATTATTATTTAGATACTTTTTATCAATTCAAATAATTCAAATTATATCTATTTATTTTTTAAGTGAGCGTTATCCTCAATGGTGTCTACCATTGTTAAAAATGTCAATTATTAAAGTCTCTCTATGTTGAGTTGTGTCCATGGAGGTCCTTCATCTAATTACTGGCAAAGTTGTATCTCTTTGTAATCAAAGTACAAGCGTCTTCAAGCGATTACAGACTTATTCCCAACCTATTACGAAGTGGCTAGTACGGTCCAATATTTAGAAACTTTTAGTCCTCAGTTAGATTCATCATTTGGAATTTCTTCTCGTTCATCTCTTGAGTAAAGTTTATCCTATTTAAATTAAAATACATTAATATTATTAAAAAGTGTCTGTGGTATCTAACCGATCACCATTTAATAAAGGTTTTAGCGTTTAAATTTAGTTTTTACGAGCCCTAGCACTCGTGAGTCTTGTATTCCAAATTATCTTTCTCCTTCCGGTATTAATTCAAATTAATTCTTCTGGTTCTTTTTATTCAGAAGGCTTCTTAATTCTATAAACTAACCCTTTTTCGTTGCACCAGATCTAATTTTTCTTTTTTCTTTTTTCGTATTTATTATTATAATTATCTCTTCCAAGATTTATCCTTGAGTTTTCTAAAGTCGTTACAATTCTTCCAAAGGTGTTATTTACTTTTACAGTGGTAGCATAATTTCTAAATCTTGAATTTTGGTTCAATTATTTTTCCTTAAAGAGGATTCTTCTCAATTTCCATCTTATTGGAATTTACCTACTCTAATGGGATCTGCTTACTTCTCTGACTTTGCAAGATGATTTCAATCTGCTGGCTCTAATTTTGTATCTTTTACACTTAAGAGTTAGTCTTGTTAAACTACTCCTGCTGATACTTCCATAGGGCATCAATCTCTCTTTCATGTTAGCCATTCTGAGATCTAAAGTATCCTGCAATCCATGCCAGATCTACTGTGATAGCTTTTCGTTCTCCTTCCTGACCTCTTATTAGAGGTTTAGGACCACTTTGATGAGCTGCTCCATGCTCATCTAGCCAGAAGGATTGACATCAGAGACTTCATGGTGAAGTCAGACTTCATCTGCTTCCTTGGTTACTCCTCCGACGTTGGTGTTTCAGTATGTGTCGCTTTCTTAGGCTGTTTCCGTTCTTCTTATAATATTCCAGGTTATTAAGAAGAAAAATATTAGGGTTAGATGTAAGAAGACTGATGAGAAGTGGTTTTTGGTTTTCTCTCCTTTTTTGCGGAGGTGGTATAAAATCTGTTTTTGAAACCTTCAACCATTTTTTTAAATTCTATTTAAATTATAAGATAAAATAATTTAATTAAAGTGATATTACCATTATAAGGTTTATCACTGATAAGTTGCTTTATGAGATGGTAGAATTGCTTCATGTGATCATTGGATCAATCAAAACCTTATTTAGAGTTTACTTCTTCTATTACGTAACGGCTTGCACAAATTTCACCCTTATCGACAGCAGGAATCTTGCTCCATTCTCCCTTTGGTCCTAATATTTGATTTGCTCTTTTTTATGAGCATTTACTATATAATAGTAATTAGTCTCCACTGCTTGTTTTTACTTGTAGATCTTTCCTTCTGGAGACTGATCTTCAGACTCTTTTTCTTAATTTGCTGCTTCACTTTTCATAGAAATCTTATCATTCTTATCTTTTTAAAATTCTAGTATTTGATAACTTTCAATTACCAGTATAATTTAGTCATATTATTTCATATCTTTTAGGTATTTAGTTCTTGTTACTACTAAAAATACCAGTAACTTCTAAAAATATGCCAAATCTTTTAACATAGAAGCATCTTGCTTTTCAATTCTTTGAGCTTTGGCCTAATTTTAAGCATTTTTGACATTTTAAATTTGTATAATTTTTTTTCCAATTTGAAAGAGTTTTTTGATACTATTCTTCAATTACCATATGATTGCTATTAGGATTATGATGGACAGTTTGACTTATTAATTTCTTTTTTATTTTGCTCCGTTTTTCCATTTCTTAAATAGCTTGGGACATTGAAGCTTTAGTGCTAATTTCCGTTTTTAACTGATGATTTTAATTTTATAGTTGCTGTATAGTATAAGTTAGAGAATTGATTCGCTAATTTAAGTCTTAATTTCAATGAGCTAGTTTTATTATATATTAAAAAAATATGATAAAAAATGGATGATTTCTAAATATCGCAGGATTATAATCTTGAAGACTCTTCTTTATCTAAAAATAAAGAAGCTGCCATCTTATGAAATGAGCATAGGCAGATGCTCGTCTACTTTCTAAAAAGTGACCCTAATTCAAATCCGTAAAGAAGATAATTAACTTGTTAAGAGCTTTACTAAATATCTGTAGTTAATCTCCAGTTAACAAGTTCCTTCCTATTCCGTTAAAATTAATCAAAACAATTAAGACATGATAAACTCTTATGAAGCAATCTCTGAGCAGTACAACATTTATATAAATAAAATTAATAAGAAAATTAACAAATAGTTTATATTATATCATACTTAATAGTTACTTTAAGAAGTTTACAAATAAAGGAATAATACTAGAGAGATGGAGATTTAAACAGACTTTTTAGACTAATAATTTTAATAAACTTTTTTTAATCAATAAATGACTTAAACTGAGTTAGTTGAAAATCATAAATCGATATAAACAAATTTGTAATTAAATGAAATGAAATTAAATTAAATCATTAAAATAACTATTCGCCTTCCGGCTTAATTGAAGTTTTAAATGTATAAAATCTCCTTTCCTGCATGTTCGTTCCTTGTACTCTTTTTCCTGGACTTCTCTCTTTTTAATAGTCTGAGTTAAGAATTTGTTTTTTTTTCCAAATTTTCCCATTTCCCGATGGGAAGAATTCCGTCGCTCGCCATTTCAGTTGCTAATAGTTAATATTACTCCAAATATTCATTCTTATTCTTTTCTATTGGGGACATTTTCGCCATATATGTCAAGTGCTGTTGCAAATGTAACATCTTTTCCTTGCTCTAGGAAATATCTTTTCTTGTTTCTCTATTTCCATTGGAATTCCTTAAGAAGGCTTCTACAGGTTTTCTTCTATTAATTTAAGTCTGGAATCTAATTTTACTCAGTTTTTCTCATCTTGCTTCTGCATTACTCAAATATCATTCTCTAAATTTCAAATTGACTCATAGACTCCGACTTTAGCTCTTCGGTATACCATATGGACTTCGTCATCATCTTCATGGTTTATCAGATCCTGACTTATTTTAAACATCTCTTCTTTCTGGGAGTTTAATTCCTCTTCGAGTTTTTTTATGTTTCTAATAAGTATATGAATTAGCTGTTTCATCTATTCAGAGTTCATTTGTTCTTTTTCAATGTTGTCTAAATAAAAGGTAATAGGATCTATATTAAATTATCGTACTTTACCTTCTTCGTTTATTTTTTATTTCTTCGTTATTATTTTTATCGATTCAGTTGAGTGATCTCTTTTTTCAGTTTTCAATGGAGGCGTTGAGAGCTGCGTCAGCTTTTCTGTTCTGAATTTTTGTCTCAGTTCCTGCTTGTCCTTTGATGGAAGAAGTGCGCTTTATTTTAATTTGTAGGATTTAGTATTTTTTATTAGTTCTTCTAATTTATTTTGTTGGTAATTTTTATTAAGAAGAGCGTTAAGTTGAAGAAGACGTGGTGAGAATATTTGGTTCTGGTTTTCTCTCCTGTTCTGAGGTGGTAAAAAAGGCTTCTTGAAGCGAGCCATTTGTAATGAAATATTTAGTTTTTAATAAATGAACTATCTGCAATGTTTAATTGAGTTATATTAATATAAAGAATAATAATCAGACCAAATATAATTAGAACTTTAATAAGTTGATTAGCTAAAGAATAAGACTGAAGTGGAATTAAAAAATGAGTAATTTGAAAATCAATAATACAATAAACAGTGCTAGAAGTTATAAAATTAAATCTTATTTTTTAGTTAAGAACTAGAGAATCAATAACAATAAAATTCTGAACAGATTAGGATATTACAAGCAGTAATAAAAAGAATAAATCCTGTAAGGATTATTAACATAAAAATAAAATGAAATTGAAAACATAGCAAGCTTTTATACTAAGCAACTATAAAAATATTAACAAATATATTTTGAAATGTAAACATAAACAGAAACAAATTAAACCAAAATTAATTAAACTTAAACAGATGTTATAGGATAGGATAACCAAATTTAAGTAAAAATCCAGTGTTTAGATATATCATCTAACACAATAAAAGTTGATCAACTAGACCAATTTTGCCAAGTGAATTTGTAAGAAAAGAATTATATAAAACTCTAGTAATCCTATCATTAGTTAAATATAGATTTCATATGTAACAATTAAAAGTAAGAGGAAAATCTGAGAAAATAATAAGAAATTAATAAAATGTTAATGAAAGGATTATTTAGCCTTAAAGCTAAAACTTAATCAAAAGATTAATAGAACTAGACAGATTTCAATAAAATTGAAAACTAAAAATGTTCTGTTGCTAAAAAATCAAGCCCTCTTAAAAGAAAATAGGAAAAAGATTATATTTAAATTCCAGTAGCTAAACGTAGTATTAAATATAGAGATCAAAAAGAAAGTGAACAAATAATGCAATCCTTAAATTTTAAATCGCCTTTACTCAAGGAATTTATATTATAGGGTTCTTGAAGAAAAACACAGTATGAAATGAGTAATGTTTAAGGCAGGTATGTGACAATTAATTAAGAATTAACCTTTGGAACTATTGATAGTATTAAAAAAACCAAAATATTTGTGGATCAAAAGCTGTTATAAAAATATAATAAATAAGTAATTTTTATAATTATCTAATTCTTTCATCAGCATCCGGAATATGGTAAAAAATTTGTAAATGTTGATTATGATTAACAAGGGAATAAAAATATTTGTATTTACGAAAATGGACTTCCAGCTGGATCAAAAGAAAGTAATAAAGATAATAATTAATATTAATATAGAACTCGAATCAAGATTGGACACGTTAACATTAATGGAATAGCAGGAAAACAGTTAATGATTGAAGAATTTATTAAAAATAATGACATAGACATCTTCTCAATTAATGAAACATGACAAAAGTAATATTTTCCTCCTATACTAATAAAAGGATATAGGACATACTTTAGAAATGCAGATAAAGGAGGAGGTGTAAGCTTGATTATTAGAGATGAAATAAATAGTACTGAATCTAGAGTAAATATAGAAGCCTAAAATCGATTTGTTTCAGTCAAAATGGAAAATATATTAATCACATCTTGCTATATGCCAGACAATAATAAAAGTAGTCTTATTAAATATTAAGCTTATGATTATATTAATACATATATTGGATAATTTCCAAATAATCCTCATATATTGATAGGAGACTTCAATGCTCTATTATAAAATTACGGAAATAATACTTAAAACGATTATGACAACACATCTAGATTTTAGAATTCTTGCAATAAAACGATCTTCAAATAGTTAATAATACGATTAGTAATACATGCATACACAAAGGAACGGGAAAATTGTACTGTAATGACTATATTTTAATTAGTAGTCATTTAAATAATAATTAATTTGTAAATTTTTAGGTTCACAATGGCTGCTTAAAAACTGATCACATTCCAATTACAGTTAACTTTTTGTTTAATACAAAATATTATGATGATGAACAAATAATTTAGAGAACATATAAAATTAATCGTTTGTAAGATCCAATTGATAGATAAAGATATTAACAATCATTTATACAAACTTGTAATTATTACTTTCAAATAGATAGAACTAATTTAGAGGAATAGTACATGTACATTACCAGAAATATTCAAGAAAACGCAGATTCAGTACTAGGATCATTTATTCCTGATCCTAAATACAACAAACTTCCTCAAGATCTTCCAAGAAAGTATATAGATGCGAAAAGAGCTAACTAAGAGTATAAAGAAACTCAAATTTATTTTGGAAGAATTAATTAAAGAGTCCTTAATCTTCAGAAATCAGCTAATAAACTTTTAAATAAATACAAATATCATCTATGAAAATGGTTAAAAGATAAAGCAAAGAAGAAATATCTAAATCTTAATGAAGAACCAAAAATTATGTTTTAACAAGCGAAAAAGATTCTGAACCCAAAAATAAGAAACAAAATGAACTTTAATTAAGAGCTTAAAAACCAATTCGTTGATTCATGAGAGAACTTTGTTTTTAATAAGCATTAAAATCTTACTTAATAGTAGCTTGATAATAGTAACAAAAATTTTAATCTAGTTTATTGAAATATTAAAGAAATTTAAGAGTAAATACCTTCCTATTTACAAGAATTCCAACTCTTTACAATTTAGGAAATTATTCAATAAATCCCTAATGGAAAAGCAGCTGGTCCAGATGGCATAAAGGGAGAATTATTGAAGTATGGAGGTTATTATCTTACTTTGATTCTTCATTCTTTCTTGAATAATATGCTGAGGTTAGGTAGAATACCTGAAGAACTTAATACGTCAATCATTATTCCTATATTTAAAAAAGGAAGCAAAGATGACTGGAAAAATTGGAGACCTATTTCTTTGATGAACTCTATACTAAAAATATATGATAAAGCTTTAACTAAAAGGTTATATGATTAAATATATAAAAGAAACTTAATTCATTAAAGCTAGATGGGATTCATGAAAAGGAAATAAACTACTATGCAAATTTGGACAATATAGTAAATAATCGAATCCTATCGCAAATAAGCAAAAGGGAAGACAAAACTCCTTACCACACTAATAGAAGTAGAGAAAATGTTTGATACTATAGAAAGAAGATTGCTTTTCGTTTAACTCAGGAGAGTCAAGCTTCCTTTAGGACTTATAAATGCCCTTGAATCTTTCTATAAAAACATAAATTCCTCCTTTCTTATAGATGGAACCTTATCTAGGAAGATAAAATACAATAATGGAGTTATGTAAGGTAGCTCACATGATCCAGTGCTTGCTTTGCTGTACTATGATATTGTAATCAGATATTAGAAAGTAAAAGTAACATAATAGGATTCAAATGTAATACTATTGGCAGAAGCTTCGCATGTAGAGGATGGGCAGATGATTTAATTCTCCTATCCAAATCTGAAAAGTCCATTCAGATTTTAATAAATGAAACATAAAAAGTATTCGAATGAACTTAATTGAATATTAATACTTCAAAATGCGAAGCTATTTAATTCTTAAAAAAGAATCAAAAAGAAGTTAAGTTAAACTTAAAAATAAAAGACAATCCAATTATTTAGAAGTAATAAGTAACATATTTAGGAGTAATTCTTCATCAAAAAAAGAACCTAATTAATCGCTGCAAATCGGTTTAATCTAATTATCTGTCTGCTATGAAGAAAGTATTATTTACATTATCAAGGTATAAAAATGTGACACCTTGACATTTTAAGACTTTGTGCCAGATGTTTATGCTCCCTAAAGTTGAATATGGAGGAGAATTAATACCTTGAGCAATCTAAAAAGGAGCTACTGGAACACTAAATAAAATTGACAAAAGTATGAGATTAATAGCAAGGAAAGCTTTCTAAGCACCTGAAAACACTTTTAATGAATCCTGTTATATAGATCTTAACTGAATGCCATTTAAAGATATTATGGCTTTGAGGTTTTTTAGATTTTTTTATAAAATACGATAAGAAAGTATTAACCTTCCATAATTATCATTAGGGACTCTCTTTATGAATAATTGATAGGAAGGATATTAATATAGAGACTAATTAACAAGATTATCTGAATACTACGAAATTGACTTTAATAATTAGGAACATAATAGTAGCTTAACTACCTTACGAAATATGTAAAGAACTAGATTCAACATAAATTCTATAAAATAACTTAGTAAAGACTTAAATGTATGCCAACTGCAAAGATTTTTATAGAATAATTTTGTAACTAACGATAATTCCCAGAAATTACCTATCCGAAACTAAATAAATAATATAGAAAAGAAATAATCAGTATATACAAACTCAGAACTTAAAGCTACAACTTTCGGAAAGATCTTCAAGACAGACATTATCTTATCGAGAATCCTCATTGCATCTGTGGAGAATTGGACAAGTTCCAACATATTATGGATTGCAATTGTTGCATAGATATAAGAGAATGGCTAGTAAAAAAGATTGAATAAGGTGATATAAGAAGATTAATAACCTATGATTAAAATTATATCAACTAATTCCCAAAAAACAAGATAGAATACATAGATTTACAAATAAAAATTTTCCACAGGATGCTGCTCAAAAGGAGATTGGAATTATTCGAAATGGAAGAAGAATGATTGGAAAGTCCTGAATCTAAGGAATAGGAAGTAAAAAATCAACAAAATAGTGAAGAGAACGAGGAAGAAAAGGAATAATAAGAAGAGCTAAAAGAATAAGTGGAAGAATAGAAGGAAAAAATTGATAACTAAGATGATCAAGCTGAAGTATAAGATGAAGATGAAGATGAAAGCAGGAGATGAAAAACTTATTAATAATTCTAAAGCATCTTTAATTGAAGGAAGTAATTCTAACAATTAAAGATGTCACCAGACTATTTTAGTTTAGTTTAAGTTTAAAAAAAATATGATATAGGCCGCAGTCAGGAGAACTAGTAAGTAATCTAGTGAAGTGAATTCTGCATTGTGAATAATCTCGCATAAGATATTACCACGGAAAGGGGCAGAAAAACTTAGAAGAAACAAGCCTAACTTGCACGAGGGTTCTCACTTGCAGTATGAAAATTTGACTGATGGGCATTCTAATATTCTAATTTTTAATAAGTAAATTCCTCATTTGGAGAAGTTGATATGATTCATTGGATGACTAGAATAGCAATATGAAGTATGAACACTTTTTTAATATTATATTGAGAATTGTTCTCCAACGAGTTGCTACGCGCTCTATATCCAAATTTATTTATTTATTAATAAAATTTTTAAGTAGGGTTGAAATCGGGGAAATGTACCCTTAATCGCATATTGCATCCTATGCTTTGGAAGGAAAAATTACAGGGACGTACTGCAGGAAGAGAAAACAAGGATAGAATGACACGTAAAAAAAATTTCGACATTAAATAAAATGAATTTAAAGAGTTGCGCAACAACAAGAGCGCTACGCGCTCTATAATCCAATTTATTTATATAAAAAAATGGAAAATTACTTGCAAAAAATCTCTTCTTAAAAGGATTCATCTTAGTCAAGCTACGATTAATAAAAAATACTTCAAGAACTTCAAGTTATGCAATTAGAAAATTTTAAACTCCTAAGAAAAGTATAAGAATTAGAAAGAAAAATTAAACATCTGATGATTAACTCACAAGAGAAAAGAAAATAAACAGTCAGGAAATATCAGAATAGAATAATTAGTAACAAAATTTAATCAATTCGCAGAGTTAACTGAAAGCATATTATTACAAAAAATGGAGATAAATGATCCGATGGATGTAGAGCAACAGCCTACAATAAATTATTTTCCTATTGGAAAATAATGAAATGTTGATACTGCAAGCAACCAGGGCACAAAGTAAGGAGCTGCTTCCAATTTTAATAAAAATAAAAGAAAATAGTAGAAAACTAATGGGAAAATATTTTCAGGATCTATTGTAACTAAGAAGGTAAAATGTATAGAAAAAAATACTACAACTAAAGAGTGAAGCTCCTATTTCTAATAGATGTTAACGAATTCAATAAAAAGCGACTGGGATTCTACCTATCGGAAAATATCAGAAATAGCAATCTAAAAATCACCAAGATTTTATGATAGACAAAATCTAAACAGATTTGTAGTTGATACTTATACCTAACTTTAAACATAAAAGTTGTTAGCCTAAAAATGGCAGACCCACTATAATCTATTATTTTTTTATTTATTTATGAATATAAAAAAATGGAAGACTAAAGGAAGGCATTCAATAACTTGACAAAAGTAGAGATGAAAATTGAAGGAGTCGAGCAAGCTACAACCTAACACTAGTAGCAAGCAACCTTCAAGCCATCCTTTAAGCACCCTTATACTTAGCTAGATACCCCCGACCGCTGAAAAACCTAAAAAAAAGGAAAATAAATACCAGAGGTCAGGGAATTCTATACAGTTAAGTCAGAGTAGCAAGAACAATCTGAAGTAGTAGCAATGATAATTACCGAACTTAACCGGGAGATGGGAAGACTCAAAGCCCAAACTGAATATGCTATGAAACTATATAACAACAGGCTGGCTCTAAACTAGAAACTCCATATCCACTTTGAGAAGGAAGTCCAGGTACTTAGAGATGAAGTGAAAGACCTTAGATAATAGCTAACGGAGCATCTCGAGAAGTCGGACAGAGCCCAAGAACAGCTATAACAGCAAATAATAGCTCCTGAAATGATGGAACTAGAAGAGAATGGGCATTCCTAATCTAACCCTCCTTCTTCAGCAAAACACCAGTAAGCCAAGTTTCAGAAATTATGTTACTTATGTGGCAGTGCTTGTTACCTCTATAGACAATGCAAAACTTTTTTTGAAAAATAGAAGGACTACTGGAGAATTTAAACCTATCAGGAGCAGTAAGCGATTAAGAAATAAAGACAAAAGATACAAAATTTTGAAGAATGCAAAATCGCCTCTTCTGTGATCCTAGTGGGAGAATGTAATAGAGGAAAACTTCACACTTAGACAGATTTTACCTCGTACCAGAAGACTAAGTCTCCATGCGAAGCATACTGTTAGACGATCCAAGTCACTTTGAATATTATAACTCACCGGAAGGAAAACCGATAACCCGCCGAAAAGTAGCAAATGGCGTAAAAAGGTTTTTAACAAATATTCCTGACTATTTCATTAATTTAATTTATGAATATATGAATTAATTAATTTACGTGATTTCACCTTTATTTGGTTAATCCCAAATCAAAAGTTTAAAGTTAAATAAAAGAGACTTCATATTTGCTTGGATCTTGTTTATCATACGTTCTAAGAATTTTTAATATATTTTTTCTGAGAGTTTCTGATAGATCGATTCCCATTCATTTCTTATTGAATTCGTTAATTGAATGCTATATGTTTGGTGATTCTTTGTTTAGCTAGAGTATTTTTTTCTATACATTTTACCTTCTTAGTTGCAATAGATCCTGAAAATATTTTCCCATTAGTTTTCTACTATTTTCTTTTATTTTTATTAAAATTGGAAGCAGCTCCTTACTTTGTGCCCTGGTTGCTTGCAGTATCAACATTTCATTATTTTCCAATAGGAAAATAATTTATTGTAGGCTGTTGCTCTACATCCATCGGATCATTTATCTCCATTTTTTGTAATAATATGCTTTCAGTTAACTCTGCGAATTGATTAAATTTTGTTACTAATTATTCTATTCTGATATTTCCTGACTGTTTATTTTCTTTTCTCTTGTGAGTTAATCATCAGATGTTTAATTTTTCTTTCTAATTCTTATACTTTTCTTAGGAGTTTAAAATTTTCTAATTGCATAACTTGAAGTTCTTGAAGTATTTTTTATTAATCGTAGCTTGACTAAGATGAATCCTTTTAAGAAGAGATTTTTTGCAAGTAATTTTCCATTTTTTTATATAAATAAATTGGATTATAGAGCGCGTAGCGCTCTTGTTGTTGCGCAACTCTTTAAATTCATTTTATTTAATGTCGAAATTTTTTTTACGTGTCATTCTATCCTTGTTTTCTCTTCCTGCAGTACGTCCCTGTAATTTTTCCTTCCAAAGCATAGGATGCAATATGCGATTAAGGGTACATTTCCCCGATTTCAACCCTACTTAAAAATTTTATTAATAAATAAATAAATTTGGATATAGAGCGCGTAGCAACTCGTTGGAGAACAATTCTCAATATAATATTAAAAAAGTGTTCATACTTCATATTGCTATTCTAGTCATCCAATGAATCATATCAACTTCTCCAAATGAGGAATTTACTTATTAAAAATTAGAATATTAGAATGCCCATCAGTCAAATTTTCATACTGCAAGTGAGAACCCTCGTGCAAGTTAGGCTTGTTTCTTCTAAGTTTTTCTGCCCCTTTCCGTGGTAATATCTTATGCGAGATTATTCACAATGCAGAATTCACTTCACTAGATTACTTACTAGTTCTCCTGACTGCGGCCTATATCATATTTTTTTTAAACTTAAACTAAACTAAAATAGTCTGGTGACATCTTTAATTGTTAGAATTACTTCCTTCAATTAAAGATGCTTTAGAATTATTAATAAGTTTTTCATCTCCTGCTTTCATCTTCATCTTCATCTTATACTTCAGCTTGATCATCTTAGTTATCAATTTTTTCCTTCTATTCTTCCACTTATTCTTTTAGCTCTTCTTATTATTCCTTTTCTTCCTCGTTCTCTTCACTATTTTGTTGATTTTTTACTTCCTATTCCTTAGATTCAGGACTTTCCAATCATTCTTCTTCCATTTCGAATAATTCCAATCTCCTTTTGAGCAGCATCCTGTGGAAAATTTTTATTTGTAAATCTATGTATTCTATCTTGTTTTTTGGGAATTAGTTGATATAATTTTAATCATAGGTTATTAATCTTCTTATATCACCTTATTCAATCTTTTTTACTAGCCATTCTCTTATATCTATGCAACAATTGCAATCCATAATATGTTGGAACTTGTCCAATTCTCCACAGATGCAATGAGGATTCTCGATAAGATAATGTCTGTCTTGAAGATCTTTCCGAAAGTTGTAGCTTTAAGTTCTGAGTTTGTATATACTGATTATTTCTTTTCTATATTATTTATTTAGTTTCGGATAGGTAATTTCTGGGAATTATCGTTAGTTACAAAATTATTCTATAAAAATCTTTGCAGTTGGCATACATTTAAGTCTTTACTAAGTTATTTTATAGAATTTATGTTGAATCTAGTTCTTTACATATTTCGTAAGGTAGTTAAGCTACTATTATGTTCCTAATTATTAAAGTCAATTTCGTAGTATTCAGATAATCTTGTTAATTAGTCTCTATATTAATATCCTTCCTATCAATTATTCATAAAGAGAGTCCCTAATGATAATTATGGAAGGTTAATACTTTCTTATCGTATTTTATAAAAAAATCTAAAAAACCTCAAAGCCATAATATCTTTAAATGGCATTCAGTTAAGATCTATATAACAGGATTCATTAAAAGTGTTTTCAGGTGCTTAGAAAGCTTTCCTTGCTATTAATCTCATACTTTTGTCAATTTTATTTAGTGTTCCAGTAGCTCCTTTTTAGATTGCTCAAGGTATTAATTCTCCTCCATATTCAACTTTAGGGAGCATAAACATCTGGCACAAAGTCTTAAAATGTCAAGGTGTCACATTTTTATACCTTGATAATGTAAATAATACTTTCTTCATAGCAGACAGATAATTAGATTAAACCGATTTGCAGCGATTAATTAGGTTCTTTTTTTGATGAAGAATTACTCCTAAATATGTTACTTATTACTTCTAAATAATTGGATTGTCTTTTATTTTTAAGTTTAACTTAACTTCTTTTTGATTCTTTTTTAAGAATTAAATAGCTTCGCATTTTGAAGTATTAATATTCAATTAAGTTCATTCGAATACTTTTTATGTTTCATTTATTAAAATCTGAATGGACTTTTCAGATTTGGATAGGAGAATTAAATCATCTGCCCATCCTCTACATGCGAAGCTTCTGCCAATAGTATTACATTTGAATCCTATTATGTTACTTTTACTTTCTAATATCTGATTACAATATCATAGTACAGCAAAGCAAGCACTGGATCATGTGAGCTACCTTACATAACTCCATTATTGTATTTTATCTTCCTAGATAAGGTTCCATCTATAAGAAAGGAGGAATTTATGTTTTTATAGAAAGATTCAAGGGCATTTATAAGTCCTAAAGGAAGCTTGACTCTCCTGAGTTAAACGAAAAGCAATCTTCTTTCTATAGTATCAAACATTTTCTCTACTTCTATTAGTGTGGTAAGGAGTTTTGTCTTCCCTTTTGCTTATTTGCGATAGGATTCGATTATTTACTATATTGTCCAAATTTGCATAGTAGTTTATTTCCTTTTCATGAATCCCATCTAGCTTTAATGAATTAAGTTTCTTTTATATATTTAATCATATAACCTTTTAGTTAAAGCTTTATCATATATTTTTAGTATAGAGTTCATCAAAGAAATAGGTCTCCAATTTTTCCAGTCATCTTTGCTTCCTTTTTTAAATATAGGAATAATGATTGACGTATTAAGTTCTTCAGGTATTCTACCTAACCTCAGCATATTATTCAAGAAAGAATGAAGAATCAAAGTAAGATAATAACCTCCATACTTCAATAATTCTCCCTTTATGCCATCTGGACCAGCTGCTTTTCCATTAGGGATTTATTGAATAATTTCCTAAATTGTAAAGAGTTGGAATTCTTGTAAATAGGAAGGTATTTACTCTTAAATTTCTTTAATATTTCAATAAACTAGATTAAAATTTTTGTTACTATTATCAAGCTACTATTAAGTAAGATTTTAATGCTTATTAAAAACAAAGTTCTCTCATGAATCAACGAATTGGTTTTTAAGCTCTTAATTAAAGTTCATTTTGTTTCTTATTTTTGGGTTCAGAATCTTTTTCGCTTGTTAAAACATAATTTTTGGTTCTTCATTAAGATTTAGATATTTCTTCTTTGCTTTATCTTTTAACCATTTTCATAGATGATATTTGTATTTATTTAAAAGTTTATTAGCTGATTTCTGAAGATTAAGGACTCTTTAATTAATTCTTCCAAAATAAATTTGAGTTTCTTTATACTCTTAGTTAGCTCTTTTCGCATCTATATACTTTCTTGGAAGATCTTGAGGAAGTTTGTTGTATTTAGGATCAGGAATAAATGATCCTAGTACTGAATCTGCGTTTTCTTGAATATTTCTGGTAATGTACATGTACTATTCCTCTAAATTAGTTCTATCTATTTGAAAGTAATAATTACAAGTTTGTATAAATGATTGTTAATATCTTTATCTATCAATTGGATCTTACAAACGATTAATTTTATATGTTCTCTAAATTATTTGTTCATCATCATAATATTTTGTATTAAACAAAAAGTTAACTGTAATTGGAATGTGATCAGTTTTTAAGCAGCCATTGTGAACCTAAAAATTTACAAATTAATTATTATTTAAATGACTACTAATTAAAATATAGTCATTACAGTACAATTTTCCCGTTCCTTTGTGTATGCATGTATTACTAATCGTATTATTAACTATTTGAAGATCGTTTTATTGCAAGAATTCTAAAATCTAGATGTGTTGTCATAATCGTTTTAAGTATTATTTCCGTAATTTTATAATAGAGCATTGAAGTCTCCTATCAATATATGAGGATTATTTGGAAATTATCCAATATATGTATTAATATAATCATAAGCTTAATATTTAATAAGACTACTTTTATTATTGTCTGGCATATAGCAAGATGTGATTAATATATTTTCCATTTTGACTGAAACAAATCGATTTTAGGCTTCTATATTTACTCTAGATTCAGTACTATTTATTTCATCTCTAATAATCAAGCTTACACCTCCTCCTTTATCTGCATTTCTAAAGTATGTCCTATATCCTTTTATTAGTATAGGAGGAAAATCTTACTTTTGTCATGTTTCATTAATTGAGAAGATGTCTATGTCATTATTTTTAATAAATTCTTCAATCATTAACTGTTTTCCTGCTATTCCATTAATGTTAACGTGTCCAATCTTGATTCGAGTTCTATATTAATATTAATTATTATCTTTATTACTTTCTTTTGATCCAGCTGGAAGTCCATTTTCGTAAATACAAATATTTTTATTCCCTTGTTAATCATAATCAACATTTACAAATTTTTTACCATATTCCGGATGCTGATGAAAGAATTAGATAATTATAAAAATTACTTATTTATTATATTTTTATAACAGCTTTTGATCCACAAATATTTTGGTTTTTTTAATACTATCAATAGTTCCAAAGGTTAATTCTTAATTAATTGTCACATACCTGCCTTAAACATTACTCATTTCATACTGTGTTTTTCTTCAAGAACCCTATAATATAAATTCCTTGAGTAAAGGCGATTTAAAATTTAAGGATTGCATTATTTTTTCACTTTCTTTTTGATCTCTATATTTAATACTACGTTTAGCTACTGGAATTTAAATATAATCTTTTTCCTATTTTCTTTTAAGAGGGCTTGATTTTTTAGCAACAGAACATTTTTAGTTTTCAATTTTATTGAAATCTGTCTAGTTCTATTAATCTTTTGATTAAGTTTTAGCTTTAAGGCTAAATAATCCTTTCATTAACATTTTATTAATTTCTTATTATTTTCTCAGATTTTCCTCTTACTTTTAATTGTTACATATGAAATCTATATTTAACTAATGATAGGATTACTAGAGTTTTATATAATTCTTTTCTTACAAATTCACTTGGCAAAATTGGTCTAGTTGATCAACTTTTATTGTGTTAGATGATATATCTAAACACTGGATTTTTACTTAAATTTGGTTATCCTATCCTATAACATCTGTTTAAGTTTAATTAATTTTGGTTTAATTTGTTTCTGTTTATGTTTACATTTCAAAATATATTTGTTAATATTTTTATAGTTGCTTAGTATAAAAGCTTGCTATGTTTTCAATTTCATTTTATTTTTATGTTAATAATCCTTACAGGATTTATTCTTTTTATTACTGCTTGTAATATCCTAATCTGTTCAGAATTTTATTGTTATTGATTCTCTAGTTCTTAACTAAAAAATAAGATTTAATTTTATAACTTCTAGCACTGTTTATTGTATTATTGATTTTCAAATTACTCATTTTTTAATTCCACTTCAGTCTTATTCTTTAGCTAATCAACTTATTAAAGTTCTAATTATATTTGGTCTGATTATTATTCTTTATATTAATATAACTCAATTAAACATTGCAGATAGTTCATTTATTAAAAACTAAATATTTCATTACAAATGGCTCGCTTCAAGAAGCCTTTTTTACCACCTCAGAACAGGAGAGAAAACCAGAACCAAATATTCTCACCACGTCTTCTTCAACTTAACGCTCTTCTTAATAAAAATTACCAACAAAATAAATTAGAAGAACTAATAAAAAATACTAAATCCTACAAATTAAAATAAAGCGCACTTCTTCCATCAAAGGACAAGCAGGAACTGAGACAAAAATTCAGAACAGAAAAGCTGACGCAGCTCTCAACGCCTCCATTGAAAACTGAAAAAAGAGATCACTCAACTGAATCGATAAAAATAATAACGAAGAAATAAAAAATAAACGAAGAAGGTAAAGTACGATAATTTAATATAGATCCTATTACCTTTTATTTAGACAACATTGAAAAAGAACAAATGAACTCTGAATAGATGAAACAGCTAATTCATATACTTATTAGAAACATAAAAAAACTCGAAGAGGAATTAAACTCCCAGAAAGAAGAGATGTTTAAAATAAGTCAGGATCTGATAAACCATGAAGATGATGACGAAGTCCATATGGTATACCGAAGAGCTAAAGTCGGAGTCTATGAGTCAATTTGAAATTTAGAGAATGATATTTGAGTAATGCAGAAGCAAGATGAGAAAAACTGAGTAAAATTAGATTCCAGACTTAAATTAATAGAAGAAAACCTGTAGAAGCCTTCTTAAGGAATTCCAATGGAAATAGAGAAACAAGAAAAGATATTTCCTAGAGCAAGGAAAAGATGTTACATTTGCAACAGCACTTGACATCTATGGCGAAAATGTCCCCAATAGAAAAGAATAAGAAGGAATATTTGGAGTAATATTAACTATTAGCAACTGAAATGGCGAGCGACGGAATTCTTCCCATCGGGAAATGGGAAAATCTGGAAAAATAAACAAATTCTTAATTCAGACTATTAAAAAGAGAGAAGTCCAGGAAAAAGAGCACAAGGAACGAACATACAGGAAAGGAGATTTTATACATTTAAAACTTCAATTAAGCCGGAAGGCGAACAGTTATTTTAATGATTTAATTTAATTTCATTGAATTACAAATTGTTTATATCGATTTATGATTTTCAACTAACTCAGTTTAAGTCATTTATTAATTAAAAAAAGTTTATTAAAATTACTAGTCTAAAAAGTATGTTTAAATCTCCATCTCTCTAGTATTATTCCTTTATTTGTAAACTTCTTAAAGTAACTATTAAGTATGATATAATATAAACTATTTGTTAATTTTCTTATTAATTTTATTTATATAAATGTTGTACTGCTCAGAGATTGCTTCATAAGAGTTTATCATGTCTTAATTGTTTTGATTAATTTGTGGAATAGGAAGGAACTTGTTAACTGGAGATTAACTACAGATATTTAGTAAAGCTCTTAACAAGTTAATTATCTTCTTTACGGATTTGAATTAGGGTCACTTTTTAGAAAGTAGACGAGCATCTGCCTATGCTCATTTCATAAGATGGCAGCTTCTTTATTTTTAGATAAAGAAGAGTCGTCAAGATTATAATCCTGCGATATTTAGAAATCATCCATTTTTTATAATATTTTTTTAATATATAATAAAACTAGCTCATTGAAATTAAGACTTAAATTAGCGAATCAATTCTCTAACTTATACTATACAGCAACTATAAAATTAAAATCATCAGTTAAAAACGGAAATTAGCACTAAAGCTTCAATGTCCCAAGCTATTTAAGAAATGGAAAAACGGAGCAAAATAAAAAAGAAATTAATAAGTCAAACTATCCATCATAATCCTAATAGCAATCATATGGTAATTGAAGAACAGTATCAAAAAACTCTTTCAAATTGGAAAAAAAATTATACAAATTTAAAATGTCAAAAATGTCTAAAATTAGGTCAAAGCTCAAAGAATTGTAAAGCAAGATGCTTCTATGTTAAAAGATTTGGCATATTTTTAGAAGTTACTGGTATTTTTAGTAGTAACAAGAACTAAATACCTAAAAGATATGAAATAATATGACTAAATTATACTGGTAATTGAAAGTTATCAAATACTAGAATTTTAAAAAGATAAGAATGATAAGATTTCTATGAAAAGTGAAGCAGCAAATTAAGAAAAAGAGTCTGAAGATCAGTCTCCAGAAGGAAAGATCTACAAGAATAAATAAGCAGTGGAGACTAATTACTATTATATAGTAAATGCTCATAAAAAAGAGCAAATCAAATATTAGGACCAAAGGGAGAATGGAGCAAGATTCCTGGTGTCGATAAGGGTGAAATTTGTTCAAGCCGTTACGTAATAGAAGAAGTAAACTCTAAATAAGGTTTTGATTGGTCCAATGATCGCATGAAGCAATCCTACCATCTCAAAAAGCAACTTATCAGTGATAAACCTTATAATGGTAATATCACTTTAATTAAATTATTTTATCTTATAATTTAAATAGAATTTAAAAAAATGGTTGAAGGTTTCAAAAAGGGATTTTATACCACCTCCGCAAAAAAGGAGAGAAAACCAGAAACCACTTCTCATCAGTCTTCTTACATCTAACCCTAATATTTTTCTTCTTAATAACCTGGAATATTACAAGAAGAACGGAAACAGCCTAAGAAAGCGACACATACTGAAACGCCAACGTCGGAGGAGTAACCAAGGAAGCAGATGAAGTCTGACTTCACCATGAAGTCTCTGATGTTAATCCTTCTGGCTAGATGAGCATGGAGCAGCTCATCAAAGTGGTCCTAAACCTATAATAAGAGGTTAGGAAGGAGAACGAAAAGCTATCACAGTAGATCTGGCATGGATTGCAGGATACTTTAGATCTCAGAATGGCTAACATGAAAGGGAGATTGATGCCCTATGGAAGTATCAGCAGGAGCAGTTTAACAAGACTAACTCTTAAGTGCAAAAGATACAAAATTAGAGCCAGCAGATTGAAATCATCTTGCAAAGTCAGAGAAGTTAGCAGATCCCATTAGAGTAGGTAAATTCCAATAAGATGGAAATTGAGAAGAATCCTCTTTAAGGAAAAATAATTGAACCAAAACTCAAGATTTAGAAATTATGCTACCACTGTAAAAGTAAATAACACCTTTGGAAGAATTGTAACGACTTTAGAAAACTCAAGGATAAATCTTGGAAGAGATAATTATAATAATAAATACGAAAAAAGAAAAATTAGATCTGGCGCAATGAAAAAGGGTTAGTTTATAGAATTAAGAAGCCTTCTGAAAAGAACCAGAAGAATTAATTTGAATTAATACCGGAAGGAGAAAGATAATTTGGAATACAAGACTCACGAGTGCTAGAGCTCGTAAAAACTAAGTTTAAACGCTAAAAACTTTATTAAATGGTGATCGGTTAGACACCACAGACACTTTTTAATAATATTAATGTATTTTAATTTAAATAGGATAAAACTTTACTCAAGAGATGAACGAGAAGAAATTCCAAATGATGAATCTAACTGAGGACTTAAGTTTCTAAATATTGGACCGTACTAGTCACTTCGTAATAGGTTGGGAATAAGTCTGCAATCGCTTGAAGACGCTTGTACTTTGGTTACAAAGAGATACAACTTTGCCAGTAATTAGATGAAGGATCTCCATGGACACAATTCGACATAGAGAGACTTTAATAATTGACATTTTTAACAATGGTAGACACCATTGAGGATAACGCTCACTTAAAAAATAAATAGATATAATTTGAATTATTTGAATTGATAAAAAGTATCTAAATAATAATAAAAATAATTAAATATTATAATCTTTTAGAAGTATTAAAATATAAAAATATAGTATTCTTAAATTAAAAAAATAATATAAAGCATTAAAGAAATTAATTAATTCTACTTTAAATAAAATTTATTATTTTTTTATTTAATCTTCCAATCTTTTTAAGAGATTCTAATTATGAAGGTTTTATTCAAATAAATAAAATAAATTTTTTATCTTTTATCAAAAGATGAATGAACAGTAAGTGTTTATTGTTATTTTTTAACTTAAAATATTAAATTTTATAAAGGATAGTAAAATCTAACTTTAACCTTCAAACAAAATGATTAAAGTTTATATCTCTATTGAGGAAAATGGATAAATTTAAGAATTAAGTAGATAATTATGATGAGTTAGAATTAATTTAAACTAGCATAATTTATAGTTCCGCAGCTTATTTAAAAAAGGATTTTTATTAAAATGGTTAATAAATATTTAAGGTAGAGTTTTAGAAATAAGCATAACTAAAATATTTATTAATTATATTATAATTTTCTTTAATTATGCTCAAGATAAAATATAATTTAGAAAATCTCTCTAATTAACTTAATAATTTTAAATTTTAAGAAATAAAATGTTATGAAAACTTTTAAAATTCACTTTTGTTTAAAAGATATTATTAAATTAAAACTTAAGTGAATTAATAAACTCTTAAAGTGGATTATTAAATAACTAATTTTAGTATTTCTTTTAAAAGCTAAAAGAATTTTATCTTTAATTTTTATTTTAAAAAGGAAAAATATTATCATCTTTTGTGCTAAAGTAACTACAATGAAGATATGGTTTTTAAAAGCACTCTTTGCCTTATACTGGTTACAAATAAATAAATTCTAAAATAATTTAATTTTCTAAGAATTATTAGTAAGTTGCACATAGTTTAAGCTAAAGCATTCTACTTATTCAAGTAAATAATCCAATTTATAGTCTAATATTTATTTTCTCTGCTATTTTTCTATATTTCATCATTTAGATCTATCCCAGTCAGAGCCACTAATATTTCATTTTTATTTCATAAGACATACATTTTAAGAGAATTAACATGGATTTAACAAATAATATTTCTAGGAGCAATAAAATTTTAATAAAATAGGAAGTGAAGAGAGTTAACAAAATTAAATTGATATCCTACAAAATATAAGAAGAATATTTAAAAACAGATTAATAGATATAACGTAAGAGATAGAGTTAAGACGAAATTACAAGTTAAAATTATTATATCAAATAGAAGAAGATTAAAATATAAGGAAAAAAGATTTATAATTTTATTAGATTGTTCAAAAACCTTGCAACTAAAAATTAAAAAAAAGATTTAGGCTGTATAATAAATAAGTTTATAGAAATAATAAAAGATTAAATAAATATGGAAAGTTTAGCGAAGTTAGCAGAATAATTTGCTTTATATTTTGGGATAAAGCTTTATTTTTTTAATTTTTATATTTTAAAAAATGTAAATTATTTTATATCTTACTTTATTATTTTATCATCAAAATAAAAGCAATATAACTGAGTCTTTTTGCAACTGACAGTAAAGATGATTCTCTTTTTTTATTTATCTCTAGCTTTCAATATGGGTATTATTATATTATTTATATAATTTAGCACACTTTTCTTTTCAACTTTATTATATTTGATAGCTATAACTAATGTTTTATTCAATTAATCTTTATAAAGACAACTATTATCATTTATACTCTACTTTAAATAATTTAGCTTTTTTAAATTTATCTTCCTTTAAGATTTTTAAGCTATTATATTTTATATAGTTTCAATATTATTCCTCTATACAAGCAAAAATAACTTTGTTAAGCTAATAGTTTTTCCAATATTCTCTATCCTCCTATATGGCAGTGCTAAAGGAAATTATATTTAATTTTTTATTAGCTAAATTTAATTTTTTAATATTATTATTAATTTTCTTTAATCAATTTGCATTTTTCAGCTTATAGCTTCATTTAAATTTTCATCTTTACTAATGAGCTTTAAATCTTAATTTTAATTATAAAAATGGATTTAAGCTCTGCGATTTAATTAAAGTATTTTGGATTTACCATTGAACTACGATGGGAGTCTTCTAATCGTAAAATATTTCTATTTATTTAAATTTTTATTACACAAACTTATTATATAATTATCTACTTTCTTTATTCATATCATAATTTTTGGATAGACTAAATAATCTGCTCTAAAGCATATTAAACTAGACGTTGTTATAAAAAATGTATAGAACTATATTGGAAATAAATGAAGTTTTTCTTATATAGGATTTCATTATTTGATAATAATTACTTAATTAATAAAGAAGCTAGAGTACTTAGATAGCTAATAAGATCTTATAGCCTAAATTTAAATTTGATGGAACTATGCAAAACATCCTTTATCTATAGTAATATAGCATTAAAGATACTATTTCTAGTAGAAAATAATAAAACCTTAAAACTAAATTTATAAGAATTACTATAATACTTATAACAAAATAACCTTAATAATAATTAATAAAATTAGATAAAACAACTAAGAAAAGCTTCAATTTTATTTAAAAATAATACTAATTTAAGAATTTTAAGATCATCTCCAATCAAAGCATCAATTTAGGAAACGAGTGAATTAAAAAAATATTTCTAATATTTAAAAAATGCAGAAAAATAAAAATTAGTAATGATATAAAATGAATGAACATTATAAAACATTTAGTTTTTAAATAAGCATTATATTTAATTTAGTAAAATGATTAATCAAACTTTGATAAGCAGGTTTTAATACTGAGACCTTTAACTTTGTATGAGATTAGATTATCCTCTATCACACATATATAATTATTTAAATTGCAGAAAATATGGCATCATTAATATTTAGTATAAGATTAATAATTTATATGCAATAGACTCTTTAAGATATTTTAGTACAAGAGCAAGATAAATAGAAATTGAAAATAATAACTATAAAATATTTTTTAATGATCTAGAGCATCCTATATATTTGCTTAAGTTTATTATCTTTATATAACCAACTAAGTATAATTATTAATAGAAAAATAATCCTTTGAAGTTTTATAGCTGGAAGATATTTAATTAACTTAGTAGATTTTTTCCATTTTGGGAATTCTTTAATTCAATTTCTAGTTCCACTCTAAAGTTTTATTCTCTATTAATTTATTTTAATCAAAATTGGATTGTTATATAAGTTTAATAATACTAAGAATTATGGAACGAAACTAAACTGCTTCTGAAAATAAACAAAAACTAAGTTACTTAAAATATTAGAAAAATTAGCAAATCTAAGAAGAAATTACAAATTTAGATTATCTAAATTTAGCTTTTAGATTAACCTTTTCAAGGATCAATAACAATCTTAAAAGAAGAAGATTGAAGCAATGATATGATGAAAAACTAGACATTATAATAGTAAAAAGTGAATTATTAGAAGAAGATCAAAGTGAGAATGTTTGAAATGTAAGAATTATAAGAAATTGATATTTAATAATATTTTAACTTGCAAATCTTTCATTGCTTGATTCATATATAAATTAAGTTGCTTTTAATCGAGATAATTTTATCCTTAAAGTCATTTATTTTTAGAATTTTTTATTCTTTCATTTTCCTTAAAAATTATTTTTACCTCTTTTAAAATAATTTGTTCAGTTTATTAAAAAGATAAAAAGTATTTATAAAGATGTAGGTTCTAATTGTTATAAATAATGAGAGCAAAATAAAATATGTTTCTAAACTTCTTCTAGATTTATATGAACAAATCTTCAAATTGCTGATTTTTTCTCCTAAATGAAACTTTATTTTGAAACAATAAAAATTGGATGATATTTCTTTTAATAATCATACATTTTGATTATTTACTTTGAGAGTATCATATCATGTATTTATCTTCTTAAGATCAGAATTTTAGATAAAATAAAATTTTTAGTTTGCTAGATATAAAATTCGTTAACTCTAGTTAAAAATTAGGAATTTATGATTTTCACATTTTTATATTTGAATTTTTGTTAGTTTAAGTAATTTATCTGTGACTTTTAATTTTAGTCAGTTTAATATTATGCTGATTTAGTTTGTTAGCTTTATAATTACTAAAATAAATAAACTTTAGAAACATTTTTTATATTCATTCTAATTTATCTATCAGCTAAGCTTCTTTCCTTTTTACATCAATTATTTCGATATAAAGTGTTCTCGAAATCTTTCAGAGATTAAAAATCCAAAACATCAAAATAAATAACAAAAACATAATGCTATAATGATGAAATGCTTATCTCATTTGTATCATAATTAACTTCTTTTAGTTAAATTATGCTAAAGATTCATAAATTAAAGAGCACTTAAATAAATAGATCTACTTTGAAATGTATTTCAGTATTAAAATAGCAATGTATAGTTAATGCTTTACAAACAATTGTTTGAAAATATCTAATCTGAAAGAAATAGTTGTTAAATGATTGTTTTATAAAAATAATTGCAAAAAGGGTTAATCAAATCTTAGAAAATTTAAAACAATACTAGAAGAAAATAATCAAACATTATACCTTTAAATCTTAAATAAGATATAAAAGTCTAAAAATAATTGTCAATAAATTAAACTTAGTATTTAATAAAGCCAATAAACAATCTTAAACAATCTGAAATATATTTATAATTCTTTTTAAATCAATCTCTTTAATATCATTTCTTAAGCAGACTTAATTATATCATTTTAGAGTAAATTTCAAGACAGATCAATTCAAAATTAAGAAGAGTAAGATATAAAACATATATTATCATGTTGATAATTTATTCATTTAGTATATGATATAGTACAGATTTAGAATGAAACTAAGATTTATGGAAAATACTTTAACTGATATAAGCAAAAATTTAAAATTTATCAATGAGAATAAATGGAAGAGTGATCGAAAATTAAAATAAAATCATATAAGGAAAATAATAAAAAAAATAAAATCTATAAAATTAAATAATAATAGTAATTCAATAGCACTTATAAAATTAACTATTTTTAATTTTTGCGATCTAAAATACTCTTTCAAATCCCCTTGAAAAATAAATAAGATTATTTCAAAAATTTAACACAAAAATTAAAATAATCAAAGCAAATATTTGAAAAGAAATCCTTTAAACAACTTGATAATTCTATATAGTAGTTAAATATTAGGAATATATAGCCTAAGCTAAAATTTTTCATAGTGTGCTTTATCATTTTTTTAATATCTAGAAATTGAAATAAAAAATTTAAAATAGTTCTACACACTAGTAAAATTAGTAATTTTTAAGGTGATAAGTTTCTAAGTACTCTTATATCATTTTGAATAATTTTATATTAAGTGAATTTGTAATTGATTCTTACTTAGTTACTTCTCAAAGCTTTTTTAAATAAAAGGCATCAATTTAAAAATATATCTAAGAAGTTTTTATTCTGTCTAAATTTTTAATTAAAAATATGTATTTAAATATTTTAATTTCTACTATTATTATAATTTTTATCAGTTACAGATAAATTCTCTTACCATTATTTCCCTTTTCATATTTTTCTGTTTATTAATCCCATAAAAATGATGTAGACTTCAAATTAATCTTATTCCTTCTTTATAGCTTACTTCTACTATCATGATCTAGATTCTCTTTAATAAAAAGTCCGTAATTTAAATTAAATAGTGTCTACTGTATTTTAAACTAAAATGCTTTAAAGAAAAAGCTATTTAACGATTTTTTTTTCCTAATTATAAAAATGAAATCTTCTGCCAACTAAAATGAAGACTTCTCTTTCCTAAACTCTGTTTTCTTTAAGCAAATCCCTGTAGCTATCTCAACTAATAGTAATCTATAATCTCATTAAAGTACGTAAGAAACTTAGAAATGCGTTACTTAAGTAGATGCTTAGTAGACACCCAAGTAGTTTCAATCTTAAGAGTTTTATTGCTTATCATGTAAGAAATAGTATAAAAATAAAAAAACCTTCAACTCACATGTATAAACTTAGCACAACTCTACTAAACCCTTTACATGCGCTATCTGTCAAAAGGGCTTTAAAAGATCTGACTATCTATTGAAGCACAAAGATTCACATTAAGAAGAAAGAAATTTTCAGTGCTAGTAATGTGAGTAAAAATTAAAAACTAGACTAACATTAGAAAAGCATGTGAAAACAGTACATAAGAAAGAAATAATAGGATGGTGCAACTGTTGTAACAAAGGGTTTACAAGAAAGGATTATTTGAAGAAACACTTGTAAAGAGGAGAGTAAAAGCACGAGTGTGGCCAATGCAAGAAGAGATTTTCTAGCAAATAATCGATGTAGATACATTACATGAATAAGCACTTGTAGTGAGTAGAGACTTCTTACTTATACTTTTAACAATTTGAGTATAATAAATTAGGTAATAAAATATCTAAAATTTGAAATTAAACGATCTGAATCTAAATTTTATAAAGCAAATTAACATTACTAAATATCGTTTAAATTTTTAGACATTTTATCCAAAATAAATTTCTAACTAAATATTTTATTCAAAAATGATAGAAGTTGAGTTGCATAGTTGAAATAAAGTTTATAATTATAATTATATTTAGGTTTAATATAATATCTATTTGGAACCTTTTAGGTTCGCATTTAATTTATGTATAAGGATTTCGTTTTTTAGCAAAACTCACTATTTTTACTTAGAGATTTTGATTAAAAGTATTGATGGCAACTTTAGCTTTAATATAGTAATTAACTAATTTATATTCTGGCTAATGGTTTAGATTCTTAAAACATAGTTGCATGTATATTGCTAGGTAAATAAATAAAGTTTAAATAGACAAAGTTATGAATAATCATATTTAGTTAAAGCTATAGATAGTTGATTATATTTATTATTTTGAATATCTAATGCTTTAATAAATAAAAGCTAAATTATTTATTTATACAAATTTGATATTATAACTTAAATTAATACCTTAAAGCATGTGCTAGTAGCATTTCTTTAAAAATTTATTTAAATATAGTTAATTGCTTTAGTATCATCGTATCTGCTACCAACTATTTAATCTGCTTCACTATTATAAAAGTAAGAGAGATGCCTCATGGTGTAACGGTTAGCACTTTGGACTTTAAATCCAGCAATCCGAGTTCGATTCTCGGTGAGGCAATTTTTATTAATTTAGACTTAAAATGTATTTTAATAGTTTAAAATAGCAAAACATTAATTAAATGGTTAATTTTAAGTTTTAAGCTATTTATAGAGAAAAGGATTACAACTAGATCCTTTTTAAAGCAAAGTAAAGTATAAAAGATAATTGAAAAGATGGTGGGAACTGAGAATGACCTTCGTGACTAAACTTTCTGGTTTTATGTCTAGGAACAAGTTCCTTTCCTGTCGCTGAGAAAGTCCCTGGTCAGAGTCATTTTCTGAAAGGAACGCTGTCTTTGAGATTATCCGCTCTTGGTAGGGGCTTGAAGCCTGGCTGTTCATAGCGATGGAGCTCCCTAGAAGATGTGCCTGGAGTATAACAGGATATCCCCGTTATTCCATAAAAAGAGAGCGTCGGGTCGTGCAATCGGAAAGAAGTTTCCTGTCCAAAAGCTTTTTTAGTTGAAATTAATTAATTGAGTAAAATATAAAATAAATTAAGCTTTCCTAATTGTACAAATTACTGAAGTGCTCATATATTTGTAATATAACTATTAATTATAATTTCTTTATCAACTATTATTTTACCAAAAATGAGATATTACTATTTAGCTTCTAACTAGATAGCTTATTAAGAATTTGGAAAGATAATTATCAAAGGATTTTATTATATATAAATAAATAGGGAGGAACAATCCTCCAACTGAAACAAACTTAAACTCTGGTACCTGGAAGTACCCCATAGATGAAGAACAACCAAAGAGAAGAGAAGAGAAGAGAAGATAAGATCGAAGAAGCATCAGGTAGCATTAATGACGAAAGATGCCAGATACTAAGGTCTCTTAGGGTAGCATTAATGACGAAAGATGCCAGATACTAAGGTCTCTTAGGGTAGCATTAATGACGAAAGATGCCAGATACTAAGGTCTCTTAGGGTAGCATTCCGATTGCGGCCCTTAAGAAGCAAAACTCACAAGGGAATGTTAGCACTGTGAAAGACTTCAACAAAGAATTTTTTAACTTTAAAAATCTTTATTAAAGAGCTGCGCATCATTGAGGTGCTACGCGCTCTATAATCTCATTTATTTATATAAAAAGAATATGGATGTTGGCTGTGGTTAGGAGAATTAGTAGGCAATCTGGTGTAGTGTATACTGAATTGCGAGTAATCTTGCATTAGATGCCACCACGGGGAAGGATGGACAAGCTCGAAGAGAAAAAACCTAACCTGACTGAGGATTCTCGTTAGCAGTATGAATGCTTGACTGAATGACATTCTAATATTCTTAATTACTAATTCTTATTTGGATCCTATTCAAGAAGACCGGAGTATTAGTTCAAGATTTAAGAATGATTTTTAATAAGTAGATTCCCCTTTGGAGAAGCTGATCTAACTGTTTGGAGAATAGAATATAACAAGAAGTATGATAACACATTTTTTAATATTAAATATTTATTATGAAAGCTGCTCGCCAACGAGGTGCTACGCGCTCTATAATAATATTAATTGATTTAAAATAATAATTATTTCTAATATATTTTACTAAGTTAATAATTTAAATCAATTTATTATTTATCTTTTAAAGGCCTTTAGTGTTTTAAGTCACCATATATCCTTTTTCTAACTTTTTAAACTTTCAAGCTTTTAAATTAGTTGCCAACTTTTTGTTTAAGTTTAAATCTATAATTCAGCAATTTTTGTAGGCGAAAGTCCTCATTAATAAATATTATTTAAATAGGGTGAATGGTTGGTGTCTTAATAATAAACAAATGTTAATTTTTAATTTTATATAATTTGTATCTATTCAGCTAATTTTGGTTAGATTTTAAGATTAAAATATAAAATATTTTCCTTTTTAATTTAAATGCAAGCGTTTTTATTATTATCAAAATAATAAATAAAGCTTACTAAAATTGCTTTGAAGCTAATATATAGACATATGAAATAATTAATAAATGTATAATAAGTTATTAAATAACGAAGACTTGTATATAAGTAATATTTAAATAGGCTCTCATTTAAATTATAAAGATACTATATAATCATATCAATATATACTCGCTAAATCTCTTATCAAAAGTAAATTCAACTCTTTTATTATTTTCATACTATCAAATAATGAAAACATTCTATTGCTTCTTCATACAATTAACAATCGCTTATATTACACCTATATATGGTTTCTTAATAACCTACATTTTATTCTTTTATTATAAGAGCTGTGCACAACGAGGTGTTACTTGCTCTATAATAAAATGTATTTATTTATTATTTATAGCAGACAGCTTAAGCTAAATTAATTAATTTTTACTTAGCTAATTTAGTTACAATTTTGAATAAATTAGAGTGGCTCTACTATAATAATTTATTCCTCTTAGTCTATTTAAAGTATTAAGCCTTACTCTAATTAAAGGATATTATTAGAATAAAAATTGCTTATAAGTTTAGTTAAATTTAATATATGATGATCCTTATTTAAAGTTTAGCTATGTAATTGATAAACTAATAATGAACTATCTTTAAACTTTTACCTTTTTAGATAAAGTTGCTTATCTTTACATTCATAATACACTTGCTTTTTTATATTTAAGTACTTCCAATTATTTCTTCATCTAAATTAATTAAATGAAAAAAAGCTGACTGTTCATACAAGGAATTATAATAAACTATTTAAGAAGTTAATTAAATAATTTTGAGAAAAGACCTCAGATATGCTTGAGTTAAATCTTGTATAAGTCTCAGATTATATTTAAGCTACTTTCTTATTTTTAAGGTTATAAGCCATTTTACCTTTGCTTTAAATGAATATTTTTCTTATACTATTACTCTCTAAATTGCTAAGATTAAAGGATGATAAGAATATATTTTCTTTAGTTAAAATAAACTGAACTATCATAATGCTTTCTACTTAATTTGTTCAAATATAGCTATTATTAAACTATTTGCTTCTAGTTACTTGAGGCATATTACTAATAATCTATAAGATGCTGCTAGTCTAATTAATTAATGTTTCTCATAAAATAATCTCGTTTAGCATATGTCTTTTGGTATATTTAGCAATAATAAATAAAATAAATTTTAAATAAGTGAAGAAGCCATATTAATGTAGATATGCTTAACTACCTTAAACTAATTTAAATATAAATCACATATAAGCAGTTAAAACTATTTTCTTATATATTTTAAATATGCAGCCTGCATCCACTATTCTACCCTAAGTAGAAATCTTCATTAGTTGTAGAAACCTAAAAGATAAAGATATCTGCTCTAAATCTGATCCTTAGGTTTTCTGCAATATCATGGAACTATCTGGATAATGGCTACCTATCGGATAAACTGAGCAAATTTAAAATAACTTAAATCCTGACTTCACCTAAACGATAGTGGTTAATTATCAATTTGAAGTAGATTAGAAATTGCATTTCATCGTTTATGATATTGATGGATCAAGTAAAGAAATTCTAGGATAAGCTCATACTTCTGTGGGTCAAATAATCGGAGCTAGAAATTCGACTGTGATTTTGGATCTTACAGATAAAAATAATCATAAAATATAAGGAAAATTAATTTTGAGAGGAGAGAGTGTATAAGCTTCAAAAGGAAATGATTATGTAAGCTTTAGCATTAAAGCTACTAAAGTTCTTGATAAGGATTTCTTTTCAAAAAGTGATCCATTTTTAGCAATTTTTAGAGCTAGAGAAGATATGACGTGGGACAAAGTTCATGAAACTGAGCATATTGATAATAACTTAAATCCAATTTGGAAACCTTTTAGAATCTCTTTAAGACATCTGTGCAATGGTGATGTTCATAGACCATTAAAATTATAAATTTGGGATTATGATAGTAATGGCAAGCATGATTATATTGGAGAAATTTAAACAAGTCTTAATGAGTTGCTTCAGAAACCTACATTAGTCACAAAAGATTTACGTGCTAAAAAATAAAGTTTTGCTGGAAATATTCATATAGTAGAAGCTTGCATCTACCATGAACCTGATTTCCTTGAATTTATTGAAGGAAATTGTTTCTTGAACTTTATGGTTGCTATTGACTTCACAGGATCAAATGGAATGTAGAGTAATCCTTCATCATTGCATTACTTAAATCCTAGTGCTCCTAATGAGTATGAGAGAGCAATAATGTCTGTAGGTGGTATTTTAGAGCAATACGATTGCGATCGATACTTCCCTGTATGGGGTTTTGGTTGCTAATTAAAAGGCTAACCAGTTTCTCACTGCTTTCCTTTAACTTACGATCCTTAAAATCCATTTGTTACTGGTGTATAAGGAATTTTGGAACTATATAGAGCAAGACTCCCAGATTTTACTTTTTCGGGCCCTACATTATTTTCTTAAATTCTAAAGGAAACAATTAGAATTGCTTAAATACCTTGGGCACCAGGTAGCTAGAATTATAACGTTCTTATGATTTTGACTGATGGAGAAATACATGACATGAAAGAAACTGTTGAGCTTATTGTTTAAGCTAGTAGACTTCCACTTTCTATTATTATTGTAGGAGTTGGATCAGCAAATTTCTCATTAATGGAGTAGTTAGATTGCGACAAAGGAGTATTAACTGATTGTAGAGGGAACAAAGCCGCGAGAGATATAGTATAGTTTGTACCTTTTAGAAACTTACAGGGAAATGCTGCAATGTTAGCCAAATAAGTGTTAGCAGAAGTACCAAAATAATTGACTGGCTTCATGAAGAGCAATGGAATACAGCCACTTCCCAGACAAGTGGTATAGCTTAGTTAGATAGCGATTGAGCAACCCAATCCTTAACTTTCTTAAAGTATTACTTTATAACTTTTACATCTCTAATATCCTGACTTCCCTTTATATGTCTGATTTTGTGTTAATTTAGAGAAGTTAAATTAAATATAATAATGAAGTACTTTACATCTGACTAAATGATAATAAAAACTTAAGTGTTAAGTTATTAATAAACTAAAATAGCTAGCTATTTAAAAACTATTTATATTTTCATAATAAATCTAACATTAGTCTAAGGATATTTGAGATATCATGCTTTATACAATTATTTATTTTAATAGATAGATAAAACTTTAGCTTAGTTGATTTATCTTACCAAATTTTATTTAAAGTATAAGAATAATAAATTCCTAGTTGTTCATTTATTGGGATTTCATTCTTTAGTAGTTATTTAACTATGCGATTTATATATCTACTCTCATTAATTGCAAGCATAAGAAGTAACTTAAATTGAATCCTTATAAATGTTTACTAGTGCTTTAGAGTGTCTATTAAGATTTCAGATATTTTAATACTTTCTTCATAGATAAACTACAAAGCTCTATCAGATATTTTTAAATAATAGTTTCAAAAATGAGATTAACTAAGCATCTAAAGAATAAACTTGAATAATGACTTAATATTAGCAAAAGCATGTTATACTATAAGCTTATTCAAGCATAATTATCTATTACTATAGTCTAGTGAAAGAATCTAACCAATTTTTCTCAGTATTATTATATAAAGCTAGCAAATACTAGCTAGATTTAAAATTTATTCTATTTGATTCTTACTAAAAGACTAAGTGAGATAACCTTTGATAAAGTTTGACTTAGATATATAAAACGAAAAATTGCTAAGTTTACATTAAGCTTTAAAGTAAGAAATATATGAATAAATAGTTAAGAGCATTTCTCTATAAAATTAAGGTATTAAACCTCTTTTAATTGCCTGCTTTCTTAATGTAATAGTAGTTATTCATAAACTCTTGAATATTAAAAGGATAAAGCAATAAAAATATTTCCTATCTACTAAAAAAAATTTGTTGATAGTTCTAATTCTAGATAATTAACTAAACTGCTAAATTTATTTTATAAAATTGAGAAGCTACTTTAATAGTTAGAAAACTAAGATATATATCTAATGAAAAGGAAATAAAGCAAAATAAAAATTAATTATATTCAAACTATAGAGAAATAAGGGAGAAATTAGACAGACTAGAAAATTAGAATTTTAATGATAAATGAAACTTTTAAAAAATAATAAAATCTAGGCATTCAAAAGTATAGTTACTTAAAGAAAGAAGCAAATATAATTAATCTTTAATACTTGTTAATAAACTAATTGAAAGATTAAAGAAAGTTTATTCAAATGACATTATAAATTTAATCAAAAGAGAAAAAATGAATGAGCTTGTTAAAAGAGATAATTTTAATCTAAACTACCAAAATAAAAAAGCTAAAGTCATAATAAAAAAATAAAGGCAAGGAAATGATAAGATAATAGATGTAAAAGATTGAGTATAATGCTTTTAATAATTAGCAGATAAGGAACTTAAACTAATTAGTATAAACTTATTACTAGAATAGGTAGAATCTAAGTAATAATCTACTTTTAAACTAGTTTATAGGATATAAGGTAATGATCTAAGCTATAAAGGAATTATAAAGAAATGTCTTTAAAGATTTGATTTATTTAATAATTGAAATAGCTTTTAATAAGCAATTTATAATAATAACTTTAATCTACTTAGTCTAAATAAAATAATTTTAAGAGGCAATAGAAAGGATTAAATATTTGATAAGAGCAAATAGCGAATTTTAAGATTGAATATATAAAGGTATTTATAAAGGTATAAGGGTACACTGGTTAGTTTTATAGCTAGCTTATTTTAAATAGTTAAGAGATATTTAAGCATAGATACTTTTATTTAGCTTTAAATTTATTTTACTAATTATTATAATGGACTTAGGTGATAGATAGGAGTGACTAGAAACTGCCTAATTACTAGCTTAGTATGGAGTTTTGTTTTCTTATATCAATAAAAAGGAAGAAGATGAAGAGCCAAAAATATAGAAAAAGGGAATTTAATAAGCATGATCAGATACTAAAGAGGCAATTTAATAGCCTAATAAAGAACAATAGTAACTTATTGATAACTAAGACTATCAAATCTATAATGAAGATAATGACTATTTTCCTTTATTAATTCCATTGAGTTAAATGAAAGAATTCAAAGAAGAAGAAATAGTTGATCCTATCTCTTAGGATTGATAAAACCAGCAATGAGACTTTTAAAATACATAAATTCCTGCTAACTCCCAAATAAAATAAACTAAATAGAATGAAGAAAACACTTAATCCTAATTTCCTTTAGCTGAAGAGTAAAGCAAATTGTCAAACTAATAATTTTAGCCACTACCAATTTCAAAGGACCCATTTAATCTTATTTAATAAAATGAAGAATAATAAAAGAAAAATTAAATTTTTAAACCTAAAACTACAATAAATCAATAAAATACTAAAGACATCATTTAGTAATCAACCTTTACTATCTAATAGGAAAATGAGTAATTAAGTAATTCAGATCAAATTAATATTTTATCTTTTCAAGATAAAAGCTAAGAGTAATAAAATTATATATAGCATGAACCTTAATTAACTTCCAAAGAAGTTTTAAATAAATCTTCTACAAAAAAAACAAAAAACAAAATACAAAAATTAACTAAAGCAAAACACTAGAAACGCCAAGAGTCTAGTTTGCAGGAAATAAAATTAGATGCAGATCAAGTTATCTTATAATTAGAAAATAAATCTGAAAAAGAAGACTAAAAATAGAATATAGAAATATCTAATTAAAATTTATTCTATAACCAGAAAATAAATACTAAAATAGACTCAAAATAAAATGTTCACCAACACCATAAAAATTTATCTGAAATTCAGTTAGAAGAAAGTAATTTTAATCCTACTAAGTAATTTAAATAGTAATAGACTAATTTAATCTAGAGTCAGAATTCAAAAAAATCTAATTCTGAAGGTAATGCTTTCACTAATACTTAATTTTCTACTAACAGCTAATCCTTAAGTACTTAATAATGATAAAATTAGCAGGAGAAAGATATAAAATTATAGACTTCTGAGTAAGATGAAACTTAAAAGGTATAAAATAAGCTAGACCTTCCTTTAGAAACTTAAAGGACAGAAAGATAAATACAGCCAGAGGTAATAAATCCCAAAATTGATTTTCATTGAATATTTGAGGCAACTCGTATAGCTTTAATTTTATTCGATTTTGTATTTGTGTGGATGGCAGTTATTGCTCTAAGTTACGAAGGGAACTGCAAAAAAAGGAGCAACAATTCAGAGTCAGATGTTTCAGATTTTATATAGAGTTGACTTGTTTTTTTCTTCTTTATAGATTTAATTTTTTCTTTGTTGCAATGTCTCACTTTCTGGTGACATAAAACATAGAGATTTTTCAAATAGGATTTAAGAAAATGAAAAAAGTATGGAAATATTTGCTGGATGCTTTGAACTTTTTTCGCAGTGTAAGTAATTATTTAGATTAATGATAATTTGATGCATAGTAGCATCATCCATAATATGGGATGAAGATGACTTTAAATGTAACGACTGGGAAGTGGAAAAAATACTGGATGGGATATGTATTTACCTCTGAATATAAACATTTCTGACAGCAATAATATTCATTCTATAAAAGACTGTTCTAAAGAAAAGACTAAACCAAAATTTGACAAGCATGGATTGAGAAGTGATCACACATTAACTATAGCATTTTTATTAATTTCTCAATCTAATGTTTTATATTAAATATTAAAAGCAAACCATAAAGCTTACTTGATTAAGTTACTGTTTAGATAGACATCAATTACTTAGAGGAATGTAAAGTATAGCAAGCAACAATAATAGAAATAGCTAAATAATCTTATTTATAAAGTTAAAGTATTATAATAGTAATATTTTAAACAATCCTCTAGATAAATTAACTTCTAGTAAGTTTATTAACTAATATTATAAATTAAACTTATTTAGGTAAACATACTAATATTCCTTAGATTAATAATTATATTGCTAGTATTAAAGTTAGAGTAATCTCTTTTATTACTCATATTATTAATATTTTAGCTATGCTTTAATTTATTATATTATACTTTAAAATTCTAAGTTTTATATTATTATATAAGTTAGTTTTAAGAATCCATACAAATGTATTTTAAACCTAGGCAAATGCTTTTTTACTTTAACACTGATTTATTAATTAAAAGAATAATTTAATTTATTTAGTATATAATTGATAGTTGGTATTTATTATATCTAGTTATTTGATTATTATAAACTAAGTTCTTCTTTCTAGATAATTGAATTCTATTACTTTATACTTTCCTTCTTTTTCTCTTTATTATTTAATTTTATGGATTACTCTAGCAAACTATATGAGTTTTTATAATTCTATTAATATCTTCCCTTTTATATATTTTAGCTTCTAATTCTATTTTTATTCTTCTTTACTTGTTTGATTTACTTTAGTTACTTTAAATTAGTATAATTTAAGATAAACTCATAAAGCATTTTAAACTTATTATTTAAAGTGTTGGCTTAGATATACTTAAATGAAATAGTTTAGAAGTAAGCTAGAAAATAAATAATTAAATTTACTAGCAATAATAAATTTATCTAAAGCAACTATGTAATGATTCATTAGTAACTTTAAACTTATAATTAAATTAAGATTTTATATCCTTCAAATCATTAATTCATCTATCTCCTTTTTAATTCTAACCTTTATTCATATTTTAATTGCCAAATAATATCATTCAAGTATTCTATCTAAGTTACTCTCCTTTCTTATAGATTTCATTAAAAAATCAGCTAGGAAATCTATTTTTTGTTCCAGCCTAACTTTCTTTCGCTATATTGTTTTAGTTTAGCCTACCTACTCTAATAGCTATTATTTAAAGCTATTTTTGGAATTTAAACTTAATCATTTTAATAAATCTGATTCTGCATTCTCTCTTCTCGTACAGTTCCTTTCCTTCTTTTATCTATACTTTGATATTTATCTAAACCTATTACTAGCTTACCATTTATCTTTCTCTTCCTTCTTAGTCTTTAGATATATAATAGTGATATTTATTATCGTTTGAAGCAACTTCTAAGCAAGATTTTCTCCATATCCTTATAAAGACATAGCAGTCTCCTACAATTTACTACGCTAAATCTTTTAATTATTGCTTAAACTTACCAAACACTAGAGAGTAAGCTATACAGTTCATTACTGTTTTGCTTAATCTTAGAGAATTGGTTATGTGCATGTAATGCTAAAGCTACTTGGTTAATTATAGGATTTCTTTTAGTTGCCTCTAATAGTCTATATGAGATTGGTTATGGGGATTTGTTAGAATTAAATAATGAATATTATGAATATTCAATTTATAAGCCTTTCCCTTTTATTATATCATCTATAAAAAGAAATAAAAATATGAAGAGACGATATTAGAATCATTTATGCTCATTTTTTATATATATAAGCATGGAATACGCAATATCGCTATAAAATGATATAGGAAACAGAAATAGACACTCTGGTTATTTCTAATGAGCAGAGATAACTCATTAGCAGCTTCTTTATCAATTATAAGCAAAAGGTAGAAGAACTAAACATAAGCGAAGATGAAGTAATTAGTATAGTATCATCTGAAAGTTTAAGTGTCTTGCAAACTTTATACCTCTTACGTGAACTTTCTCAACAAGTAGACTCTTAACAAAGCGTTGTTATTGAGATTGTATACTTAGCGAAAAACCTGTTAAATGATGAGTAAATTCCTTTTGCTAACTAACAAATGCTAAACGCTCTTTCTTAGTTCAAAAGATCTCTATTAGATTACTCTCTTCTTCTAAACCTAAACGAAAAAATCTATAAACTAATAGAAGATCTAAAAGTAAAAACTCAAAAGAAAAAGTATATCAGTCACTTGATTGAAGCTGATCTTAAGTTGTTTGATTAACTTATATAGGTAGAAGGGAAAAGGAAATATACCAAGAAAAGTATCACTAAGAAACAAGAAGAGTCAACTGAACTTAAATTATTTGATTGCACATATAAATGCGAAAATACAGATTAAGGAGAAAAAGACACTTATATAAAGATTAAAGCTAAGCAATAATTAAATTTGTAATACCTTCATAACTCTAATTAATCTATCTGTGGTTAATAATTCCTAGATTTTCAAGAAAATATCGAGAAAACTAGTTCACATGAAGATAAATATGATGGAAGTACAGATATTTCTTCTCCAAAGGAAAGCAACTAGAACTTACATTTTCATTTCTCAAATGAATAAACGGAAAATGATAAAGATTACAATGAAGCAGTGATTTAAATATCTAAGACAATGAAGAAAAATAAACGATTAGAAAGAGATTTAGAATTACAAAAATATTTTTTATCATTAAAAATAAAACGGCCAAGAGACTAAAAAAGCAAAAAGGAAAGAGAAAGTGTGAGAAAATAGAAGAAGATGCAATGAGTAGACTAATGTTTTTATAATTAAAGGTATTTTTTATAATATAAATGACTTATATTTAAATAGATATATTAAAATTATAAAAATAATTTATTAAAAGAATGTTAAATAATAAGGTATATCTAATTTTAGGTATTGTAGGGCAAAGAAGTATTTTCTAAATTTATTGTATAGCTATTAAAAATAAATTTGCAATAAAAGTGATATGTAAGCCTAAATAAACGAGAAGGTTTTAATAAATTATGAAATAAAAATTATTTTTTTGTGAGAACAAGGATGAAAGGCTTAAAGATTTTGATTTTGATTTTGATTTTACATTTTTTATGATTATTTTTAAATTTTAAGATTTCACTTATTTATCTATTTTATTGTACTTTTTTTTAATTTTTGCTTTGCTCTTTCTTTTAATTTTTATGGCGATAAATTTTATTTTTCTTTTAATGCTTTAATTTATAATCCATTTTGATATTTATTATTTTAGATTTAATACCTCTAACAAAATTAAGAATTTAGTTTAAGTTAAATCTAGACACTACTACAATGAAAGTAATTTAAAATAGCTTTTGACAGTTTGAAAGACTTTGATCCTTTATCTTATATGAAATCTACTAAATAAAGCCTGAATATCCTTAACTGGACTTAAAATAAAAGCAATTTCTATTCAGTTAGATTTCTTAATAAGTTTACTGAGAATAAACTTCTTTAATCATAAAAAGGAATAAACTAGATAGAGATATTTTTAAAGAAGCTTAATAAAGCTTTTACTAATTATCAGATTTATGGGAAAACAAGAATAAGCAAATTTCTAAAATATAGTCCTTCATTTAAATTTAAAATAATTACTCTTAGAATAATTATTAATAATGAAAAACTTTATTAATGCTAAAATAAAGCTACACGCATTCAAGCTGCTATTTAATTTAGACTTTATTCATATTTATTATATTAGAACAAGCTCTAAAGGATATTTATTAGCTAAATGAGTCAAATTTAATAATATAATTAAAATAGTGGTTATTTCTAATAATTTGTTTATACCAAAAATAAAAGTTTATTGCATAATTATCTTCTTTACTAATGTTAGTTATACTTACTAAATAAACCTCTTTATTTATGAATTACTTTGTTATTATTAATTTCACCTTTTTAAATTAGATTCAATTACCTTCACTTTAATGTAATTATTAAAGCTTTAAAGTATAAATTCTATAAAAAGTGTTTATATTTTGTATGTAATAGCAATAAGGCTAATTTGGTTTTATTTAAGATAGCTATAATAGCTAAATATAGTAAGGATATAGTCCTTTAATTATTAAAAGTATATTATACTTTTATTAAAATTAGCGCATTTCCAAAACCATATAATTATGAAGCTACTATTATGATGTATTAGAGTTAAGGCTAATTAAATGAAATGAGAGTAAACACTTAATTAAATATCATATCTAAATAGGAAATATATTAAATAGCATCTGTAATATAATACTGTTAAATATATAGCCATAATTCATTTTGTATCTATTTCATTTTATAATCGATATGAAGATAGTTAAATACAAATAACTAGCGTCTACTAGTTATAATCTTTTAAAAAGGTAAAATATTTTTTGCAAATAAGCTATAAAATTAATTTTAAAGCTTATCTAAAAGCATATTACAAAGTGAGTATTTTTAAGATATTAAAAGATAAAAATTGAAGATCTAAAGGGGTTTATTAAAATAAATAGACTTAGAATAATTTTATATTAGTTTCACTTATAGCAAGAATCTAGCATTATTCTAAGACTTAACTTCATCATTAAGTTAAATTATTTATAAGTTAAGAGGGATATTTGCTTTAAGTGCCATTTATTCAATTTACTTTCTAGATTTATTTTAAATTATACATCTAATTACATTAAAAAGAGAGCATGTAATAGATTTTATACTTGCTAGATATTAAATATATTTAGCTATATTGTTATACAAGAAACTAATAATAGTAAAAAGCAAGGTTAGTAGTTATTATATGTGGTTGAAGATAGTTAACCTTAAAATATTTTGGTATGAGTCTAGTAAGTGATAGTTATGAGGATTATAGTTAAAAAAATTTAGTGCTTTTTTTATTGAAAATATCAAGATAATTTAAATTATTAATAACCATGGTTAGCTAGGAATCGAAATTCACAGAATAAATAGGTGATATGATAGGAGAACGCTACAAAATAGTAAGAATAATAGGAAATGGAAATTATGGAACTGTTTTTAAATGTGTAGATATTAAAAAAAATAATGAATCAGTTGCTATTAAAAAATTGCATAGACTTGAAGATAAAATTGATGGTTAAAGAGTTTTAAGGTAAATAAGAATTTAAAGATTCTGTAAACATGAAAACATATTAAGGTTAAAAGATATTGTTCATTGACCTGATTAAAGTGGAGATCTAGGAGATATTCATCTAGTGACTGATCTTTTAGAAATTGATTTATATTCAGTACTTAAAAATAATTAGATACTAACCGATGAGCATGCGTAATACTTTGTTTACTAAATTTTGCGAACGTTAAAATACTTGCACTCTGCAAGTATAGTGCATCGAAATATTAAACCAAGTAACATATTGCTAAGTAAGAATGATGATTTTCCTCTTTGGTAAGAACTCGTTATTTAGTGATTTCGGATTAGACAGATCAATTGAGTAGGAACAAGTAGAATTAGCTTAATATATTGTTACTAACTTCTACAGAGCTCCTGAAATTTTGCTATGCAGCCTACACTGTAATAAAGCTGTCGATATATGGTCTGCTGGATGTATTTTAGGAGAAATACTCGCAAAGAAAATTTTATTCCCAGGATCGAACTATGTTAAATAAATAAATTATATTATCGATTTTTTGGGAACTCCTAATTAAGAAGATATGGAGTATATAACAAATTCTCAGGCTAAAAAATACATTCAAAGCATGGAACCAAAACTGCCAAAGGACTTAAAATAGTATATCAGTCCAAATGGGAATGCAAATCCTCTAGCAATAGACTTGTTAGAAAAAATGCTTAAATTCAATCCTAAAAATAGAATCACTATTGACGAGGCACTGCAGCACCCATATTTAGAAGCAATTCATGATCCTGAATATGAGCCTACTACTACTGATGTTATTGACTGCGAATTTGAAAAGTAAATTATAATACAGTGACTAAGAAATTACTTTTGAGCAGCTAAAAGATTTAATAAGAGAAGAACTCAAAAATTTCAAAGCTGAATGATAAGCATTTAATTAAATCTTGCTTCCCTCATTTCTTTTTATTCTACCTTTATTAAGCCTCTGAATCTTTTTCACTAATTTAATATCTTACATATGAGTATTAATTAAATATAGCTCTGCTTTATTTACTTTGATGGAATACTTTCTTTTCTAATTAATAAATATTTAAAAATTTATATACTTCAAAGAATATTCAAGCGAAGTATATCTCTAATTTTCTAAAGAAAATGATATTTCTAAAACTATTTTCATAATTATTGTAATATTTGTTCTATTTTAAATTTATTGAAAAGGATTTAATATGAAAGGAAGAGACTGCATCATCAAAATGTTAGTGGGATGCTTTATTTTTTAATATAAGTGACCAAGCTTTATAGACAGTGTAGTTAGTACTGTTTAATATAGTACACCGTAGTGCTTATTCTTTATTAATTTTTATCCTTTATTATCTATCTTAGCTTAAAAATTTAATCTTTAGCATAAAATAATGAAGCGGAACAAAAACCCCCTATATAATTTGAATTCCATATGTATAAGGAGCATTAAAGAAACTATTAAGAAATCTTAGCAAAAATAAGTGGAGACATTCAAAAACGTGAGGAATATTTAACTTAGGATTAAATCCATTAGAAACAGCTAGCGAAATAAATAACTAAATACTGATAAATTTTCCAAATGTACAAATGAAATAGCTCCTTCTATTCTATCCAATGGAATGTATTAGACAGATGAAGGATGATAAAAACTGGACCAAATTAAAATTTCTCATAAAAGAAAAAATATTTAAATTGCTCAAAATTAATATTTTTGGAAAAAGATAAAAAGGAAATAGATATGAAGCTATTCTTGCATTGATCAGGTTTTCTTCAAGAAGATATTATTGAGAGAAAATTAATGAGAATTATTAATGATAAAGATATTCTTATTTATCTAGCTTAAAAAGAAGTAGAATTATATGCAAGAGTATCTAAAGCGGTAATATTTGAGGTTCATTATGTACAGATGGCTGCAATATCAATCCAGAAGTTGATCATGAGTAAAAGGAAAACTAGCAAGAACAGGTAATAAAATAGAGATGTTCTTAGAATTCAATCAAATTAGATAGAAATAATTTACATTTTACAGGATATGAATGAGGATGTTTTAGTAATATGAGTGGTGAATTTACCTCCTTAATTTTAATATGAAATTGTTAAACTTTGTAAATATCTTAACAAAGAAGTTATATTCATAGAAATAAACTAGGATATCTTTAAATAAAACTTAGTTATTGTTTTCATCTAAAACTTAATAAATAAAAAATGTATTTATAATATAAAAAGCAACTCTTAAAGATATTGATCTTGCTTAGATAAAAAATACTAAGTAGGAATATTTTCATCTATATTAAAAGCTATAGCAAAGTCCTTATTCTTTAATTTAAAGAGTTATAGAAAGTTTTTTTAGAATAACCAAGAAGTTAATTTATATTTAACTAAGTGACCTCATATGTGTAGAATAGCAATTTCAGAGAAAAAAGAAAAATATAAGAAAAATAGTTAAGATTTAATTTACTAAAATGTTAGCCTTAAAATATACTTTAGAGCTTTGAATAGAATTGAGTATCTCAAGGTTCGCCCTTTAAAATTTAAACTTTAGCTTCACAAATATTCAGTCAAATCTAGTTTATTTTAATTTAATTTGTGCTTTTATTTTATCTCTATGAGATATCTGATTATTATGCAACTTTAAAACAAAAAAGATATATAAGCTTATATAAATAGAAGAAGGTAGTTGATATATTTAAAAGATTTTTAAGCTAAAAAAGAAATATAAAATCATATGGCACAAATATAATACAGGGGCTCAATCTAAACGTTATTTAAATCTGAAAGGATACACTTAATAGAAAATAAAAAAGTATAATACTAAAATGATGAAACTAAATAAATATTTTGGATATAATTATAACATATTGATGAACTAGCAAGATGGTATATTTGCAAGTAAATATATAACTAAAAAAAGGAGCTAAATCATTATCTAGCTTTATTTTCATAATATATCAGTGAAAATAAAAACTCTAATGAATATAAAATCCTTAAATTACTTATTTTAGCATCTCTCTTGCTAATATACCTTAAATATCATTTGCTTTTTTCATTTTTTGAACTTTCATTTTCGTTTTAAATCCTTAAATCTTGAATTTCCTATCTTCAAACATGCAATTAGATACTTTTACTCATCAATTATCTTCAATCCTATTTCAACTTAATCTATTATTGTCTTCAAGTTTCTTGTTTTATATGCTTAATAAAAAAATCTACATTAAAAGTTGAAAAATATTCCTTGAATTGGATTTATTGGAGTAATAGATAAAGGTTTTATTAAGATATAAGGGAATTATTGATATATATTAGTTAAATTTAAATTAAGGAGATAGTCTATCTGGAAATATTTAATCCTCAAATTAATAATTTGGCATTGGTACTTTTGTGTTTAAAGTTATTCGATCTTCTTTATAAAAAAAGAGTAAAATCGGAGTAAAATAGGTCACAATAAACAATAAAAGCAGATTCTTCATTCACAGTCTCACAAAGCTCAATGTATTCATCAATTTAACCTTAAATTGTTTGATTTAAACTTTTAGAAATTTTATTAAGAGAATTGCAAAAAATATGTCAGCTAAGCAAAGAAAAACTCCTTTTAAACCTTAAGAGTCAAAAACCTATTTAATCAACCTTTTGCTATCAATATCTGCTTATAAGTCGAAAAAATGAAAGGAGCCATAGGTATTATAATTAAAACTAGGACAATAATAAAGTTTTTTGTGATATTTAATTTAAGTTTTTACTTAGATAATACTCTCTAATACTTTGCTTATTTAATAATTATCTAATTAAAAGCTTTAAAGATATTCTAGTTACATAAAGACAAATATTTTAGAAAAAACTAAAATTTAAAATAAAGAGATGTAAGTGAGGCTTACATTAACCATCTAGAATAAGCATTTGGCTCCTGGTTGTCTTACAGAATTTAGCATTTAAAAATAAAAAGAAATTTATTACAATATATCACTTTAATTTAAAAATGATTTAACATTCTTTATTTTTCTTTGCTGACGTTCGTATTTAGATCTCATTTAAGTATATCCCTTTATTTTCATTATAAAAGTCTTTGAAATATAATATTTTTCTCTTTTTTAGTTTTAAAATACTAGATCAACTAGATTTTTTAAATTTACTTTCAAACTTAAAGTTTATAAAATAATTGCAACCTTTCAAAAGAGTGTAATTTAGCAGACTCTTTTAAGTTTATAAGTTTATCAAGCACCTTAAACATAATCTCAGTTGGAGTTATAAGAATCATTTATCATCTAAAGATTATTTTTCCATAATTATCAATTCATTAAATTAATTGTCTCTTTATATAAATGCTATACTTATAAGAATTCTTTCTCATCACATACTAAAGCTATATCTATTTTACTTTAATTTTAGATCTTTTTTATCTAATTATATGATGCAAAGTCCTCTATTATCTCAGTCAAAATTAGCTAATTTTATCATTAGCTTTATTAATTTTTCTTCCTAAACTATTATCTTCTGCTTTTTAATTCTTTATCAGATACTTCTCGTATTTTCCAAAATTTAATAATTAAAATTGAAAAATTCTTGATGAAATAAGAAGAGAATAGCATCAATAGACTGATTGAATATAGTAGAATACAGAATTAAGTATACTATAAGCAATCAAAGTTCCAACTAAAGAAATAAGTATTGACAATATAAATGAAGCTAATTCTGAACTTAGTCATTAATATACTAAGTATCTAATTAATATATATAGCATATCATATTCATTTACACTCATTATTTTAATGCTTATTCAGAGTTTTTATCATTATCTCTTAAATATATTTCACTTTTAATACTCATATAAATATACCTAATTCAAAGATTCAGATATTAGTTATACACTGATTGATTCTGCGTTAAGGAAAATGATTTTAGAAACCTGAAATCTAAGAGATATATATGAAATTATTCTATAGTAAAGTGTGCTAATATGTATAAATATCTTAAATTAAGATAATACAATTTAAAGTAGATCAGCTTAATTATTTGCAAAGCTTCACACGCTTTTCAATTTAAGTAAAATGAACTTTAGATAATCTAGCAAAGTTAGCCATATATTAAAAAACAACAACATGTGTGAGATTATGTATTGAATATTTGTTTAATTTAAGATTAAATTAAGTAAATAACTAAAACTTAATCAGAATCATTTAAATAGCTTATATAGCCTTAGTTTTTCTAATTTGCTTATCTTCATTCTAAACACTATATTTTTATCTAAAAACTCTTTAGATTGGTAAATTTTCTCAAGTTATAAATTTAAATAATCTGGAAAAGGGGCAGTCATAAATAAAAAAAAGTTAAAACTCATAAAATAGAAAATAGTTAACAAATTTCTAAAAATGAACAGATGTAGTTAAAGTCTTTGCACTACAATACCTAAAATTAGATTCACCTTATTATTTAACATTCTTTTAATAAATTATTTTTATAATTTTAATATATCTATTTAAATATAAGTCATTTATATTATAAAAAATACCTTTAATTATAAAAACATTAGTCTACTCATTGCATCTTCTTCTATTTTCTCACACTTTCTCTTTCCTTTTTGCTTTTTTAGTCTCTTGGCCGTTTTATTTTTAATGAAAATTATTTTAATAACTCTACTTATTTTTCTAATCGTTTATTTTTCTTCATTGTCTTAGATATTTAAATCACTGCTTCATTGTAATCTTTATCATTTTCCGTTTATTCATTTGAGAAATGAAAATGTAAGTTCTAGTTGCTTTCCTTTGGAGAAGAAATATCTGTACTTCCATCATATTTATCTTCATGTGAACTAGTTTTCTCGATATTTTCTTGAAAATCTAGGAATTATTAACCACAGATAGATTAATTAGAGTTATGAAGGTATTACAAATTTAATTATTGCTTAGCTTTAATCTTTATATAAGTGTCTTTTTCTCCTTAATCTGTATTTTCGCATTTATATGTGCAATCAAATAATTTAAGTTCAGTTGACTCTTCTTGTTTCTTAGTGATACTTTTCTTGGTATATTTCCTTTTCCCTTCTACCTATATAAGTTAATCAAACAACTTAAGATCAGCTTCAATCAAGTGACTGATATACTTTTTCTTTTGAGTTTTTACTTTTAGATCTTCTATTAGTTTATAGATTTTTTCGTTTAGGTTTAGAAGAAGAGAGTAATCTAATAGAGATCTTTTGAACTAAGAAAGAGCGTTTAGCATTTGTTAGTTAGCAAAAGGAATTTACTCATCATTTAACAGGTTTTTCGCTAAGTATACAATCTCAATAACAACGCTTTGTTAAGAGTCTACTTGTTGAGAAAGTTCACGTAAGAGGTATAAAGTTTGCAAGACACTTAAACTTTCAGATGATACTATACTAATTACTTCATCTTCGCTTATGTTTAGTTCTTCTACCTTTTGCTTATAATTGATAAAGAAGCTGCTAATGAGTTATCTCTGCTCATTAGAAATAACCAGAGTGTCTATTTCTGTTTCCTATATCATTTTATAGCGATATTGCGTATTCCATGCTTATATATATAAAAAATGAGCATAAATGATTCTAATATCGTCTCTTCATATTTTTATTTCTTTTTATAGATGATATAATAAAAGGGAAAGGCTTATAAATTGAATATTCATAATATTCATTATTTAATTCTAACAAATCCCCATAACCAATCTCATATAGACTATTAGAGGCAACTAAAAGAAATCCTATAATTAACCAAGTAGCTTTAGCATTACATGCACATAACCAATTCTCTAAGATTAAGCAAAACAGTAATGAACTGTATAGCTTACTCTCTAGTGTTTGGTAAGTTTAAGCAATAATTAAAAGATTTAGCGTAGTAAATTGTAGGAGACTGCTATGTCTTTATAAGGATATGGAGAAAATCTTGCTTAGAAGTTGCTTCAAACGATAATAAATATCACTATTATATATCTAAAGACTAAGAAGGAAGAGAAAGATAAATGGTAAGCTAGTAATAGGTTTAGATAAATATCAAAGTATAGATAAAAGAAGGAAAGGAACTGTACGAGAAGAGAGAATGCAGAATCAGATTTATTAAAATGATTAAGTTTAAATTCCAAAAATAGCTTTAAATAATAGCTATTAGAGTAGGTAGGCTAAACTAAAACAATATAGCGAAAGAAAGTTAGGCTGGAACAAAAAATAGATTTCCTAGCTGATTTTTTAATGAAATCTATAAGAAAGGAGAGTAACTTAGATAGAATACTTGAATTATATTATTTGGCAATTAAAATATGAATAAAGGTTAGAATTAAAAAGGAGATAGATGAATTAATGATTTGAAGGATATAAAATCTTAATTTAATTATAAGTTTAAAGTTACTAATGAATCATTACATAGTTGCTTTAGATAAATTTATTATTGCTAGTAAATTTAATTATTTATTTTCTAGCTTACTTCTAAACTATTTCATTTAAGTATATCTAAGCCAACACTTTAAATAATAAGTTTAAAATGCTTTATGAGTTTATCTTAAATTATACTAATTTAAAGTAACTAAAGTAAATCAAACAAGTAAAGAAGAATAAAAATAGAATTAGAAGCTAAAATATATAAAAGGGAAGATATTAATAGAATTATAAAAACTCATATAGTTTGCTAGAGTAATCCATAAAATTAAATAATAAAGAGAAAAAGAAGGAAAGTATAAAGTAATAGAATTCAATTATCTAGAAAGAAGAACTTAGTTTATAATAATCAAATAACTAGATATAATAAATACCAACTATCAATTATATACTAAATAAATTAAATTATTCTTTTAATTAATAAATCAGTGTTAAAGTAAAAAAGCATTTGCCTAGGTTTAAAATACATTTGTATGGATTCTTAAAACTAACTTATATAATAATATAAAACTTAGAATTTTAAAGTATAATATAATAAATTAAAGCATAGCTAAAATATTAATAATATGAGTAATAAAAGAGATTACTCTAACTTTAATACTAGCAATATAATTATTAATCTAAGGAATATTAGTATGTTTACCTAAATAAGTTTAATTTATAATATTAGTTAATAAACTTACCATTACTAGAAGTTAATTTATCTAGAGGATTGTTTAAAATATTACTATTATAATACTTTAACTTTATAAATAAGATTATTTAGCTATTTCTATTATTGTTGCTTCCTATACTTTACATTCCTCTAAGTAATTGATGTCTATCTAAACAGTAACTTAATCAAGTAAGCTTTATGGTTTGCTTTTAATATTTAATATAAAACATTAGATTGAGAAATTAATAAAAATGCTATAGTTAATGTGTGATCACTTCTCAATCCATGCTTGTCAAATTTTGGTTTAGTCTTTTCTTTAGAACAGTCTTTTATAGAATGAATATTATTGCTGTCAGAAATGTTTATATTCAGAGGTAAATACATATCCCATCCAGTATTTTTTCCACTTCCCAGTCGTTACATTTAAAGTCATCTTCATCCCATATTATGGATGATGCTACTATGCATCAAATTATCATTAATCTAAATAATTACTTACACTGCGAAAAAAGTTCAAAGCATCCAGCAAATATTTCCATACTTTTTTCATTTTCTTAAATCCTATTTGAAAAATCTCTATGTTTTATGTCACCAGAAAGTGAGACATTGCAACAAAGAAAAAATTAAATCTATAAAGAAGAAAAAAACAAGTCAACTCTATATAAAATCTGAAACATCTGACTCTGAATTGTTGCTCCTTTTTTTGCAGTTCCCTTCGTAACTTAGAGCAATAACTGCCATCCACACAAATACAAAATCGAATAAAATTAAAGCTATACGAGTTGCCTCAAATATTCAATGAAAATCAATTTTGGGATTTATTACCTCTGGCTGTATTTATCTTTCTGTCCTTTAAGTTTCTAAAGGAAGGTCTAGCTTATTTTATACCTTTTAAGTTTCATCTTACTCAGAAGTCTATAATTTTATATCTTTCTCCTGCTAATTTTATCATTATTAAGTACTTAAGGATTAGCTGTTAGTAGAAAATTAAGTATTAGTGAAAGCATTACCTTCAGAATTAGATTTTTTTGAATTCTGACTCTAGATTAAATTAGTCTATTACTATTTAAATTACTTAGTAGGATTAAAATTACTTTCTTCTAACTGAATTTCAGATAAATTTTTATGGTGTTGGTGAACATTTTATTTTGAGTCTATTTTAGTATTTATTTTCTGGTTATAGAATAAATTTTAATTAGATATTTCTATATTCTATTTTTAGTCTTCTTTTTCAGATTTATTTTCTAATTATAAGATAACTTGATCTGCATCTAATTTTATTTCCTGCAAACTAGACTCTTGGCGTTTCTAGTGTTTTGCTTTAGTTAATTTTTGTTTTTTGTTTTTTGTTTTTTTTGTAGAAGATTTATTTAAAACTTCTTTGGAAGTTAATTAAGGTTCATGCTATATATAATTTTATTACTCTTAGCTTTTATCTTGAAAAGATAAAATATTAATTTGATCTGAATTACTTAATTACTCATTTTCCTATTAGATAGTAAAGGTTGATTACTAAATGATGTCTTTAGTATTTTATTGATTTATTGTAGTTTTAGGTTTAAAAATTTAATTTTTCTTTTATTATTCTTCATTTTATTAAATAAGATTAAATGGGTCCTTTGAAATTGGTAGTGGCTAAAATTATTAGTTTGACAATTTGCTTTACTCTTCAGCTAAAGGAAATTAGGATTAAGTGTTTTCTTCATTCTATTTAGTTTATTTTATTTGGGAGTTAGCAGGAATTTATGTATTTTAAAAGTCTCATTGCTGGTTTTATCAATCCTAAGAGATAGGATCAACTATTTCTTCTTCTTTGAATTCTTTCATTTAACTCAATGGAATTAATAAAGGAAAATAGTCATTATCTTCATTATAGATTTGATAGTCTTAGTTATCAATAAGTTACTATTGTTCTTTATTAGGCTATTAAATTGCCTCTTTAGTATCTGATCATGCTTATTAAATTCCCTTTTTCTATATTTTTGGCTCTTCATCTTCTTCCTTTTTATTGATATAAGAAAACAAAACTCCATACTAAGCTAGTAATTAGGCAGTTTCTAGTCACTCCTATCTATCACCTAAGTCCATTATAATAATTAGTAAAATAAATTTAAAGCTAAATAAAAGTATCTATGCTTAAATATCTCTTAACTATTTAAAATAAGCTAGCTATAAAACTAACCAGTGTACCCTTATACCTTTATAAATACCTTTATATATTCAATCTTTTATATCTATTTTCTTATCATTTCCTTCCCTTTATTTTCATATTTATGCATAAATTATACATTTTCTTCATTATAATTAGTTATAAAGACTACAAAGCAGGATCCAACGAGCTTACTTTAACTTATAATCGGTTATCAAGAGGACAAAAATAAAAACTTGATTTAGCAGCTTTATAACAATTCTAAGAAATGAGGAAAGAAACTTTCGAAGTACTGAGAAAAGACTAACAAAGAGCTTAGCTATCTAAAGACAAATGAAAGAGTTGAAAAGTAATAGATAGATAATAGAATTCTACTGTTTTAAAAATACCTAATGATGGAGATTGATTCTAATTATTAAGATCAGGACATAATGAATCTATTGGAAGAAGAATTAAAATAAATGGATTTAAATTAGAAGATTCTGGTAAGATAAAATAATTTCCAAGAATACTCTCATTTTTGATTCTCTCTTAATTTGTGGTCAACCTATCAATGGTGAAACCACATAAATAAATTCATTCATTCGTATGGTTTTATAAGCGGATAATCAATTAAACAGCAATCATATTGTAGGTATGATTTTAATGTAGTAAAGTATTTTATCTTTGAATATACATTATGGTGATCTTAATTTATGTGCTTATAATATATTACTAGAAGCTTTATTACCTAACTTAAAAATTGATAAAGCTAATTGTAACTTAAAATATAGTAATTTGGTAATAGGTAATTTTACCTTAAATTATATAGAGTTTATTCTATTTATCTTTAAAAAAGGTTTCTTTATTTAGTTTTATTCTTTCAGAATAATGAGAATCAGATTAAGTTAACTTTTTATTTTATCTATTAATTAGCTTAATTGCCTTTAAATTTATCTATATAATAAGGTATAATTATCTAGGATATTACGCATGCTGCTATGATAGTAGCCATAGCTTCTAGTATAAAGATTTTCATAAGCTGCTTTATTTAAGTTATTATAATAATTAAATAAATAATGCTTATACTTTCCCTCTCTGATATTTAGGATAGTCTAACTACCTTTATTAGTTAATCTGATATGTATAGTTAAAAGACCTATTAATTTTAATAGCTAGATTAGTTTTTTTACAGATTTAGAAAGCTGTTCATTTAATAAATTAGCTAGATATATAAATATCCTAGTTTCATAATATAAGCACTTTCTTCATATTAAAGCATCATAACTATCATTATTTTAACTTAAAGCATTCATATTTTAATTTAATTCCTCTTTATTGAATACAATGCTAGCCCTTTTCTTTTATATTTTAGGATTGCAATTAAAAGAAAATTAGATAAGAGTTTTGAGCAAAGATATAAATAAGCTGAAATAGGTTAAATGATAAGAAATTAGATACTTATTATATAAACATAATAAAAATTGCTATAAGAAAGTTAAGAATTCCTTCACTGAGTCACTACCTGATTCAGCTGAATAACTTGTCTAGGTAGTGGCTATATTCCACAACTTTTCATAAAACCAGTCAATTGTTTTGGTACTTCTGCTAGCACTTATTTGGCTAACATTGTAGCATTTCCTTGTAAATTTCTAAAAGGTACAAATTGAACAATGTCCCTCACAGCACTGTTTCCGTTTTAATCAGTTAATAAACCTTTGTCACTATCTAATTATTCCATTAGAGAAAAGTTAGCTGATCCGACTCCTACAATTATAATAGAAACAGGAAGTCTACTAGCTTGGACAATCAATTATTTAACTTCTTTCATATCATGAATTTCTCCATCAGTTATAATTAGGAGAACATTATAGCTCTAGCAGCCAGGTGCCCAAGGAGATGAACCTATTCTAATTGTTTCCTTTAGAATTTAGGAGAATAAAGTAGGACCTGAAAATTAAAGATCAGGTAGTTTACTTCTATAAATATCCAAAATCCCTTTAACACCAACAACAAACGGATTTTAAGCATCGTAAGTTAAAGGAAAACAGTGAGAAACATCGGATCCTTTTACTTAGCATCCAAAACCCCACACAGGGAAGTAACGGTCACAATCATAATATTCTAAAATGCCACCTATGGACATTATTGCTCTTTCATACTCGTTTGGAGCATTTGGATTCAAGAAGTGCAATGATTAAGGGTTATTCTATCTTCCATTTGATCCTGTATAATCAATTGCAACCATGAAGTTTAAGAAGCAATTTCCTTAAATAAAATCAAGAAAATTCGGCTCATGATAGATTATTGCTTCTTCTATATGAAGAATTCCAGACTATTTCTTTATTTTGAATCTATGATCTTTTATTTCTAAAACTGGCTTTTTTAGCAGTTCATTTAGGTTTGTTTAAATTTCTCCAATATAATCATGCTTTCCATTACTATTATAATTTGATATTTGCAGTCTTAGTGGTCTATAAATATCACTGTTGCATAGATGTCTCATTGTTGTATTAAAAGGTTTCCAAACAGGATTTAAGTTATCATCTATATGCTCAGTTTCATGAATTTTGTCCCATGTCATATCTTCTCTAGCTCTGAAAATTGCCAAAAAAGGATTACTTTTTGAAAAGAAATTTTTATCCGTAACTTTAGTAGCTTTAATACTAAAAGTAACTAAATCATTTCCATTTGAAGATGTGGCACTCTCACCTCGTAAAATTAATTTGCCTTGAATTTGATTTCCGTTTTTATCTGTTAAATCCAAAATTACAGTTGAGTTTTTAGCTCCCATTATTTGACCAACAGAAGTAAAAGCTTATCCTAAAAGTTCTTTACTAGTTCCATCAATGTCATAAATGATGAAATGTAACTTTTATTCCACTTCAAATTGATAATTAACAACTAGCGTTTAGGAAAAATCCGGATTTAGATTATTTTAAACATGCTCAGTTTATCCTATTGGACACCATAGGCCTTAAAAATCCATGATATTGCAGAAAACCTGTGGATCAGATTTGGAGCAGATATCTTTATCTTTTAAGTTTCTGCAACTAATGAAAATTTCAACTTATAACTAGGCGTCTTGATCAGACTGCATATTTATTTGCTAAGTAAATTATTTTAAACTTATTAATTTCAATGGTAGCATTAAAGTATTTTTCGGAGTTTTAAATCCTAAGACTAGATAATTTTTTCATATTCCAACAAATAATCTGAACAGTCTATAATATCAATCTAAGTTTAATAGTTAATAATCATAAAAGAATGAAGGCACTAGATAAGAAAAATTAATTGTTAAGCTCATAATAAGCAAATGATATACAATATAATAAGTCTTAGGTTCTATTTAACATTTCTTTTGTAATTTAAGTTTATTCATAAATCTTAGAATGATGATAGCTTTTATATAATCTTCACTAAGAAACTAGATTAGCTATAGATAAGATAATTCCCTTAGTAAATATTCTTTTGTTTTTATTTTGAAATTTTATAAATAAAGCCTATAAGATAAAATTCTTATTATAAGGAAGGATAAAAGAAAATATATATTCATTACTAAAATTAGAATTAGATAAAACTAAAGGAAAATGAATAGTAATCTAATTTCAATCTCATTTTGTAAATAAAATATCTTAATTTATTGCTTACCATTAAAATGAAGATAATTTAAGCTTAAGATTTCAGATATAGCAGCTTAATGATTAATATCAAAGTTTTTATTATATTAAAGAAAATTTCCCTTTGCTAGTTTTATTACAAATTGAATTAAAGCTATTTAAAAATTAAGCTTATATAATGGTTAGGTATTATTGCTTCTAATTTTCAGAAGCTTATAAAATAGGGTAAAAAGCTAAATTATTTATATTAAATTTTATTTATAAGCATACCATCCTATCTATGTATTTTTTATTTATGATATCTCTTTAAATTGATTAAAGTCTTTAGAAATAATTTAAGATAGTATAAAAAATTGTTAAGAAAACAGAGTAGATCCATTGAATATGCACTTGAATAATTTTTGAATGCTAGTTTCAGAAATTTTAAATATTTTAAGAAGCTTATTTTTTGTATATTTCATTGCCTAATAATTTCTAAGTATTGAGAGTTATGTTTTCAATCCTTAGTCATTAGTGCATAATGATATTTATTATTTTCCTTTTTCAAAATTTAAGATATTCCTAATTTTAAAAATTCAATACTAATTTGATAAATAATAGCTTGAGATAATTTATTTAATTTTAATGATTATTAACTTTAATTTAAGTAATTGAAATACCGAGCTCGCACTATAGTTCCAAAAATAAATTTTTAAGCAATAAAGATAAAAAATTACTAAAATGGTTTAATTTAAATGTTATGATCAAGATATTAAAAATACTCATACTCATACATTATAAATTTTCATAATTTTCTATAGAAATATTTGATAAGCTAGATATCATGGATTATTAATAATTTTATACTTTTTAGAGATTTGTTTATTAAATAAAATGTTTTAGCTATTTTTGTGCTTTATTTGAGTTATGAAAATTTAAAAACAAATTTATAGACAAATATAGAGTTTTCGTTAATTATTTATAAGTTTAGATAAGTTCTAAAATATCTTGAATATTTAAAATTATAAAAGTTTATAGTTATAAAAAGTATTATTTTATATAGAAATTACAATCAAAACTTTCTTTTAAACATTTTTATTTTTACTATAATTTCTAGAATTATGGAATTTTTTTCTTTTTATTACTTTTTTAATATTTATATATCGATTTACTCTATTTTAAAATTATCCTATATAATTTCCCTGCTACATTCATATATAATAACCTATTTAATTTAGTTATAGGGCTTTGTTTAAATTATATAGCAATGCTATAACTATTTTTTCTTAATAAAATAGTTAGTTTATAAAAAGTAGGTTGAATTATTTATTAAGTTAAAAAATTAAATGAAAGGCCTTAGTTAAACTTAGGATAATCCTTTAAATTTATTTCAGCATTTTAACTTTTTTACTTCTAAATATTAGCTAAATATGAAGAAAGATAAATTTTAAAACTTCTGATAAAACTCTTATTTTAATTTATTTATTACTAGATTCAATAATTTTATAAAAAGGTCTGCTATTTTAGGAATTCTAAATTTGTTTATTTGAAATAGTAAAGCGTATAAATCAGAACTAGTTAGCTTTGATATACAATTATTTACAAAGTAGCATTCTAAATATCTAATTTTTTCTACATAACTTAAGTTTGAATAAAATAATTAAACCACGATATTCATAATTTCAGTTGAGAAATGATATTATATAAAGTAATTAAATAAAAATGGAATAAAAGTAAATTGAGGCTTGTATTTTAAATATTTTGATTATATTTTTAAAGATTTAATTACATATACCTATCTTTATATAGTTAAGAAAATTGCTTAGTTTAATATACAAATTATTTTAACTTTATCCCTTGAAATGATTTGTAAATTACTTGCCTTTAAATGAATTATAAATAATTTGATGATAAAACTTATTTTATTCACTTATAAACTAATATAATAAATAAAATAAGCTGCTATATCTCAACTAAATTATATATAGTAGTATATCTTATAATTAATAACTTATTTATATATCAAATACTTATCTTATTTCATTTTTCATCTACTGTTTAAATTAGACTAACTATAATTAACTTAAATGGGTTTCTTATTTCATTTTTTTAGTTGAAATAATCAAGTGGCATTTTAGATAAATACCATAATAAATAATTGCCTCACCGAGAATCGAACTCGGATTGCTGGATTTAAAGTCCAAAGTGCTAACCGTTACACCATGAGGCATTCTCTTTATTCTTTTTATAAAGAATAGATTAAATATTATAAAAAATAAGCTCTGGAATAGAGTTTAATCTTTAACTAAAATTAATGTGGCAATCATAGTTTTTAATCTAAACACCAATTTAGTTTTATTCATTCTTTAGAAAATTTTATTATTTTAATTAATATAACTAGAAGCTAGATCTTCTAAAATCTTAATTAAGAAGCTGCTATAGAAATACCAAAATCAATTATTAAATTTTATTTTTAATATAGACTCACAAATTTCATATAAATAAATATAATTACCAAACCTCATTTTATATTTTAGATTACAATAAGAAAAGGCTGCAAATAAAAAACAAATAGATGAAAAAAATAATTAAAAATTAAATATGAATTAAACTTTTAGCTTAATTACTCTTATAAAATTCTTACCAGAATATAATTATTATTAAAAATAAACTAATTAAGTATCTTAATTGTCTACTGATTTTTGTTTTGAATAATTAATAAATTTATTTTGATAATAGTTATATCTTAGAATGTTTTTTGTATAACTTTATATGGAAAATAAAAATTGTTCTGGTTTAATTTTTAATAATAGTATTTTCTTAATTATATAGATTAAAATAAATTAGTTTTTAAATAAAAAAATAGCTAATTTATTTAATTTAAATGGTAATTATCCCTTAAATTTAAATTATTAATTTGTATTTTAGAAAGTTTATTATATTATATTTATCAATTATTTTTAATTCATCTATCATACATTTCTTATAATTTAATTTATTAGTATATGTAAAATTTCTATTTCCATTTGGAGATAGCTTCATTGAACTATTAAAAGGAATTAAAATCTAAAATTAAACCAGAAATAAAGAATATAAAAGGAATAGAAAAATTACTTGTATACATAAAATTGATGTAGATTAATTAACTTTATAGCAGAAATATTTATCTATATTTAGTTTTATTTTTATATAATACTGAATAATATTAAAATTTTCTATATGGAATTTAAAAATTTTAATATTTAAATTATAAAGAAAAATTATTTAATAAAAATTAAATTATATTCATTATATAATATAATTAGAGAAACCTTTAACTACTTTGCTTTATCTTAAAAAACCAAAATTATCAAAAATATTATGTTTAATTTTGAAAATCTGTTTTAATGAAACTAAAATACACAAATATTCAATAAAATTATCTGCTCCATCTATAAAATTTGAAGTTCTAAAGTTTTTAAAGCCCATTTTTTTTAATTACTTTTCTATAAATCTAAGGAAATAAAATTTTATTTATTAAATATTTTTCTACTTATATTAATAAAGTTTATACACTTAATTTAAAATATAACTAAATTAGAGATAGATTCTAAACGTTTTTTATTTAAATGAATTATAAACATATAAATTTGGAGCTTAGGTTAAATTACTTTATTCGAAGCATTTTAAGTAAAAAATGATAAAAAATAATAATTTTTAAATATTAATAATAGAATTGATAATGAGTCATTAATTATTATAATTATAAATTAAATAATGAAGATTTTAAATTTCTACTAAAAATAAAATCATTAAATAGATATTTTATAGATAATTTTAATTAAAGAATTTTATTACAGTATTAATTATTCTGACTTAGATACTTTATGTTCTAAAAGGCTTGCTTATTTTATTCTCAAAATAATAGCTAATCTGTTAATTTAGTCCAATATCATTCTAATTGAATGCCAAATAGTTCTATTTTCTTGTAATAAAGTTAAATTATAGAAGTATGCTTAGATATGTTAGATTCATTTCATTCATACAATTAACAACCCAAAAACAGCTTTTGTATCTATCTTTAAGAATAATTATTTTTCTTGTTGTCTGTTTGCTTTACATTTAAATTTTAAATTTTGATTATGGTCTTACTAATAAAAATTAAATAAACAAGCACTTATAAGCTATCTTATCTTGAAACTCTCATTTTTTAATTCCTAGAATTTATTCAATTCACTATAAAGGTTATAATATAAATAATTGAGTTATTAAAAAATTAATTTTTGGGTTTATTAAATAAGTATCCTTAAAAAGCACTAATTTATAAAATAATTTAAAATCTTTATTTTTATGCCAAAATTATTAAGCTCAAATTTTTCAGATATTTAATGCTTCTTTATAACTAATCACTCATATTCATTCTTAAGCTTTTACAACCAAGTTAAATAATTTTTATCTTAAAGAATAAAATCAACCTGAAAGATTTCAATATAAAAAAGTCGATTTAAAACCACTGTAATTAAATTAAATTAAAGAAAGGAATTTAGAATATTTCAAATTTTAAGAAATTACAATATAATTATTTTTATTTTCTCCTAATTGTTGAAAACTAACTCAAATCATTTGACATTAAATCTCAAATCAGACAATAAAATAACAGAAGATAAAATTCGGAATTACTCATATTGATTATATTAAAAAAATCGAAATTTATAACAAATATCTAAATTGAAGAAATATTCTTAAAATAAGTTTTCTTTTCATAAGTTTCATTGTAGTTTTCTTTTCATTTTCATTGTAATTTTTTTCATAAATTTCATTGTAATTTTCTTTTCATAAATTTCATTGTAATTTTCTTTTCATAAATTTCATTGTAATTTTCTTTTCATAAATTTCATTGTAATTTTCTTTTCATAAATTTCATTGTAATTTTCTTTTCATAAATTTCATTGTAATTTTCTTTTCATAAATTTCATTGTAATTTTCTTTTCATAAATTTCATTGTAATTTTCTTTTCATAAATTTCATTGTAATTTTCTTTTCATAAATTTCATTGTAATTTTCTTTTCATAAATTTCATTGTAATTTTCTTTTCATAAATTTCATTGTAATTTTCTTTTCATAAATTTCATTGCAATTTTCTTTTCATAAATTTCATTGTAATTTTCTTTTCATAAATTTCATTGTAATTTTCTTTTCATAAATTTCATTGTAATTGTAATTTTCTTTTCATAAATTTCATTGCAATTTTCTTTTCATAAATTTCATTGTAATTTTCTTTTCATAAATTTCATTGTAATTTTCTTTTCATAAATTTCATTGTAATTTTCTTTTCATAAATTTCATTGTAATTTTCTTTTCATAAATTTCATTGCAATTTTCTTTTCATAAATTTCATTGTAATTTTCTTTTCATAAATTTCATTGTAATTTTCTTTTCATAAATTTCATTGTAATTTTCTTTTCATAAATTTCATTGTAATTTTCTTTTCATAAATTTCATTGTAATTTTCTTTTCATAAATTTCATTGTAATTTTCATTTTCATAAATTTCATTGTAATTTTCTTTTCATAAATTTCATTGTAATTTTCTTTTCATAAATTTCATTGTAATTTTCTTTTCATAAATTTCATTGTAATTTTCTTTTGTCTAAAATAAAAATCAGAAAAAAATATACTAAACTTATGATATAAGTTTTAAATACATTAAATTTTTATTTAAATAAAAGCCATATATTTATATAATCTGTCAAAAGTTAGAAAATATAAAAAAATAAGAAAATAAAGCAACTAAATTAAATAAATTTCTTTATAAAATATTTATTCTCACTTACTTAAAAGCATGAATAGGAAGATAAGATAAAGAAAAAAAAAGAAAAATAATTAAATATGATTTAATAAAAAATATTTAAAAAATTTAAAAAATTTAAATTTATAAAATTAAGATGAAAAATCTAAGTAATACATATTATTAATTAAATTAAAATAATTTATAAAAAGGTTTAAATTCTAAAATTCTAAAAAGATACTTGAAAAAAAAAAAACCAAAAATATTTGATAATTGATTGTAAAAAGCATAATTGATTGTAAAAAGCATAATAGATCATTAAATTATTTAAATGATAAAAAAAAAAAATTAACTTCTCTCTAAAAATATTTAAAATAAAAAAATATTAAAAATGATCATCAAAAAATTAAAAAAAAAATAAAAAAAGTCATAAAAATAAGAAAAATAATGTTAATTTATGAGATGGAAAAAAATTATAAGAATTATATAAAAATTAAAACTAGTTAAAATTATTTTCAAAGATAAAGAAAAAAATTAAAAGTAACATCATAAATATAAATAAAAAATATTATAAATATAATTTTCAATAAAAATTAAAATTTAATAAAAATTAGTAAAAAATTTAAGGAAATAAAAAAAATTAAATTTAACAAAATTTTAAATAAAACCTAATAAAAAATTTATATAAGAAATAAATAGTTTTAAATCTCAAACATTCTATTAAAATAATTGATTTATTTCAGAGAAAACTAAATATAAACTAATGCTAAAATTTCACAAAAATAATTAAATAATTAAATTTATTTAATTTTATATGTGTTGAAATTAAATATAAAATTTATTAAAAATTTAATTTTATTAAAAGAATGAAAGAATATATAGTTAGAATATCTAATTTTTTACTTTAAATTTTTAATTATAAAATACTTTTTTTAATAAAAAATATTATCCCAATCTTCAAGATTTTTAAACAAAATATTTTAAAATCTATTTCCTTTAAATAAAGTTTTAAATTAAAAATTGATATAAATTAAAATTTAATTGTTATTTAGATATTTAAACATACTAGTTATTTAATTTTTATTCTGCCAATATTTTAAATAAATAAAATTCTTTATCTAGAAGATAATAACAATGAAAATATTAAATAAGTATCATTTACTTAAACTAAAAATACAAAAATATTTTTTAAATTAGGAATAAAAAATAAAAGAAAATAATTGTTTATTAGAAATCAATAATATTATTTATGTTTAATAAATCTAAAGATAAAATTTATATGCAAGTTAAATAAATGTATTGCTTTTATAAATTTAAAAATATAAATAATTATATATAGAAAAAATAATTTTGAGTATTTTTAGAGATATTTGATATAATTTTTACATATAATCTCTATTTTAATTTATTTTACTCATCAACTAAATTAAAAAGAAGACATTCTTAAATTAATTTTTATAATTATTAGTTTTAATTAATTCTTATTTATTTTCCAAGGGAGGCTTATATTAATTTTATTTTAATAAGCTTTTTAATTTGTATACAATATCCATCATTTATATTAGAGGTAGTATTTTGGTAAAATGATTAGTATTATTTTAATTTTTAGGTAAAATTAATTTTGAGAATAATAATAATTTTTGATTAAAGATACAATTTTAATGAATAACAGAAAATAAGAATTAATAATTATCTTATAAATATTTAACCTCTTATTAAATTATATAATTTTAATTTAGCTTCTAATTTTTATCTAGATTTTATTTATTTCAAAGCAGTTATAATTTTATTATACTGTTTAAGTTATAAAAATATGTAAGTTATAGATAAAAATTGGATAGATTTTAGTTAGTACTAATAGTTTAAAAGTTGTAGCTAGTTTCAATTATAAATATTTAATTTATTTTAAATATAAAATTACAATAAGCTTATAATTTACTTATACGCTTTTCTTTTTCTTGCTAATTTATAAAAATAAAAGTTTGAAAGAATATATAAAATTATTATTTAGGCATAGTTTGACATTTATGATTAAATATATAAATATTAAAACATTCAAAATTAAATTAAAACTCTATTTTATTTCATATTTCCTAATCAATTCTGCTAATTTATTCATTTAAAACCACTTTTTTTTTAATTATAATAAATGGTTTCGAAAGTCGACAAGAGCTACATCATTTAGAGGCAATAGCTGTAAAAATCACATGAGATAGCTAAAGGTGGCTTTGGAGTGGTGCATAAGGGATTGCTGTAAGGAAGTATAGATGTAGCAATCAAAGAGTTGTATAATCAAAACATAACTCAGATGGCATAAAAAGATTTAGAAAATGAAATATAGATTACTCATACAATGAGACATTAAAATATAGTAACGGTATATGGATATTGTACATCTCCTCTTTGTTTGGTAATGGAATTCTTGCCTCAAACTTTGTTACAAATATTGCATAGTGAATTAGAATTGCCCTGGGAAATTCGTTATTAAATCAGTTTGGATATAATTTTAGGGTTAGAATATATTCATGGAAAAGAGATTTGACATAGAGATCTTAAGAGTAATAACATACTTATGGACCATAACTTAAAAGCTAAGATAACTGACTTTGGCTTTTCAAGAGTGAAAACTGAGTCAAAATCCATAGAATCAAAGAAACAAGTAGGTAATATACGCTGGATGGCTCCAGAGATAATGAGCTCAAAGCCATAATATAGTTAAAAATCAGATATTTTTTCAATTGGAGTAATTTTTTGGGAGATAGCAGCTAGAAAAATACCTTTTTAGGAGGGTACAGACCAGTTTATTGAGAGAGACATACTTAATAAAATAAGAGAGGATATTCCAAATGACTGTCCATAAGCCTACAGCAAAATCATTTAAGAATGCTGAAAATAGGAACCGACTGAACGACCTTGTGCTTAAAATGTTCGAATTACTTTATAAGATTTAACGAGAAATACTGAATAGCAACAATCGACATGTATCTAAGAAAATAAAAATCTATAATCCTAATTATTGAAACCAAAAATAGAAGAGGAGTATAATGAAGTAGCAAAAACAGATGCTAAATAGTAATATGGCGACTATAGTTAAGGTAAGTTTTTATTTTTAGATAAAAGCCTTTATTAACATTTGGATTATGAATAAGCTCTTGAATAGCTACCATTGACATATATCAAAGAAAATGAAAATCTATAATCCAAGCCATTGAAACCAAAAATAGAAGAGGAGTATAAGGCAGTAGCAAAAACAGATTTTAGATAGTAATATGGCGACTATAGTTAAGGTAAGTTTTTATTTTTAGATAAAATCCTTTATTAACATTTGAATCATGTCTAATCTGTTGAAATATCTAATGATAATAAGTGAATAGTATCAGGAAGCAACGATAAGACAATCACTATATGAAATCTGATGACCGATTAGCTAGAGTATACTTTGAAGGGACACACAAACACTGTAAATACTGTAGCAATATCATGTGACTCAAAGTTAATAGTTTCAGGAAGTTGAGACAATACAATTAAAATATGGGATTTAATCTCTGGTAAGTTAAAGAATACTTTGACTGGACATGGAAAATTCGTAAGTTCTGTAGCAATATCAAAGGATAACGAGTGAATAGTATCAGGAAGCTACGATAAAACAATCAAGATATGGAGTTTGATGACAGGTTAGCTAAAGTTTACTTTGGAGGGTCATATGAATTATTTAAGCTCTGTAATAATATCAAGTGACAACAAATGAATAGTTTCAGGTAGTTATGATGAGAATATTAAAATATGGAATTTAACGAATGGTCAGTTACAAAATACTTTGGCAAATAAAAATTTAGTCTATACTGTAGCAATATCAAGTGACGAGAAGTATATTGTATCAGGGAGTTAGGATATTAAAATATGGGACTTTCAGACCGGTTAGTGTATTAGAACACTGATTGAACATGAACAAGTTATAGGATGTATCAAAATAAGTAATGATAACTAATTTATGATAAGTGGTAGTTATGACGGAACAATTAAAATATGAGATTTCAATACATTTTAATGCACTTAAACTCTTTAAGGCCATACAGAGAGTGTAAGAACAGTTGCAATCAGTAATGACAATAGATGAATTGTATCAGGAGCAGAAGATAACTCTGTGAGAATATGAAATATTAAAAAAACACAAGTAGATCATAACTAGGTAAGTAATTTAATATATTAGAAGAACAATAATTTAATGAAGGAATGAGGAAAGGAGCAAGTAAGAAAAGATATTTAAAACTAATTATTTTAAAAGAAATCAAAATAATAATTTCTATTTTCTATCATATGTATATTACCTTATAAAGTATTAGGTAAGGCTCAAATCTACAATTAAATTAAAGCAATATAGTTATAGTAGTTTCTTCATTTATTAAAGCAATTTGTAAAATAAGTAAAGCATAAATTATTAAAATTATCTAATTTATTTCAAATAGTTAAGGTTTTATTAAGTGTTAAATTGTAATGAGTGAAATTTAAGTTTTACTATAAAACTGCTATTAATTCATTTTAAAAATAGCTAAAAGAAATAAAAAAATAGTAAAATTAGAAAAATTAAAAATTAATTTTAAACTATAAAGAAAAAGAAAAAAGAGAGAAATAAATGAAGAGGTAAAAGCTAATATGCTTAGAGTTTTAAATCTACAACATAGATTTACAATATAAAAGTAATTATATTATAATAATTAATACATTGAAATAAAAACATTTCAAAATTCCTTAATAACTAAGCATTTTATAATAGAGCAAAAAGAAGGTAGGTTAAGTAATCTAAATTTAGCAGTAAAGAAATTTAAGAAAATATAAAAATTAATTTGTAAAGATGTCAGATCGTTGTCGAAAAGAGTCTTCCTAACTCCTAAGAAGCAAGAACTTTTTATAAATTTTACATTTAATAAATAATTATTTTTAGTTCGCGCTTTGTCTGCTAATTTTTATTTTTTATAGAGTTTTTTAAATTTCATATTCCAAGACAGTATTAAAGAAGAAATCTTAAAATTTATTTTAGTAAAAATCTAATTTTGAAAAAATAACTAAAACTTTATTAGAATTAAGGCAAGAGATCAATAAATTATAAAGGAACATTAAAAACTTTTGTAAAATCATATTAAACAAAAATAAAACTGAATAATAATAATTTAAGGTAGATATAAATGCTTTTTGAACTATGTAATAAAATCTAAATAATATAATTATTCACTTATTCTTAGAAAAAAAGAAGAAACAATAAAATCAATAGTAAACATATAGTAAGATCCATAAAACAAACTAGAATAAAAATTTTAAATGTAATAGAATAAAAATAGATTATATTAAAAAAAAGAGAGAAAATATGCTATTTTTTTATTTCACAGAATATAATAACAAATTATAAAATCTCTATTTTAAAAATTGTATTGAAAAGGACTTAAAGAAACAATAAATTTACAATCTATCATAAATAAATGTAAGTAGGAATAAGAGAAGTTATATTGAAATAAACTTAGATTGCTTAAAAAAAATTTGTCGTAATGTCAAAGAAGATATAAGCAACAAGAAAAATAATCGAGAATTGAGAGTAAAAATCAATTAAAGATTATTTTTTAAATAATCTTCAACATAATTTTGGAATAAATAATAAAGTGCTTGAATTCTAGTTAACTTTTATTATTAAGATTGGATATAAAAGATAAAAATTATTACTTCTAAAACAGGTTTATTTGTAATTTTTCAAAAAAAATCTAATTTTAAATTTATTAGAAATAAAATTTTTAAGGTGAAAGAAAATAACGAAAACTGTAATAAGTAAAATAAATATTCAAAGAAATAAAATAAAAAATTCAAAATTTTATAAATTATTTTAGGAAATAGTTAAAAATGCAGAAATAAGCAGTAAAATATTTAAAAAATTTAAATTTTTTATGCTTGAACTTTAGTTCGAAAATTTCTATAATAGAAAAAATTAATTAAAAATTTATAATAGGATTGAAAAGAGAAAATAATAAAAAGATACTTATTAAAACTATAAAGAAAATTTAAAAGCTTGAAATAACATTATAAAAGGAGAAATATTAAAAATGGCTAATATATTTCTATGCTTTTTCTTTAAAGTCCATTTTAGATGAAAAAAGTAGAATTGATATATAAATATATAAATAATTGATTATAGTGGGTCTACCATTTTTAGGCTAACCACTTTTAAGTTTAAAGTTAGGTATAAGTATCAACTTCAAATCTGTTTGCATTTTTTCTGTCATAAGTCTTGGTAGTTTTTAGGTTGCTATTTCTAATCTTTTGATAGTAGAATCCCAACCACTTTTTATTGAATTCGTTAACCACCTATTAGATATAAGTAGCTTCACTCTTTAGTTGTAGCCTTTTTTCTATACAGTTTACCTTCTTAATTGCAATAGATCCTGAAAATATTTTCCCATTCAATTTTTATTATTTTCTTTTATTTTTATTAAAATTGGAAGTAGCTTCTTCCTTTGTGCCCTGGTCGCTTGAAGTACCAGGATCTCATTATTTTCCGATATGGAATGAAAGTTTTTGAAGGCTGTTGCTCAACATCTATCGAATCATTCACTTATATTTTTTATAAGAATATGCTTTCAGTTAGCTCTGCGAATTGATTGAATTTTATTCTAATTTTTCTATTCTGATATTTCCTGACTGTTTATTTTCAATTTTTTCTCTTGTGAGTTAGTCATCAGATATTCTATTTTTCTTTCTAGTTCTTATACTGTTCTTAGGAGTTTAAAATCTTCTGATTGCATAACTTGAAGTTCTTAAAGTGCTTTTTATTAATCGTATTTTGACTAAGATGAATCCTTTTAAGAATAGACTTATTGCAAGAAATGTTCGATTTTTTCTATAATCGATATATTTATTTGCTTAAAATTGTAAAAATAATTATCTTTATTTATAGGTATTAAACTAACTAAGGAATAAAGAAATTAGAATCAAACATAATAAGTGAATTAAAATGATTTTGTCTGTCACAATAGTTAAAAATTCATTCTTAAAAGGATAAAATTAATTTTTAATTTTGATTATGGTCTTACTAATAAAAAATTAAATAAACAAGCACTTATAAGCTATCTTATCTTGAAACTCTCATTTTTTAATTCCTAGAATTTATTCAATTCACTATAAAGGTTATAATATAAATAATTGAGTTATTAAAATATTAATTTTTTGGGTTTATTAAATAAGTATCCTTAAAAAGCACTAATTTATAAAATAATTTAAAATCTTTATTTTTATGCCAAAATGATTAAGCTCAAATTTTTCAGACATTTAATGCTTCTTTATAACTAATCACTCATATTCATTCTTAAGATTTTACAGCCAAGTAAAATAAATTTTATCTTAAAGGATAAAATCAACCTGAAAGATTTCAATTAAAAAAAGTCGCCTCAAAACCATTATAATATAATTAAATGAAATTAAAGAAAGGAATTTAGAATATTTCAAATTTTAAGAAATTGCAATATAATTATTTTTATAGTCTCCTAATTGTTGAAAACTAACTCAAATCATTTAACATTAAATCTCAAATCAGACAATAAAAAAACAGAAGATAAAATTCGGAATTATTCATATTTATTATATTAAAAAAATCATAAATTTATAATAAACATCTAAATTGAAGAAATATTCTTAAAATAAGTTTTCTTTTCATAAATTTCATTGTAGTTTTCTTTTCATAAGTTTCATTGTAATTTTCTTTTCATAAGTTTCATTGTAGTTTTCTTTTCATAAGTTTCATTGTAATTTTCTTTTCATAAGTTTCATTGTAGTTTTCTTTTCATAAGTTTCATTGTAGTTTTCTTTTCATAAGTTTCATTGTAGTTTTCTTTTCATAAGTTTCATTGTAGTTTTCTTTTCATAAGTTTCATTGTAGTTTTCTTTTCATAAGTTTCATTGTAGTTTTCTTTTCATAAGTTTCATTGTAGTTTTCTTTTCATAAGTTTCATTGTAGTTTTCTTTTCATAAGTTTCATTGTAGTTTTCTTTTCATAAGTTTCATTGTAGTTTTCTTTTCATAAGTTTCATTGTAATTTTTTTTTGTCTAAAATAAAAATCAGAAAAAAATATACTAAACTTATGAATAAGTTTTAAATACATTAAATTTTTATTAAAAAAAAAGCCATATATTTATATAATCTGTCAAAAGTTAGAAAATATAAAAAAATAAGAAAATAAACAAACTAAATTAAATAAATTTCTTTCTAAAGTATTTATTCTCACTAACTTAAAAGCATGAATAGGAAGAGAAGATAAAGAAAAATAATTAAATATGATTTAATAAAAATAAAAAAAATTTAAAAAATTTAAAAATGTAAATTTATAAAATTAAGAGAGAAAAATCTAAGTAATACATTTTTATTTAATTTAAATCAAAATAATTTATAAAAAGGTTTAAATTATAAATCTCTAAAAAGATACTTGAAAAAAAAAATAACAAAAATATTTGATAATTGATTGTAAAAAGCATAATAGATCATAAAATTATTTAAATGATATAAAAAAAATAAATAAAAATCTTAGCTTCTCTCTAAAATTATTTAAAAAAAAGCAAAAATCAAAAAATGACCATCAAAAAAATAAGAAAAATTAAAATAAATAAAAAATTAAAAAAATTAATAAAAAAAATAAAAAAAATAAGATAAGAAAAAATAAGAAAAAATAATGTTAATTTATGAGATGTGAAAAAAATTATAAGAATTATATAAAAATAAAAACTAGTTAAAATTATTTTCAAAGATAAAGAAAAAAATTAAAAGTAACATCATAAATATAAATAAAAAATATTATAAATATAATTTTCAATAAAAATTAAAATTTAATAAAAGTTAGTAAAAAATTTAAGGAAATAAAAAAATTAAATTTAACAAAATTTTAAATAAAACCTAATAAAATATTTATATAAGAAATAAATAGTTTTAAATCTCAAACATTCTATTAAAATAATTGATTTATTTCAGAGAAAAATAAATATAAGAGAATCCTAAAATTTCACAAAAATAATTAAATTTATTAAAAATTTTATTTTATTAAAAGAATGAAAGAATATATAGTTAGAATATCTAATTTTTTACTTTAAATTTTTAATTATAAAATACTTTTTTTAATAAAAAATATTATCCCAATCTTCAAGATTTTTAAACAAAATATTTTAAAATCTATTTCCTTTAAATAAAGTTTTAAATTAAAAATTGATATAAATTAAAATTTAATTGTTATTTAGATATTTAAACATACTAGTTATTTAATTTTTATTCTGCCAATATTTTAAATAAATAAAATTCTTTATCTAGAAGATAATAACAATGAAAATATTAAATAAGTATCATTTACTTAAACTAAAAATACAAAAATATTTTTTAAATTAGGAATAAAAAAATAAGTAAAAAGTACTTATCTTAGCTATTTTTAATTTACTTAAATTATTAATATGAAAATAGAAAGGATTTACTTTTACTTCATTAAGTAAAATTATTTAAGGCGAAATAAAATTCAAAATGCAAGTGATATTTCTCACTTTTTCCGTTATTAAGAATTATTAATCTCATTTAAAATAACTTGCAGATTTCAAATAAATATAAATATCATAAATAAGTCTTCGAAAAGGAGTTCATTATTCTCTATCGAAAAGCATAAGGCATCTTAAGCTTTAATTTTCAATCTTTTACGATAGTTAATTCCTTATATTAGAATAGTATATACATTTAAAAATGTGTAAATTTATCATACTCTCCGATCATACAGTTTTGATTATTATTAGGAAAATGACAATCATTAAGATTTTTCCAAAAACTATAGGATCGAGTTCTAAGCTAATATATACTGATAATTACTTTTCTAAATTATTTATTCAATTTAGTTTTAAGTATTAACTGGAAATTGGTAAAGTTTAATAACTACACAGTATAAATTTTAGCTGTTTTTATTCTCGTAAACTTTGAGTAGCTATATTATAGAAATAATGTATTATTTTTTTATAGCTCATTTTTTACAAGGAAATATACTCCATCAGCTCTTGTACTTTAACTACAATTTTTATAATAGTTTCATATATATGAATCTATATTTAAATAATGTTTTAATGTTATCATATTTCTTTATTAGAAAATAAATCAATGTTATGTTATAGAGTAAACTGTTAATATTATATTATATTAAATTCATATTGCAGTGAGCAATATTAAAATATCTTTATTTGATCCTCCTTTTAGTCCTGTGTCATAATTATATACAATTTTTTACCATTTAAATTTAAATATGAAGTAAATTTGAAGCTTATCTTATTGTATCTTTTATAGCATATTACAATAAATAAAGTCGATGAATTATGATTTTTACAATAATTATATATCTATTTTAATTGGTACGGAGTTTCTATCACATGTTGTACGATTTAATCTACAAGATAAAGCAATAAATCTATTTTCTAAGTTGTTAGGAGATTCTGTTTCTATCATTATTTTGATATTAAGTATTGAATAAATTAATCGCTTTTTAAATTATGCTTCTTTAATAAATCTTCAATTTCAATATTTTTCAGATACAAATTATGCTATGCTGGATTCAAAATGCTTAATAAAGTTATACTTATTTTCAATTTCTCTTATTATTTATGCTAGCAAAATCTAATTAGTAAAAAGAGGCTGAGCTTAGTCCTTCTCGATTATAAAATCTGATGTATCTCTATTGTAAGTTATTATTAATCATATAAATCACTTAATTAAATAGTCTAAATAGCTTACTTTATTTTGAAAATTTGGAAGTTTATTTAGATATCTTTTTTTAAAGTTAAGATGCTCTTGCATTTGCATCAAGTTTGTATTTAATTTCACGCTCTTAATTTTGTGTCAATTAAGAATATCTAATTTAGGATATTATTTTGATGAATAAGACTATTGTTAAAGTTCACTGAAAGGAAGTTACATAAAAGAATAGAAAATGGGTTGTCTAAATATAAAAGTATTACTAAATAAAATTATAAATTAATTTTTAGGGCATTTTTATTTCCAAAAGCAGAATATGGATCGAGTAATTCCGTGAGCAATTCTTCATGGAGTTTTAAAAAAATGATATACATAAAAGCCATAGAAAAGCAGAAGATAAGCATTATAAAATACAAACTCTTCGTTCAATGAATCATCCTTTATAGATCTAAATTGGGTACCTTATGAATTGTATATAGCATTTAAATATTTTAAATTCTAAATTAAGCTCAAAACAGAGGCTTCAGTAAATCCTGAATCAGACATAGCATTCGTTTATAATAGAACAAAGTGTGGCAACATTAAATATTTTAATAACTTTGAAAAGCTACCATAACATTTTAAAATAGACTTTTAGAATGTTAGGGCAGAAAAGAGTTTTTAAATACTATAAAAAATAAAATTTCTAAAAAAATTTACCTAGAGACAGTTGGCAGAATGAGTATAATGCCAACTGCAATCCTTTACTTAGGAGATAAAGATTCTAGAGCATAATATTTCCATTTTATACGAATACTACTTTAAATAAAAAAATGATTAGAGATATAATTTCAATTTATAAATTTTGAAACATTTTCTTACAAGTTCCAATACTCCTCAAAATAAGGGAAATAAGAAAAATAGAAAAACAAAAAATATTTCAAGATGTCTGATGATCAAGTGTAAAAAAATATATTTCTTTATGAAATATAGTAAAAACATATTTAAATTAATTTATTTATTAAGAATATATAATATCAGATCATTATAGTTTCTTGAATTCTAAATTCGGTTTATTTTAGATTTTATAACTCTTAAAAGAATAGATCAAGTTATTAGTTAGTAACTTCAGTTATAGTTCCACAATCATTCTTATAGCATCATGCTTCAGTTTAAATTAACTGGGTAAAACTTTTTTAATATCAGATTAATTTCTGAGTTTAATTATTTCTCTTTTGATAATTTTCATTTTGATAGCATATTTTTCTTTAATTTCATTCTAACAAGATTAATCTAATTCTTTTCAAAATTATAAGTTAAATTTTAAACATCATGCTAAAATTTCTAGCATTTATTAAAATCTATGTAACTTTCACTCTCTTTTTCGTTTTTTTGATGGAAATATATTCTATTTAATTTTTATTTTCTTTTTAAATAGTTAAATTCTTTGTAAATGTAAAATTCTTATTAATATCGTCTTAAACTTGAGTCGTATTAGTTTGATTCTGATAATATTTGAATCAAGGTTTAGTTTATATTTTGAATAACTTCCCCTTTAGTACTTAATTAATTCTCAGTAATTATTTTTCTTTTTTCTCTTATTTTTAACTGTTATTAACGTAGCTAAAGAAAAGGATAAAATCTTAATAATAATGCATAAATAGTGTTCAAATAAGCAAAAACTTTAATTAATCCGAAATACGTAATTAGGTGAATTTGAATTATGAGTAACAATAGCAATTTATTTAAAACTGAGAAAATTAAGTTTTTGACAAACATTCAAATTTAAATTAAGAATAGATTTAAAATTCAAATATAAGCATTAATACAATATATAAAAATAAACCTTTTATTATAAATTTTAATCCTTGTCACTTATAAGAAACACCTCTTTTTAAAGAATCTGAAATTAAAAAAATAATAAATCAATTAGTTAATAAAAAAGCATCAGGTCAGGTATTGATGGTTTAAAAGCAGAATTAATTAAACATGGAGCATAGGAATTACATAATATGGTTAAAAGTTTTAGTAACAATATGCTAAGAACACTCACTATACCAAATGAGTTGAAAAGATTTACTATTTTATCTATTTTCAAAAAAGGAAGTAAAAGTGTCTGAAGTAATTGAAGAGAAATAGCTCTATTGAATTGCTTACTTAAAATATATGATAAAGCATTAACTTAAATACTATATAATTTAATGTATTCAAGAAATATCATTCAATAAGCTTAATTCGACTTTTTTCGGAAAAGATCTACATAATAACAAATTTGAACAATTTAATGAATTATTGATTTGCATCATAAATGGTCATAAAAAATAGTTAATTGATACTCTAATAGATGATGAAAAATGCTTGACATTATGCCAAGGAAATTGCCATTTGACCATCTAAGAAGACTTAGATTATTTCTGGGATTGATAATGACACTTGAATCTTTTTATGAAAATATTGATGCTAAGTTTAATAAATTTAAATATTAATGGAATTCCTATTGTTTAAAATGATGAAACTACATATCTTGGATACAAATTGGGAAATAATTATAATTATAAATTACAAAGTGCAAGCAAAGTTTCTAACTTTAAATTAACAGTTTTAAAAGCATCAGCGATTCTTTCTAAGTACGGAGTAGTATCACCATTCAATTTTAAAAAACTTTGCAGAACATTTATTTTGACTAAAATAAAATATGAAAGTTATATAACTCCTTGAAGTATCACGTCAAAAAAAGGAATGAAAAATAAATAACTAAATTACAAAAACTCATTTCAAGGAAAGCATTTAAATCTCCTTAATTTGCATTTTATGAATCTTACTTCAATGATCTTAATTGACTTTCGTCTGAACACATGACAATATTAAAATTAATGCGTTTTTATTTTAAACTAGAATAAATCAGTAGAGAAAGCTTGAACTCTGATGTAGCATTCTTGTTTTCTAAATGCAAGCAATACAATTTAGCAAATATGAAATAAATAAGAACCTTGAATAATATAAAATTGATATTGAAAGTATGACAAACCTAAAAGATTTTAATTAGCATATTATTATAAGAGTGAAAGAAAATTTCTTTAAGAATGTTTTTAAAGGAATACACAGATGCCTACAGCTTAAAGATTCATTTAATCTGTTTAAAATAATAAAAGTGTATTTCCTGAAATAACTTACACTAAGTTTAATAGACATCGAATATAAGACATAAGTCCCATTTTCCAATTGATGACATTCACCTATAATTTCTAATACGAACTTTGTTTGCGTCACATAAGCATATAAAATAGAACTGATTGTGCATGTGATTAAGCTCATGATGAACTTGATCATATATTTGAAAGTATTTTCTATAAAGATATTTTTTAGGAATTATCTAATTAAAAAATACTTTATGACAAAGATTATAAATAGCTAATTATGCACGACTAAAATTATATTAATTCAAACTTTGTAAAAGTAAAATTCCTAAGATTGACAAATATATTAAAAATTTTCATCAAAAATTGCTTAAAAAAGGATATAAATTAAAAAATTTAATAATTGAAACGAAAAGATAAATTGATGGGAGAAAAAAATATAATTTAAGAAAGAAACTTAAATAATGGTTGTGCAAAAATCAAAAAGAAGAAAATTGAAAATAAGAAGAGAAATGAAAATTCTAGAACATAATTTAGAACTAATATAGAAGAAACAAAAGAACAGAAGCAGGAAGAATTAACTAGGGGTTGATTATAAACTTACATAAACTCTTATACTTAACATATTTCACATGAAATATAACTATAAGTAATGCAATTACGTCCCAATACTCAAAGTATTGAAACTTTTTTATCTTATTATTATTATTATTATTATTAATGCAATTCAGACTTAAGTATCGATTATATTACATCAGATTCAGAAAATTTTAATCTTATAAATTAATTAAAAAAAATTAATCAAATTATTAATCTTTTATTGTGTTAGTGCATTGTCTTAACACTAAATTTTTTAAGTTTAAATTTGCTTATCTAAACCTATTCCTCTTATTATATTTTATTCTTAAAGAATAACTTAAAATTGAACATATTTTTCTTAGTTACAATAAACAAATTTATTAATTATATTCTAGCAAATTCTAAATATTTAATTATTTTAATTATTAATTATAATTATATTGATACATTTTAATCATAGTTCTGTTTACTTTTCTATAATTTAACAGCTAAAATATAGAGCATTTTTAATAAATCCTAATATTATATTACCAAAAATTAGATATAGTATATTTCAGATGTTCTCTAGTAATTGCCTTTTAGCTAGATTTTACTATTTACTTTTTAATCTGAACACTTTTAAGTTAAACTTAAATATTGTTTATAGTATTTAATTATGTTTCCTAAATAGTTTTTTTTAATTTAACTCTATTAATTATTTGAAATTATACTGTAGTCATCTTAACCATAAAAATCATTTAAAGTTATTTCAAGAATCTAAGATGGTACCAAAGCGGCAAGTTAATATTTTTCATATAGTAGTATTTCTATTCCTACAATGGATATCTACGTTTTAGAGTTTTGCTTAGTTTTTTAAGGAATTCGAAGGTATTTGTTTATAGATTAATATTTAAAGTTTCTTAATAAATTTACTAGCAAGTACATAAATTCTTTAACTCTCTAAAGTTAAATTTATTCTAAATCTATTCCTTTAATGTAATAAAGCAGCTGCCTATGCTAATCCTTTTAGATAGCAGCTTCTTTATTTTGAAATAAAGAAGAATCTCTAAAAATAAATTATTGTAATTTTATTTCTTCTTTTTACAAAAGTTACTCCTTTTTATTTTTAGATTGTAATAGTATAAATAAATAAAAGTTTATTACAATTAAAATAAAAAATTTGCATTATAAAAGTTAATAAAAATAAACACCTTTAATAATCATCATTGACTTATCTTTTTTAGGTTATAGTTATATGGCTTTTAATAAAACTTTATAAGCTTACAAAAATACTATTTTTTCCTAAGTGTTGAAATATAAAACAGTAGTAGAAATTTCTTTAGGTTAATTATAATTAAAATTGATGTAATTTAATCTACTTTAATAAGTTTAACAGAAGAATAATTTTAATTATAATTATCTATCTCTTATCTACATTTCACTTCTTTGCTAATTAAAATTTATACATTTTTACTTATTTATTTTCTTGATAAATCTTGAATTTTGCTTTTATATTTAAACGATACTAAGTAGATTAAATAGCAAAAACTATTATTTTAGAAGGATTTTAATCCTATCATAATAATATAAAAGTTCCATAATTTTAGTGAATTAAAACTGAAATTAAAATAATTAAATGTTGAAAATGCTAAATTTTATTATAACTTGTATTATTAATTCATTTAATTAAAGCTAATAAGCTTTAATTTTATTTAAATAGTATAAATTCCTTTTATTTTAAGATTTTTTTAAATATTAACTTCAAGAAAAAATAATGACTAAATAGATATAATTCCAAACATAAAAAGATCTAAGCTATGCTAAACGTTTATACTTGTCAGAGACTACTTTAATAACTTAATTATTTGGATAATAAAATTGCTAACATTTCTTTTATTTATGCTTCAATAGGATAATTAAAGCAAGTCAAATTTCTTTATCTTTATGTCTATTTGTTTATCTTATTTTTATTTGATTATTAGCTTTATAATTTGTTCTATTTCTATTACCTTCATAAGTCATTGATTCTTCAATACAAATTTTTAACATTACTCAACTATTAATTTTCTTATCGGACAAAATTTAATATTCAGATTTATCTTAAAGAAACTAAATTTTAATTACAATATTTGTTTATTAAACTAATTAAAAGCTAAATCAAAATAATTAGATAGTAAATTTACAAATAGCCATTCAATTTAATTGTTAGTATAACTTGCTCAAGAAATTAATTAGGAAACCAACTGCTTATGGAACCAACTGATACAAAGTTAAGTAGTGACAAAAGAACAACTCTGACTGCAATCTTAATCTAGATAAAACAAAGTTGACATAATGGATATTGAATAAGATTAATAAACATAGAATAAATAGAATTAATAACAATCAAAATAATAATAGAACCTAATAACTAGAATATAAAAGATAGAAAATCACTTATACCCCGAATTTAAGCCTAAAATCATTAAATATAGAACATGCTGATTCTGCAGCTCAAAGAACCATTTACTGAAAACCTGCCAAAGCTTTAACCAACTAAAGAGAAAGGAAGACTTTCAACTGATCAAGGAGATTATCATAGTGGTTGCCTTCCACATAAAAAACTTGCTCATGGCTTCCACCACGTTAAAAAACTGACAGCGAGAACCAGGTTTAGAGTCCAGGGACGGCAAATCAAATCAACATATTTTAAAAAACTGTTTTTTTAACTTTTATTTACAATTAAAATAATTTCTATTAGTATAACTTGTTTTTAAGGAAAGTTAAAGAAAGTTTAATTAAATAATAAGTTATTTGCTATATTGACTACATTTTTATTAATTTAATTAATAATAAATTTATAAATTGTATCATTAAAGAAAATTTAAAGTGAATTATTACATTTAAACGTTAAATTTAAATTATAAACATTTATGAAATGATAGTAAAAATCATTTCCAAATAGATTAATTTTTGCATTATTTTATAGTGAAAGTAAACTATTCCAACAATTTTTATTAATTTAAATTTGATAGAGTGCAAGATAATAATTTTCTATTCTTTAATTTAAATTGAAAGCTTATTATCTTATTCTAATTCAATTACCATTAAACAGAATTTTTTAATTTAGATTTTAAGCAATTCATAATAATAATACCCTAAAATAAGTTAGTTTACTTACCATTACTAACTAAATAAACAGCATTATATACATAATATAATATTACTTTATCCATAATAAAATATTGTAACTTGGTGCTGAACTTCAAGGAAGAGGTTTAAAAGTTTAATTCATGAACAAAAAACTAAGTTCAAACTGAAAGAAATGAACTAAATGGAAAAATCTCATATAGATAACTATGAGTGCTAAATTGATACATTCTTCACATCCAACACAATTAGAGCAAGAAAACAACTAACTTAGGAATTTAATAGTGAAAAAGAATAGTAGGTTAATGACAAAGAATAAAGAATGAAACTGCCGACTACTGGGTCAATCCTGATAGTCGTCGAACTTTAAGTTTAATTTCAGATGAGAAAATCCCAATCAAAAAATAACATATATATCAAAACTCTATGAGATTCCAATAGAAACAATGGGATTTCTGATAAGCAAAATGAACAGAAAAAATTAGACTGAAAACAATATTTTTTGCAGCAAGAATGGAAGTATGTACAAGAAAGAAGTTGAAGCTATAGCTAAGACTAACAAGAAAGTAAGACTGAAAATCTAATATAATAATCCGCGAATGGTTACGTGTAATATTCCTTTTGCTCAAAAATTTAGCAAATAGTAAGAACTTGAAGTTCTGTATTTTTGACAAGGAGTAATTCCCTAATATTGGAGAAATAATCTTTAACTTAAAATTTACAATAAATGCAGTATCTTAATTAATTAATAAAAATTATTCTAAACTCTTAGACTTAAAAGAAGCATTAAAATATTAAATAATATAGTATAAGAAATGAAAAGAAATAATTCGATAGCAAATAGTAATCATTTTACTATCAATAAATTATAAAAATAGCAATTAATTTCTTTTTCTAAATTTTGATATTCTTACAAAGAACTTAGTGCAGTTGCTTATTAAAGCTTTTAAATAGCGTTTTAACTATTTTTTTAAAACTTCTTTTAAATCTTCAAATTAGTTTAAATGAGATTAATAATTCTTAATAACGAAAAAGTGAGAAATATCACTTGCATTTTGAATTTTATTTCGCCTTAAATAATTTTTCTTAATAAAGTAAAAGTAAATCCTTTCTATTTTCATATTAATAATTTAAGTAAGTTAAAAATAGCTAAGATAAGTACTTTTTGCTTATATGAAACTCATTAAAATTTTGTTGCTTTATGAGTTCTATATTGTCTTAAAATATTTGCATGGTAGTAAGCATTTCCTCCAAAACTTAAAATCGAGAAAAAATTATTGAGTTCAATATGCTTCTTACGATATTTAAGAATCCTTCTAACTTTAAAATAAAATATAAAGTAATAAAAAATTTAAAATAAATAGAAGATTTTCTTAAAGCATTTTAGTTAGTCAAAAGTTAGTTTTTGATGTTTTAATGGCTAATGTTCATACTAAATTATAAATATAATTTACTCTAATTCAATATATAAAATATGTTAATAATATTCTAATAATAATAATAATATATACTTAATTATTTAAAGTTTTTGCTCTCACTGGGCTTTCAACCAGTTACCTACAGCCATTTTACGTGGATGAATACAACGACCTTTTTTTATACGTGGTAGGTTACCAATAATAGCTATTTTCAGTTCTCGCTAAAATTTTCTATTTATAAATTCCATCATTCGTTATTCAGAGTTAATTAAGGTTTCTTCTTATTCTTCATTCTTCGCTTATTTGGAGTTTCTCTCAAGTTCAGCATTGTCGTAGAATGTGATTATTCGCCTTATAGTATCATCAGTTTTTGGTCTATTTTTCTTAAATCTTCTTCTAAAAAACTTTATTTTTCCAGTTTCTCTATTCTCATTTATAAGTTTATATAAATTTTTTCTTCTTGTTTCAATTATTAGTCAGTTAATTTAATTTATTTCTATAATCATGTTCTATTATTAACTAACTATGGATTGCGATTGTTCATAAAGTTATAATTCTGTTACTAAGTTATTTTAGATTAACTGACGTAGTATTAATAATTCATTATTTTGGTCGTCAATACCGTTCATTAATTCCCTTCCCCTTGATTGTAAATTATTTCTTCGTATTTTTGGATTAGTTTTTTCATTTGATCTAACTGATTTTAGAGTTTTTTATCAGCTTCACTCTTAGATTCCTGAATATCGATTGGTCCGACCATAACTTTTCCTTCAGAAGAAGAATTTTAATCCTCTTTTTTGCGTTTAATTTTCTGCATTTCTTTTTCTGCTTTTCTTCTTAAGTTTGTTAGTTAATTCTTTGAGAGACGAACAGATTATTCCATATTTTTAAAGGAAGTTTTTAAGAGATGATTAATAATATTGTATTGTATCTTCTAAAAATGTAGTTTTAAAATGAAATATAGCAAAGAGCTATTATTTTAATCAAATCTTTATAATCTCTAAAAAGCTTAAAATTAATTAAGATATTTCAAATGATGAAAATAAAATGAAATAGCTCTTTTTCTAAATGATAAATCATAGAAAATAGAAACTTTTAAGTAAGAAATGAAATAACTGAATAAATAATTGCAATATTGGCTTAATTAATCTTTATATTTAACGCTCTAAATAATAAAGTTTTATTTAGATAAATTTTTTTAGTAGCTTATTGCTCTAATATTTCTCTTTCATTTGATGGAGTTATATTTAGTTTTTAAGACTAGGAATCTATTAATTTGAATATTTAAAAATTAAATAATTGATATATAAATTATATTTATGCTTTAACTAATTAATATGCTATTTTAATAAATATTTTAGCTATATAGACTAAATAGATCTATTTTCAATAATTAAAATACGTTATTTTTGAAATGCTAATTAATGATTATTTCTTAAATAGTAAATTCTATTTTATTATATAAGATTTTACCAATAGTAAGACTCATAAATATATTCAATAACTATTATTAGCTTAATAAGCATTTATTCAAACTTATCTCATAACTTTTTGATATTTCAATATTAAATATAGTTATTACTAAAATTATATTCAATATATTATATAAAATACCACCTAAGAAACAATAAACCTCTTCAACAAGTCCTAATCATTAACCAGGTTTTTCTAACTACATCTACTTCCTACAATTTAACATTTACAAACTAATAAAAGAACTTTAAGACCTTAAATAGATAACCTAATCTCTAATGCTAATAATTAACTATTTGCTAAATTACTAAAATTCTTAGAAACAATAAAAATAGCTGAAATCTTCTTAACAGCTAGAAAAATATTTATCAAATCGAATGGAATTCAAAAGTTTGACATGAGGATTAATTAACTTGAGCAATCCAACTTAATTAAAGATCGGATTTAGAATCAAGAGGAGTGTAGGATCTGTCCTTCTCCTATTAGAAAATAGAAAAAAGATGTTTATACTGTAAAAGATATGGACATAAGGTAAGCCAATTCTATAGTTTCAAAGGAAAATAATATTATGAAGCAAAAAGAGGAATCCAAAATCTATTTAAGATCTATTGAACACCAAACAGAAGATTATATTAAAAAAGATTTTAACCTTACTAGAAGCTCATAAGATTACGCATACACTGAGACAATTTGAAAGATGATAAGTAAGATTTGAATTCCAAGATGTAGAAAGAGGTCAAAATAGGCAATTTATAAGAATTTAAGATCTGGAAAAACCAGATGAATATGACATCGAAGATTTCTAATAAGAAAAAACTTTTACAAACTCTATTTTGTGATTAACCAAACAAAGGTAAAATAACTTTAATAACTTGTGTTATGTAATATAAAATGTATACATTGTTTACTAAATACTAATTAGTCATATTACTATTTAAAATATGTCTATAAATTAAGATTATTTTGAAATTAATTAAAAGTAAGCAGCATAATATTAAAAATTAACTGATTATTGTGTATATTAGTTAAACTTATCTAGTAAACTTAAATGTTAAATGTAGTTACTTTTATTAAATAATAAGTTAATACAAACTTTAAAAATGGTAATAATATTAGAAAATAAGTTAAAAATAATAAAAATATTTAAATTACTAAAATAAACTATTTTAGATAATTATTTGCTATCTTTAGGGTAAATTAAAATAGCTTATTAAATTTTCAAACGTATTATTAAATCTAAACTATAGTAAAACATTCTTATAGTGAATATTATAATAGTTTTAGGAAAAAATAGAAAATAAAAGAGATTTAAGCAAAACAAAATGTTACAAATGAGCATTTTTAGTTTGATATATTCTAATTAGAATAATGGTATCTTTCGCTTATTTAAATAGTTTTTCTTTGTTATAAAATAATGAAATAAAGCAATAATATATAAGTTTGCTCCATATAGTATAAAGCAATTTGCTATTATAAGTTTATATTCCTTTAGTATTGAATATAAATAATAGAATAAAAGTTAAACTGGATATACTGTATATTTAACATTTTGTAAAATTAAAACTAATTTTACATAATTTAATATCAAACTTAATTTATTAGTATCTTTCAATTTAGTTATTAATTTAGATTTATATATAAATTAGGATTAAGTCACTAGAATAAACTCATTAAAAATGTATAATAAGACTAATAATTTAAATATATATAAATAAGCAGCATCAAATGCATAATTTTAAATAATTTACTGATTGCTCTATTTCAAAGCATGCTTTACAACTTTTATCAAGATTTAGTAGTTATTAAGAGATATTATTACCAATTAGATCATTTTAGTTCAAACATTATAAATTTATTAAATAAATATTTTCGATAATTAAAAACTATACAAACTTAGAGAATGCGGCAAACTTTGTAAATTGAAGTCAATTAAATAAAATTTAGAATAAGTAAATTTGAATGTGAAAGTAGACTTAAATGAGATTACTCTCCTAAAATATTTAAAAATCCATTAGTTAATAATATAATTAATGCGAGTATATGAACAATTTTAAGAATGGTAGATATAAGCAACTATTTTTATTATTAATGAATAGTTTTATATATATTCGAATAGATTTACTTCCTAACACATTTAGATTCTTAATTATTTTCCTTTTTATAAAGAAAATAAGAAACCTTTTATTTATTATCAATAATAGACTCCAATTTCCTTAATAACTGAAAAAATTGCAAAAATTATTGATTAGTAATTATCTACTCTTTATGATGCTTATTTAAGGACTTTCGAGAAAAATAAAATATTTAAAGCTTTTAAAAGATATTTAAGTAATCAATTGTAATATTATTTCTGTAAAGCTACTATTAAAATTAAAAAACTACCTATTATACTAATAAGTTTGGTAAGCTTCATAGTAAACTGCAGATACTAATACAAACTTGAATAAATAATTCAGAAAATATATTTCCAGTATATTCAACTTATAATGTGTTCCTATAATTCCCGCAAGAATATTAAAATAATTATTGTCTTATTGATATTTCCCTCATTGATTAAAGAAATAAGAAATATTTGAAAAATACTAAAATATAATAAGTATTCTAAAAAAATAATTATACAAATATTTAAAATTACAACATAAGGCAATTTATTTTGTATGATCAAGGTTATATAAACTAACTTCCAAATATTTCTTTGTGATGCTTAATTTTTAAATCAAAATATTTCATAGGATATTAATATAAAGAGGATTTAATAACTGAAAAACGAGTTAGTTGATAAAAGAATAAGAAGAAAAAATAAAGATTGAAACTATAGTAATTAGTTAAAAATGCATACTAAGAAAAACTTTGAATTCTATAATTAAAAGAAATAATTCTAGCAATTCAAGGTATAGAAATACTCTTTTAGTCTAAAATTTAATTTAAAAGTACGTAACTTATAGTAAATATATGCATCACATAAAATAATTAACATATAAATAGATAAGAAATTATTTAACATTAAAATAAATAAAAAATAAACTAAGAGTAAAGCGAAATTAATTCAAATAAGAAATTATATATTAATCTTTTAATTATTTTTCTTAAATAATAGAATGTACCAAATAAAATATCAAATATTTTATTTACAATTTTTTAATTATATAATTAAAAAAAATTCAGTTGAAAAGAGAAATTTAAAAGATTTTATGAAGCTAAATAAATAATAATAATGAATTATAATCATATAATCTTTCATTTAGGTTCATCACTGTTTTAAAGCTTGTAAATGTTAACATAAAATGTCCTGTTAGAATTCTTCATAATCTTTCTGTCCTTTGCATCAAGATTACACTTTAACTATAATTCTTTTCTACTAACCATATTATAGGTATTTGACTAAAATCCAATTAATTGTCAAGATTTTATTATAGTTTGAGTCTTCGAGTTTCTTCGCACTTCTTCTAATCTTTTTTGTATATTATTTTAAGTCAGTAAATGTTACTCTCTGGGATAATATACAGCTTACTTAGTTTATTTTATTGTATTTATAATTTCTTATATTTAGTCTTTTACTTATTTCAAAATTTCAAAAAATTCTTTCATATTATCCACACGTTTTACAGAAATTGTATTTTATTCTTCTTTTTTCTCCTCTTCCTTTGATGTTGCACTGCTAGTTCCAATAAAATATTTTAAATTTTTTGCTTAATAAATATAAAATTAAATAAGTTTTTATATTTTCTAATAATAAAATCATTTTTGATATTCAAACTAAACTTTGATCATTAATTTAAAAAATTCTATAGCTTTTCAAATTTAAACTCTTAGTTATTAATATTTTTTAATTATCTTCAAACGAAAAATAAATTTTTACCTTAGTCTATTTGAAAAATTAAATTTTAGATGCTGGATAAATATAAATTAAAAGTTAATTTTATCCTTTTAAGAATGAATTTTTAACTATTGTGACAAACAAAATCATTTTAATTCACTTATTATGTTTGATTCTACTTTCTTTATTCCTTAGTTAGTTTAATACCTATAAATAAAGATAATTATTTTTACAACTTTAAGCAAATAAATATATCGATTATAGAAAAAATTGAAATTTTCTTGCAATAAGTCTCTTATTAAAAGGATTCATCTTAGTCAAAATACGATTAATAAAAAGCACTTTAAGAACTTCAAGTTATGCAATTTGAAGATTTTAAACTCCTAAGAACAGTATAAGAACTAGAAAGAAAAATATAATATCTTATGACTAACTCACAAGAGAAAAAAATTGAAAATAAACAGTCAGGAAATATCAGAATAGAAAAATTAGAATAAAATTCAATCAATTCGCAGAGCTAACTGAAAGCGTATTCTTATAAAAAATATAAGTGAATGATTCGATAGATGTTGAGCAACAGCCTTCAAAAACTTTCATTCCATATTGGAAAATAATGAGATGCTGGTACTTAAAGCGACCAGAGCACAAAGTAAGAAGCTGCTTCCAATTTTAATAAAAATAAAAGAAAATAATAAAAATTTAATGGGAAAATATTTTCAGGATCTATTGCAATTAAGAAGGTAAACTGTATAGAAAAAAGGCTACAACTAAAGAGTGAAGCTACTTATATCTAATAGGTGGTTAACGAATTCAATAAAAAGTGGTTGGGATTCTACTATCGGAAAAGATTAGAAATAGCAACCTAAAAACTACCAAGACTTATGACAGAAAAAATGCAAACAGTTTTGAAGTTGATTCTTATACCTAACTTTAAACTTAAAAGTGGTTAGTCTAAAAATGGCAGACCCACTATAATCAATTATTTATATATTTATATATCAATTCTACTTTTTAAATCTAAAATGAACTTTAAAGAAAAAGCATAGAAATATATTAGTCATTTTAAATATTTCTCCTTTTTATTATGTTATTTCAAGCTTTTAAATTTTCTTTATAGTTTTAATAAGTATCTTTTTATTTTCTCTTTTCAATCCTATTATAATTTTTTAATTAATTTTTTCTATTATAGAAATTTTCGAACTAAAGTTCAAGCATAAAAAATTTAAATTTTTAAATATTTTACTGTCTATTTCTGCATTTTTAACTATTTTCTAAAATAATTTATAAAATTTTGAATTTTTTATTTTATTTCTTTGAATATTTATTTTACTTATTACAGTTTTCGTTATTTTCTTTCACCTTAAAAATTTTATTTCTAATAAATTTAAAATTAGATTTTTTTTGAAAAATTACAAATAAACCTGTTTTAGAAGTAATAATTTTTATCTTTTATATCCAATCTTAATAATAAAAGTTAACTAGAATTCAAGCACTTTATTATTTATTCCAAAATTATGTTGAAGATTATTTAAAAAATAATCTTTAATTGATTTTTACTCTCAATTCTCGATTATTTTTCTTGTTGCTTATATCTTCTTTGACATTACGACAAATTTTTTTTAAGCAATCTAAATTTATTTCAATATAACTTCTCTTATTTCTACTTACATTTATTTATGATAGATTGTAAATTTATTGTTTCTTTAAGTCCTTTTCAATACAATTTTTAAAATAGAGATTTTATAATTTGTTATTATATTCTGTGAAATAAAAAAATAGCATATTTTCTCTCTTTTTTTTAATATAATCTATTTTTATTCTATTATATTTAAAATTTTATTCTAGTTTGTTTTATGGATCTTACTATATGTTTACTATATGTTTACTATTGATTTTATTGTTTCTTCTTTTTTTCTAAGAATAAGTGAATAATTATATTATTTAGATTTTATTACATAGTTCAAAAAGCATTTATATCTACCTTAAATTATTATTATTCAGTTTTATTTTTGTTTAATATGATTTTACAAAAGTTTTTAATGTTCCTTTATAATTTATTGATCTCTTGCCTTAATTCTAATTAAGTTTTAGTTATTTTTTCAAAATTTGATTTTTACTAAAATAAATTTTAAGATTTCTTCTTTAATACTGTCTTGGAATATGAAATTTAAAAAACTCTATAAAAAATAAAAATTAGCAGACAAAGCGCGAACTAAAAATAATTATTTATTCAATGTAAAATTTATAAAAAGTTCTTGCTTCTTAGGAGTTAGGAAGACTCTTTTCGACAACGATCTGACATCTTTACAAATTAATTTTTATATTTTCTTAAATTTCTTTACTGCTAAATTTAGATTACTTAACCTACCTTCTTTTTGCTCTATTATAAAATGCTTAGTTATTAAGGAATTTTGAAATGTTTTTATTTCAATGTATTAATTATTATAATATAATTACTTTTATATTGTAAATCTATGTTGTAGATTTAAAACTCTAAGCATATTAGCTTTTACCTCTTCATTTATTTCTCTCTTTTTTCTTTTTCTTTATAGTTTAAAATTAATTTTTAATTTTTCTAATTTTACTATTTTTTTATTTCTTTTAGCTATTTTTAAAATGAATTAATAGCAGTTTTATAGTAAAACTTAAATTTCACTCATTACAATTTAACACTTAATAAAACCTTAACTATTTGAAATAAATTAGATAATTTTAATAATTTATGCTTTACTTATTTTACAAATTGCTTTAATAAATGAAGAAACTACTATAACTATATTGCTTTAATTTAATTGTAGATTTGAGCCTTACCTAATACTTTATAAGGTAATATACATATGATAGAAAATAGAAATTATTATTTTGATTTCTTTTAAAATAATTAGTTTTAAATATCTTTTCTTACTTGCTCCTTTCCTCATTCCTTCATTAAATTATTGTTCTTCTAATATATTAAATTACTTACCTAGTTATGATCTACTTGTGTTTTTTTAATATTTCATATTCTCACAGAGTTATCTTCTGCTCCTGATACAATTCATCTATTGTCATTACTGATTGCAACTGTTCTTACACTCTCTGTATGGCCTTAAAGAGTTTAAGTGCATTAAAATGTATTGAAATCTCATATTTTAATTGTTCCGTCATAACTACCACTTATCATAAATTAGTTATCATTACTTATTTTGATACATCCTATAACTTGTTCATGTTCAATCAGTGTTCTAATACACTAACCGGTCTGAAAGTCCCATATTTTAATATCCTAACTCCCTGATACAATATACTTCTCGTCACTTGATATTGCTACAGTATAGACTAAATTTTTATTTGCCAAAGTATTTTGTAACTGACCATTCATTAAATTCCATATTTTAATATTCTCATCATAACTACCTGATACTATTCATTTGTTGTCACTTGATATTATTACAGAGCTTAAATAATTCATATGACCCTCCAAAGTAAACTTTAGCTAACCTGTCATCAAACTCCATATCTTGATTGTTTTATCGTAGCTTCCTGATACTATTCACTCGTTATCCTTTGATATTGCTACAGAACTTACGAATTTTCCATGTCCAGTCAAAGTATTCTTTAAATTACCAGAGATTAAATCCCATATTTTAATTGTATTGTCTCAACTTCCTGAAACTATTAACTTTGAGTCACATGATATTGCTACGGTATTTACAGTGTTTGTGTGTCCCTTCAAAGTATACTCTAGCTAATCGGTCATCAGATTTCATATAATGACTGTTTGATCGTTGCTTCCTGATACTATTCACTTATTATCATTAGATATTTCAACAGATTAGACATGATTCAAATGTTAATAAAGGATTTTATCTAAAAATAAAAACTTACCTTAACTATAGTCGCCATATTACTATCTAAAATCTGTTTTTGCTACTGCCTTATACTCCTCTTCTATTTTTGGTTTCAATGGCTTGGATTATAGATTTTCATTTTCTTTGATATATGTCAATGGTAGCTATTCAAGAGCTTATTCATAATCCAAATGTTAATAAAGGCTTTTATCTAAAAATAAAAACTTACCTTAACTATAGTCGCCATATTACTATTTAGCATCTGTTTTTGCTACTTCATTATATTCCTCTTCTATTTTTGGTTTCAATAATTAGGATTATAGATTTTTATTTTCTTAGATACATGTCGATTGTTGCTATTCAGTATTTCTCGTTAAATCTTATAAAGTAATTCGAACATTTTAAGCACAAGGTCGTTCAGTCGGTTCCTATTTTCAGCATTCTTAAATGATTTTGCTGTAGGCTTATGGACAGTCATTTGGAATATCCTCTCTTATTTTATTAAGTATGTCTCTCTCAATAAACTGGTCTGTACCCTCCTAAAAAGGTATTTTTCTAGCCGCTATCTCCCAAAAAATTACTCCAATTGAAAAAATATCTGATTTTTAACTATATTATGGCTTTGAGCTCATTATCTCTGGAGCCATCCAGCGTATATTACCTACTTGTTTCTTTGATTCTATGGATTTTGACTCAGTTTTCACTCTTGAAAAGCCAAAGTCAGTTATCTTAGCTTTTAAGTTATGGTCCATAAGTATGTTATTACTCTTAAGATCTCTATGTAAAATCTTTTTTCCATGAATATATTCTAACCCTAAAATTATATCCAAACTGATTTAATAACGAGTTTCCCAGGGCAATTCTAATTCACTATGCAATATTTGTAACAAAGTTTGAGGCAAGAATTCCATTACCAAACAAAGAGGAGATGTACAATATCCATATACCGTTACTATATTTTAATGTCTCATTGTATGAGTAATCTATATTTCATTTTCTAAATCTTTTTATGCCATCTGAGTTATGTTTTGATTATACAACTCTTTGATTGCTACATCTATACTTCCTTACAGCAATCCCTTATGCACCACTCCAAAGCCACCTTTAGCTATCTCATGTTTTATTTACAGCTATTGCCTCTAAATGATGTAGCTCTTGTCGACTTTCGAAACCATTTATTATAATTAAAAAAAAAGTGGTTTTAAATGAATAAATTAGCAGAATTGATTAGGAAATATGAAATAAAATAGAGTTTTAATTTAATTTTGAATGTTTTAATATTTATATATTTAATCATAAATGTCAAACTATGCCTAAATAATAATTTTATATATTCTTTCAAACTTTTATTTTTATAAATTAGCAAGAAAAAGAAAAGCGTATAAGTAAATTATAAGCTTATTGTAATTTTATATTTAAAATAAATTAAATATTTATAATTGAAACTAGCTACAACTTTTAAACTATTAGTACTAACTAAAATCTATCCAATTTTTATCTATAACTTACATATTTTTATAACTTAAACAGTATAATAAAATTATAACTGCTTTGAAATAAATAAAATCTAGATAAAAATTAGAAGCTAAATTAAAATTATATAATTTAATAAGAGGTTAAATATTTATAAGATAATTATTAATTCTTATTTTCTGTTATTCATTAAAATTGTATCTTTAATCAAAAATTATTATTATTCTCAAAATTAATTTTACCTAAAAATTAAAATAATACTAATCATTTTACCAAAATACTACCTCTAATATAAATGATGGATATTGTATACAAATTAAAAAGCTTATTAAAATAAAATTAATATAAGCCTCCCTTGGAAAATAAATAAGAATTAATTAAAACTAATAATTATAAAAATTAATTTAAGAATGTCTTCTTTTTAATTTAGTTGATGAGTAAAATAAATTAAAATAGAGATTATATGTAAAAATTATATCAAATATCTCTAAAAATACTCAAAATTATTTTTTCTATATATAATTATTTATATTTTTAAATTTATAAAAGCAATACATTTATTTAACTTGCATATAAATTTTATCTTTAGATTTATTAAACATAAATAATATTATTGATTTCTAATAAACAATTATTTTCTTTTATTTTTTATTCCTAATTTAAAAAATATTTTTGTATTTTTAGTTTAAGTAAATGATACTTATTTAATATTTTCATTGTTATTATCTTCTAGATAAAGAATTTTATTTATTTAAAATATTGGCAGAATAAAAATTAAATAACTAGTATGTTTAAATATCTAAATAACAATTAAATTTTAATTTATATCAATTTTTAATTTAAAACTTTATTTAAAGGAAATAGATTTTAAAATATTTTGTTTAAAAATCTTGAAGATTGGGATTATTAAAAAAAGTATTTTATAATTAAAAATTTAAAGTAAAAAATTAGATATTCTAACTATATATTCTTTCATTCTATTAATAAAATAAAATTTTTAATAAATTTTATATTTAATTTCAACACATATAAAATTAAATAAATTTAATTATTTAATTATTTTTGTGAAATTTTAGCATTAGTTTATATTTAGTTTTCTCTGAAATAAATCAATTATTTTAATAGAATGTTTGAGATTTAAAACTATTTATTTCTTATATAAATTTTTTATTAGGTTTTATTTAAAATTTTGTTAAATTTAATTTTTTTAATTTCCTTAAATTTTTTACTAACTTTTATTAAATTTTAATTTTTATTGAAAATTATATTTATAATATTTTTTATTTATATTTATGATGTTACTTTTAATTTTTTTCTTTACCTTTGAAAATAATTTTAACTAGTTTTTATTTTTATATAATTCTTATAATTTTTTTTCCATCTCATAAATTAGCATTATTTTTTCTTATTTTATTAATTTATTTTTTTTAATTATATATTTATTATTTTTATCTTATTTTTTTAATTTTTAATTTTCTTTAATTTTTTAATTTTTTTGATGGTCATTTTTAGATTTTTGTTATTTTTTAATATTTTTAGAGAGAAGCTTATTTTTATTTATTTTTTTTATATCATTTAAATAATTTAATGATCTATTATGCTTTTTACAATCAATTATCAAATATTTTTGGTTATTTTTTCTTTTCAAGTATCTTTTTAGAATTTTATAATTTAAACCTTTTTATAAATTATTTTAATTTAATTAATAATATGTATTACTTAGATTTTTCATCTTAATTTTATAAATTTACATTTTTAAATTTTTTTTTTTTTTTAATATTTTTTATTAAATCATATTTAATTATTTTTCTTTATCTTATCTTCCTATTCATGGTTTTAAGTAAGTGAGAATAAATATTTTAGAAATTAATTTATTTAATTTAGTTGCTTTATTTTCTTATTTTTTTATATTTTCTAACTTTTGACAGATTATATAAATATATGTCTTTTTTATTAATAAAAATTTAATGTATTTAAAACTTATATCATAAGTTTAGTATATTTTTTTCTGATTTTTATTTTAGAAAAAAGAAAATTACAATGAAACTTATGAAAAGAAAACTACAATGAAACTTATGAAAAGAAAACTACAATGAAACTTATGAAAAGAAAACTACAATGAAACTTATGAAAAGAAAATTACAATGAAACTTATGAAAAGAAAATTACAATGAAACTTATGAAAAGAAAATTACAATGAAACTTATGAAAAGAAAACTACAATGAAACTTATGAAAAGAAAACTACAATGAAACTTATGAAAAGAAAACTACAATGAAACTTATGAAAAGAAAACTAAATTTAAGAATATTTCTTCAATTTTCTATTATAAATTTATGATTTTTTTAATATAATAAATATGAGTAATTCCGAATTTTATCTTCCGTTTTTTTATTATTTGTAGATTTGAGATTTAATGTTAAATAATTTGAGTTAGTTTTGAACAATTAGATGACTATAAAAATAATTATATTGTAATTTCTTAAAATTTGAAATATTCTAAATTCCTTTCTTTAATTTAATTATATTATAGTGTCTTTGAATCGACTTTTTATATTGAAATCTTTCAGGTTAATTTTATCCTTTAAGATAAAATTTATTTTACTTGGCTGTAAAATCTTAAGAATGAATATGAGTGATTAGTTATAAAGTAGCATTAAATGTCTGAAAAATTTGAGCTTAATAATTTTGGCATAAAAATAAAGATTTTAAATTATTTTATAAATTAGTGCTTTTTAAGGATACTTATTTAATAAACCCAAAAATTAATTTTTTAATAACTCAATTATTTATATTATAGCCTTTATAGTGAATTGAATAAATTCTAGGAATTAAAAAATGAGAGTTTCAAGATAAGATAGCTTATAAGTGCTTGTTTATTTAATTTTTTATTAGTAAGACCATAATCAAAATTAAAAATTAATTTTATCCTTTTAAGAATGAATTTTTAACTATTGTGACAGACAAAATAATTTTAATTCACTTATTATGTTTAATTCTACTTTCTTTATTCCTTAGTTAGTTTAATACCTATAAATAAAGATAATTATTTTTACAATTTTAAGCAAATAAATATATCGATTATAGAAAAAATCGAACATTTCTTGCAATAAGTCTATTCTTAAAAGGATTCATCTTAGTCAAAATACGATTAATAAAAAGCACTTTAAGAACTTCAAGTTATGCAATTTGAAGATTTTAAACTCCTAAGAACAGTATAAGAACTAGAAAGAAAAATAGAATATCTTATGACTAACTCACAAGAGAAAAAAATTGAAAATAAACAGTCAGGAAATATCAGAATAGAAAAATTAGAATAAAATTCAATCAATTCGCAGAGCTAACTGAAAGCATATTCTTATAAAAAATATAAGTGAATGATTCGATAGATGTTGAGCAACAGCCTTCAAAAACTTTCATTCCATATCGGAAAATAATGAGATGCTGGTACTTCAAGCGACCAGGGCACAAAGTAAGAAGCTGCTTAAATTATACTTGGTCGTTAATACTTTGTACTTGAACCACCTAAGTAATTGAATCAACAAGTTATTAGTTTTAAGTTTAAATTAAACTAATTCTTATTATTTTTTATATTACAGTTGATAAAAATTATTTTATATCTAGTTCTTTATAAATAAAAATTGATATAGTAGTAAGTTAAAATCTTAAGTTACTTAAAAAAAAGTAATTAAATTTTATTTAAAAATGTAATATCTAAAACTTCTTTTAAAGTAATTATTTATATAGTTTGGTTTATTTATAATCTCATCTAATTATATCCTAATTTAATTGTTTATGGTTTTATTCTTACTTAATATGTAAAATTATTTTAGTAATATTGAATATAAAGATAAATTAAATTAAAAATATAATTATAATATTTAGAATTGCTAATAAAGCAGAATTATAACTATACATACAATATTAACTATTTTTAGTTTTTATTTAGAAAGTATTAACTATTTGATTCTATAGAAGTAGAAATCAAGCAACTAGATTAAAAATAAAATATATTAAATAGAGCATTTATTTATATTTAGCTAATTAAGAGGAAATATAATTATATAAATTAATATTTTCTAATTGCTTTTATTTTAAATGCTAAAATAAGTAATAAATATGCAAGATAGTCCTAGTATCAAATTATTAAGAGTATTAAAGCAGTATAATAGATTTATCAGAAGTTTTATTTTAAGATGATGAAAATTAAGAGATTAAAGAAAAATTAAAAGAAACTTCTAGTAGAAATAAATGTTGAAGCGTTAATTAAATTTATAATCTATCTAATAAAATGGATAATATTTAATATTATCTTGCAAATGTTATAGATAGAACTTTGAAAAAAAATAAAGATTAAATATCTTAGAAATTTAAGCAAAATTAAAAAACTATTCAAACTACAAAACTTATTAAATTAGCTAATAAGTATAATAATTCTAAAAGAATAGATCTTTATTAGAAAAATCTAATTTAACTTATAAATGAACTAAAGAGCAAAAATAAAACAGTTAAGAAAGAATCGTTCAAAATATTTATGATTAAACTAATAAAATAAAAATTAATCAATTAATCAAAGAGCAAATTGCAAAGTTTACTGTAGCTTGATTTACTAATAGATGCTACATTACAAAAATAGATTACCTAGAAAAATTAAATTATAGAAAAATTAGTCTGAAGTTATTAAAACAAGAGTACTTTGGCGGGATATGAGAAAAGTGTAACATCTGTAGCAATATCAAGTGAAACAAAATCGAATAGTATCAAGCGAGATTTTACAACTGAATAATGTAAGAAAACTTTAGCAGGACATACTAATTATTATTATCTGTAGCAATATCAAGTGACTAGAAATTAATTGAATCAGGAATTTGAGATAATACAATAAAGTACAAAGCATGTTAACTGGCTAGTTAAATATTACTTTGATGGGATATACGGATATACTGGTGTAATATGAATTGTACAATATCAAGTGATAATAAGTTAATAGTTTCAGTAAGTTCTGATTGTACTATAAAAATATGAGATTTTATAAAAGGATAATTATATAGTAATTTGATGGGAAATATGGATTTTATAAAAACAGTATCAATTTCACGAGATAAAGGATAAATAAAAGGATAAAATTAAGTTTATAGTTTTAGAAAAGAGCTCCAGGGTTCACTTGTTTTTGTTCCTGCTCTTTCCTGAACTAAAGGACTGCGTAGGACTACATTAGTCCGCCATCCTTGACTCTCCCTCATCCACTAATTATCGTTATAGTTTCTTCTTCCATTTTTATAAAACTCGTTGTTTCTTGAGTTGTAGAATTTCTTTCTGTATACTTGTCCTGTTCTTGTTGGTCATATTCTGAAAAGTTAGTCTAATATTTATTACTTGTTAATTTTTTCAATTTCTTGTTTCTTCCAGCATTTTTTCCAGCAATGATTTTTCTAGTATAAATAGCACCGAATCTTTTTGCGATAATAATTGATCTTATTTATTTCTTATTATTAGAATTCCAATTCGATTTCCATTGGGATATTTGATTATTAATCTTATTAATCTTATAATTTTTAAATTATTACTTGTTATTATTCTTGTTTTTCTTAAAGTTGCTTTATTTGATATTCAATCTAAGAAAAATGAAATTGGAACATTCGAGGGACTTCGTTAAATTATTTATCAATTTATTCCAATTTAATTACTATTTACGATTAGATTTTATTTAATGATTCATCTACGGATGGGAATTATAGGTTTAATTATTCCATTAATTTTTCTAGTAAGTTTTCTAAATTTTCTATTTTTTATCTTTGCTTTTTCAAGTCATATTGGATATTTGATATCCTTTGCTGAACTGATTATGCAAAGGATTCCTTAGATTATTAATCTTTATCTTATTAAGGCTATTCTTCAATTAAATTAGGTTATTCTTATTTTTTCAAGTATTCGTTAATAGAGGTCTATTATTTCTTAGGTGCCATTTTTATCTTATAAATATAATAAATGAATAGAATATTGAAATTTAGATAAGGTAATTAAAATATTAGATATGGTAACAGAAAATGTAAGTTAAATTTGGCGGAACATACAAATTAAATAAGATCTGTTACAATATCAAATGATTAAAAGTTAATAGTTTCTGGATGTGATGATAAAACAATAAAAATATGTGATATAGAATCTAAATAACTGTAGAATTCTTTGATAAGTCATACAAGTTATGTAGGAGCTATAACTTTAAAGCAAGCAAATAAAAAATAAATTACCTTTTTTATAATATAATTTAAGATATTATAATTTAATTATTTATAATGATATTTATAAAAATAGATAAATAGTTTCCAAATTAAAATGATACAATAAATAATACTCTAAGTTAGTTATATAAATAGATGTTAAGCAGATTTAATAATAATTACACAAGATAATAAGTAAATTAATTATCTTTTCATGAAATCAATTAGTACTAGAAAGTTATAATGAAGCATCTACAAATAAATCCTGGATCTTTTTACTTAGTAAATTTATTAAATTTCCTTGGAAAAATTGTTCTAATATATTTTTTAATGTACTGCTCTAAGTTAATTTCTTTGTGCTACTTGAAATCTTTTATTCACTTTAGTTTTTTATCGTCTTAAATATACTAGAATAAACAGATAGTTAATATTAAGTCTGAGAGATATTAAAAGTATTAGTTATTCAAGTAGATAAGAAAATAACTTTAATGAATATTCTTGCAATTTTATTTAATTGATAGACAACTACTTATTAACTCATCCCAAAAATATGAAAATAATAAATTTAAAAGAATGAATAAAATTATAAAAAAGAATAATATCTAAAGAAATTAAACTACTACCAAACCATTAGCCCGAATTTCATATGATTTATAAATATGACTAGAATTATATCTAAATATAAAATATTTTCCAAAATGGAATAATTTATCAAATTTAATCTTGTCAATAGTAAGAAAATCTTTATATTTCCAATTATTTCCTTAAATATATTATACATTGTTCGTTCCACTCATCTAGAATGCCTTATATATAGCAAATGTTTTTCACAACTATCAGCTTTATTATTCTATCCCATTTATCTTTTTATATTTAAAGATATTATTAAAAGTATTAAATTTGTTAATTTTTAGACATTAAAATCATTTATCTAAGATAAAAATTAGAAATGAAAAGAAGAAAATTCTATATAGAAGGCTTATAAAATTTTAAAGTTAAAGCTTTTATTTATAATTTAAAGGTTTGAATTAAATAATAATTGTTAGTCAGTGAAAATAGAGAAATAGCTATAAATATGATTTAATTTAAGATAAAAATGATTCACTATATTTAAAAGATAACTTCAATGCTATGGTATTATTCTACTTATAATACATTTTAGTTATTGAAGAAAATATTATTCTAAGTACTTTTAATAGTTTTTGTTGATTCTTAAATTTAGAAAGTAAATTCTAATCGTTTAATAAAAATAATTATGCCTTTATTGTTTTTAGCTAGGCTAAATGTATTACCAAAATATAGAAATATCTAATTAAATTTATAATTTATGAAATTTAAAAAAATTATTAAGATATTCATTTTTAAATGGATTCTGGCTTCTAGTCGACCGAGTAGGTAATCTGGTGCAGTAATATTTGCATTGCAAGTACTCTTGACATAGAAGCCACCACAAACAAGTAAGGATGGGCCCATTGTGTGATAAACCTTACTTTTTTGAGGGTTTTCTCTATCGATACGAGAGGTCAACTAAAGGAAACCGAAATCCAGATCTCAGAATTATCCTGATTTTGCATGTTGCTATTCTGATCAGGAAATAGAAAACAACAAAGACATGACTGAGATCAAAATAATTACTACTTAGAAGAATTAACCTAATTGAATCATTTGACACTAAATTTGGAATGTTCTCTAACCCCTTCTAATTCCAGCCTTTGGAAAATTTACAAGAATTTGAAGAGTAAAAGCAATCAATTCGATTATAAAAGCAGAAAGAAGAAGACGAGAAGCAAAGAGACCAGATGAAGCTAGAAACATTTCTATCCTATTATTAATAATTAAATTTTGTTTCCTTACTTTTTCGTGGTGAGCCAAGCAACGGTGGTAACACGCTAATTTAATTAATTAATTTATTTATTTAACTAATTAACTTTTAAAGAATAATAAACCATTTCAAAATTGTTAACTTAATTCATGATTTAAAAGAAATTAGATACCTTTAAGATAAACTGTCAATTTCTTATGTTTCCCTGATCACTTTTAAGAAGGTAATAAATTTAAAATTGATAAATAAATAAATTATCAGATACTGATAAACCTTGCTCAATACTGGTATAATTATTCAGTACTGATAAAAATGTTCAATACTGATATAATTTTAGAATACTCGTAATCTTTAATACTTGCTGAAGGTCCAAGGACATGGCAGGATTGTGTCTCATTGCATCACCAAAGCAGAGGACGACATGTGTCAATTATAGGTACTTAAATTCCCCACCTCTGATGAAGCTCGCAATATTATTTCTTTTTCGTTCCAGTATTAAAAATAAACGAAACCAAGTCAAGCCAACGTCGAAGGTCTAAGGATCTTATGTCTCGAGGTCAAACCAAAGCAGAGGAAGACATAAGTCGATTATGGGTACTTAACTTCCCCAACCTCTGATGAAGATGACCTTGCTGTTCACCTTCGAATAACTATGGCGGTTTTAAAAATATAAAAATGTTCTTAATTTTATTTGGATAAAATATTGATATTTCAAAATAAACTAAAATAAATAATAGTTGTATAACTAATAGCTACTTTAATTGATTTTTCATATCATAGTTTTTATTCTAATTAAGTAGTTAAATAGCACTTAATGAATATTTTTCATTATATAATATATTTAATAAATCAAATGTTCTATAAAATTGTTCATTAAACTAATTAGCCTTTTAAACTTTAATCTAATTATATATCAAGATAATTCTTTATGACTAAAACTATATAAACAAGCATTTTTCAAAGAATCAAATTTCTAAAATAGACAAATTAATCAAAAATTTTCATTCTAAATTACTAAAAAAGCGTATTGAAATGTTTGAACTACAAGATGAGTTTTTAGAAGAGTTTCTAGAAGGAAAAAAGACGATATTCATCAAGACAATAAATAAAAATATATAATAGAGAAAGAACAAGAAGAAGCTTGATTAACATTTACAATTTTTATCTTTCAACATATTTGTAATATTTATAATCTAAGCTATATTTATTGCAAATATGTCTCAATATTCTTAAATATTGAAACTATTATATTTTAATTAATTATATATCAAGAAATACTAAAATATTAAATGAAAATGTTTCTAATCTCATTGTTTAAAGATTGAATTTAAATTTAAAATTATAGTTATAATTAATTTTAAACTTAGAATCATTAAAAACAATATTATTTTACATTCATTCTACTATTATTTATTAAGCTATTCCTCTAGAAATTTAAACTTTTGTATTCAAATTTTTTTAAATTAAAACTAGAGAAAGTTAAATAGAGGAGCATTAAAATTTAAGTTCATTAAAAATTTATTTGCTTTATTAAGCTTTATTTGCTTTTATATCTTTAAGATTTAAAGCTTTTTACTTATTTAGTTATTTGCTTATCTGAAAAAGTATTTTTGCTATCTTGACTACAATTTAAATAATATTTAAAATAGGTAAAATGAATGAGCAGACTTGGATAATTTCATTTTAATAATAATAATAATAATAAAATTAAGTTTGGCAATCTTGGAGGAATTTCACCTCTTCACGCCGATTGCTGGATTGCTCCGGTATTTAATAAAAATGTTTAAAAATTTGATCTCCTCTCTCTCACTTGGTCATTCTGTCTTCGATTTCATCTTCCATTCTTTTCTGATTTCTTTCTGTATATCTTGCCAAGATTCATTCATATAAAGTCTTTCTCTAATTCTTCTCTACTACAGTTGATGTTTTTTCCTTTGTTACGCTTGTAATTTTCTTTGCTTTGTTCAGTGTTAATTCTTGAAACTTAGGAATTTCTTGCATCTTCTTCATAATTGTTCTCCCGAAATACAATAATAACATTTTTTATGAATTCTTTTAGGTTTTCTTGTGTCTTCTTTCCCATTCACCATTAGATCACTTCTTTACTCATTTTACTCTATTTTTTGTTGCAATTTCTCTTCTATTTTTTCAAGTCTATTGTCCAGTTCTGTCTGTTTCTTAAGCTAATTTGGGATTAGCTACTCTGATTTTGTGATATGTTACAAAAAGCGCTTAGTTCTCTTTTCAAGGACATGAGTCTTGATTCTATTCCTTCTACTAGGTTAAACTGTTGCATTAGCTTCTCATTGTGCTTCTTTAGCTTCTTGATCTCTTCCTGGAGATTTAGTATCACTTTGACGAGGTATTCCATGCTCATCAGGCCAGAAGGCTTAAATTCTGATACCTCCTAATGCAAAACAGACTTAATCTGCTTTCTGGGCTTCTTCAGAGACGTTGGGGTGATTGCATGGGTGATTTTCTTAGATCACTTCTGTTCTTCTTGGATTTATGTTCCAGATTATTAAGAAAAAGGTTAGGATTAAGTAAAAGAAGACAGGCTGACAGCGCTTCTGGTTTCCTCTACTTCTTAAAGGTGATGTAGAAACCTTATTTGAAGCCTTCTCTTTTTTTATGGATAATTTAATTTTAAATCTAAAAATTAATAAATAATGATTGATGAAATAATTTATGTTCTCTTCACTTTAATGAGTAAAGCTACTATAAATAATTAATATGATATCTCACATTTAGTTTAGCCTAAAAATAAAAGGAATCTTGATTTTATTCTTCATTACTTACTTTTCTTCTTCCTTTTATTATAAAATATTTTTATAATATGAAAAATAGAAAAAAATATTTATATACTTGTATTTCTTACTTACTACTATCTATTTTTTTATTGCTATATATGTCTCCATTCAACCAGGATTTTCGCGGCTTAAAAAGCCAGGAATTAATGATATTCTAGAGAGGCTAGGATCAGGAAAAGGGAATCAGAAAGGTCAACCATCAAATCGAATCTTCCATTTCTGAAGAAAAGCCTAGTAAATAGTTAAAAGTATTGTGCGCTCGGAAGTATCCAGTCTAATCACAGAGTAGTAAATAAGCTATGATTAGCTGATAAAAGTGATGCTGGATTTCCAGAAAGAGGTCAAAAAACTGAAGAATTATAATAAGAAACTGATGGAAAACTTGAAATTGCAGATAAAATAAAATCGAAACTCATGACCTTAGAAAGAGATTTTAACGTATTTTTAGCATTTCACAAGACCAGAACAATAAAACATAACACTAACAATAGAAGTGAAAAAACTGGCTAGCAAAATAGACAAAATAGTAGAAAATTAGCAAAAATTGCATCGTTAAATGGGCCTACAAGAATAGGAAAATGACCCAATGATAATCGAAGAAGAAAATAGCTCAAGATTTAAACCTAAATGAGAAGTAAAAAGATGCTATTATTGTAACTCTCGAACTCATCTTTGGAAAAGATGCTATAAATTAAAAAAATTTAAATAATAAGTTTGAAACTACTAGAAGAAGTTGGTAAAAAGAAAGAAAATACATCAAAAACTAAAACTAAAGAGAGAAGAGAAAGATTATATTGCAATAAATTCGGAAAAATATACAAGTTCAAAGACACCTATCATTATCTAGGAGAATGGATATCTCAGTGACAATATAAATGGCAAAATATTTTTAGTTAACAAAAAGAAAAAACAGAGAATTTTTTTGAAAGAAAATAATTATAAAGCACATCCTCATTAGATTAAAAAATAAATAAGAGAAATAAAAAAGATGAGAAACGTTATTCTTTAAAATTATGACTAAGTTCTCTACTTATTAAAATAGTCAAATTTTAAATTCAATAATTTTTGGTAATTCTAATTTATTTAAAACTATTGTAATTTTTTACCTTAATTTAAAAAAATCAAGAAGAGACAAACAGCCCACTATATATAATTATAGAAGATAATTGATCTCTATTAGAGTGAAGGGAAAGGTTAAACAAGGATGCTTGCTACTCTTATTAATGTTGAGAAGACGTTTGATAGTATTGGGAGAAGAACACTTTTTCAACATCTTAGGAGAATAAAACTACATCTGGGATTGATACTGGCACTAGAGTCTTTCTATAGTAACCTGAATTCCTCTTTTCTAATCGATGGGTAAACAACTCGACGACTTCATTACAACAATGGAGTTATGCAAGGAAGTTTACATGGTCCTGTACTCTCCCTTCTATATTATGATATAGCAGCCAGACATCTATAGGAAAGAAATACACATCTAGGTATCAATCTGCACAATATGACTTTGTATGCAGAGCGTGGGCAGATGACCTTATACTCCTTTCTTGTTCCACTTAAAGGATGTAATAATTTATGGATTAATGCAACAAAGTTTTTCAGTGAATTTTTCTGTAAATTAACACTAGTAAATGTGAAGCAATACAATTTGTTAAATAAAAGAAAAACTAAAAAAATCGAATTAAACTTGAAACTGGAAGGTTAACATATCAAATAGAAGAATCAAGTAACATACCTTAGAGTCATAATACAAGAAAATGGTCTTTTGATCAATCACTGTAAATAGAGAATTTAAACATATTTAGAATCGGTAAAGAAAGGCATTTATACTCTCAGCCGATACAAGAATGTTACTCCCTGACACTTTAAAATTCTTTGTGGCATGTTTACACTGCCTAATGCTGAATACGGTGGAGAATTGGTTCTTTGAACTATAATGAGAGGCTCATAGTCTACGAAAGAGAAGATAAACAAAAGTATACGTATAGTTGCGAGGAAAGCTTTACAGTCGCCCATCTCTGTCTTTAATGAGTCCTGTTACGTATACTTTAACTGACTCCCTTTTGAGCATATTATGGCTAGTCACTTTTTCCGTTTCTACTTTAAAATACGGAAAGAAGCTAGGACTTATCCGGAATCCGATATAGGAAGATTCTTTGAATGCAATTGAAACTAAAAATCTTTGTACTTTTAGTAAGTTAAAAGGATGTTTTAATATTACGGAGTTAACAATGACGACCAAACCATGATTTCTAATTAACTTTCTTTTGAGAATCTTATTGAAGAAAAAATAAGAAACAATATATTAAGAAGCAACTATACAATATAGAGACATGCCCACTGCACAGATATTTAGAGAGCAACTTTGAGGACTTTTGAAATTTCCTGAAATAAATTACACTAAACTAAACAAAGAATATAAAAAAGAAGCATCTCAATCTTTAAATTACGAACTAATTCTTACAGTTTTCAATATGACTTTCATATGCGTCATTATCCTGTAAAAAATTACCTCTGTAAATGTGGTGGAAAAGACACGTTTAGACATATCTTCGAATGTGTTCTACTATTAGGACATATTAGAAATATTACTGATAAATTTCATGGAAAAAACTTGGGGAAACTAGTAACTTACGATTAACTCTACATAAACTAGCAGTTCATTTCTCATAAGTAAATGGATGCAGATCTTCAGATAAAAATTTTCATAAGATCTACTAAAAAAAGAATTGAAATTGTAGAACAAAACACAGATAATTGATTGGAGCCTAAAGAAGAACAATAAGAAAGCACAAGAAACAACGGGGAAAAGCTGGAAGATGGAAAGAACGATGCTTGAACTTTTTGAACATAATTAAAATGAAGTATCTGATTTATATCAGTAACTTCATTTCATTAACATTTTATTAAAGTGATTTCTTCTTCTTAAAAAAGAAATAGGAATAATCAAAAACTACATATAAAATTATCCTAATTAAATCAACTTAATTGTAAATTCCAAAATAGTAAAAGATTGCAGAAAAACCAAATTATCTTCTAAATAAATTTTGTAGCTAAAAAATAGAATTATCATTATTATCTTTATAATTTGATATGGCATCGAAGAAGAATGGTAAAAGATGATAAACTCCAAGTTATTATTTTTAGATATTTAACCTTTTGGACCGTTTCGAGAGGTGACATGCCTATTTATTATTCTAGAAAGATGAGATTTCAATAAGGACGATTGGAGTCTAATCCTTTACATTGTCTCATTGAGTGCAGAGTTGATAGTGATTTGATATAGTTGTAGGATCAGATGAAGAAGATTAATCCTTAAACATAGCTTCTGTGAAGATATTATTTTCTGCAATTAGAGACTTCTGGAAGTCCAAAATCCTGAGCTTATAAGCAAATCAAACTTTTTATCTTAATCTTAATCATAATTAACTTTAAAAGTATTATTTTTAAATAAGGTATAAAACTATTTAGTTATTTGAAACTAACTTCTTTAATAAAAAATTAAACATTTCAAATATAAAACTCAAATTTTTACAATGGTATTATGATTTTATACATTTGCTGCATAAATTAATATTATTATTACATAATAATATTTTAAAGATTTATTACTAAAATGATATCTTATTCTTTTGTTTTTTTTTATTATTTAGCATAAACAGATACTTTTTATTTAAATCAAAGCTATGAAATTAGATTTAAATCATTGAGAATAATTAAAATAATCATTATTATTATCTATTAAAAGTTTAATAAATTTTTGCTTTCATTAAATCTACCAATTACAGTTATCCATTTTTATCTAAGTTGGATTATTCGAATATTTTTTATGTGAATGGTAACCACTCTTCCTTCATATTACTAAAGTCTACTCTAAATTGATTTTTTTTAGACTTTAATTTTTAAAAGAGATTTTTTAGTTCTCTTCAAATAGTTCTGCTTTTCTTTTGAAACTTTTGTAGCCTGAGTATATTTTATTTGTTGTTGGAAAGAATTAAAATATCAACACCTCTTTATCTTATATTTCTATTTTGGAAGAATAAAAATCTCAAATGTTTCTAATTTCTTTTTATCTCATTTCTTTCTAATTCTTTTTCATTCTTTAATTGATTATTCGCAACATCAGTTTTAGTTTCTTCAGTAATCATTGGAATTTCTTGTATTTAGTTGTCTTAAAAATAATATTAATATATTTTTATGTCAAGGTTATATTTTGTGCAAGTTACTTCCGTATTTTATCGTTTCTAAGTTAAGCTGTTTAATATGCACCATCAGTTCCTTTGTTCTCTCTGAAAAAATTTTAATTACCTCATCCTGCTTGTTGATAACTTTCTTCGTTTTATAATATTATTCTGTTACGGATTCATTTTCTGTTTTATAATCTAAGAGATTTCTTAATTTACTTCTATTTTTTTTGATATGTCGAAGAATATTCCGTGACTTTTGCTTTTTTTTTCTAGCTCGGCTTATATCCTAGCTTTTCTTAACTAAGTTCTTGATACTTTGTTGTTCTCTATTTTACCGGTATATTTACCTTTTAGAATTATAAATCTAAATCTTATAAATAGCTAACTCTTATTAATTAATCCCTAAAAGGAGATAATATATTAGAAAAAAGAATGTTTCAAATAGATAAAACAAAAGAAGAATTAGCTAATTATAAAATAATTGCAACTATTTTCTTTTCGTCTATAACTTAATTATAGAGATACCACAAAAATTATATACTATATCTTAGTTCATTTTGTAGAAGCAAATTAAAAGAATCATTACATAACATAAGTTATTAAAGTGATTTCACCTTTTTTTTGGTTAATCACGAAATTAGAGATTTTAAAAGTTTTTTCTTATCAGCAATTTTCGATGTCATATTCATCATGTCTTTCTGGATCATAAATTCTTAAAAATTGCCTATTTTTTCCTATTGCTACTGCTTGGAAATCAAATCCTATTTATCATCTCTCAAATTGTCTCAATGTATTTATAATCTTTGGAGCTTCTACTTAAGATTGGAATCTTTCTTAATATTGTCTTCTGTTTGGTGTGCAATAGATCTTAAATAGATTTTAGATTCCTCATTTTGTTTCATAATATTATTTTCTCTTGAATCTATAGCATTGGTTTACCTTATGTCCATGTTTTTTACAGTATCACCATCTGTTTTCTATTTTCTAAAAGGAGAAGGACGTATTCTTTACTGCTTTTAATTCGGGATCTGATTATTAATTAAGTTGGATTTATTCAAGTTAATTAATCCTCTGGTCAAACTTTCGTCTTAAATTCCATTCGATTAGATTAATTTATCTTTCCATCTCTTAAGAAGATTTCTGCTATTTTATTGTTTCTAAGGTTTTTATTCATTTAGCAAATTGTTAATTATTAGCATTATAGATTAGGTTATTTATTAAAGGAATTAAACTTCTTTTGTTAGCTTCTAATTGTCCAATTGTAGTAAATAAAAGTAATTAGAAAGATCTGGTTAATTATTAGGATTTATTGAAGAAGTTTATTGTTTCTTAGGTGCTATTTTATATTATATAATAAAAAGATAAAGTCTCATTATACAATCATATAATATATGCTCTTTATCTTATTTAGCTAGTCACTGGAATAAACACTAACCATCTCTTTATTTAAACTAAGTCCTTTTTATTCCTTACCTTATTAACCCAAAGGAAATATTAAACTTAGCCAATCTATCTTTCACGTTATTCTCTATAACTTTCACTTTATTAAATACCATTTCCACATTTTAATTAAGCTTTATAAGCCAAAAAGTGAATAATATGGACTAGATCAGAAAAATAGTTTTTATCTAGGATGTAAATTGATCTAGTGATTGCATTTTAGATATTCTGGTAATGCTAGCAAGAGTAATAGTTATAGAAATAAATTATTTTATAATTTTGTATATTATCTTTATTTACATAGGTCTAAATAAAATATGTCTAACTAGAGAAAATAGAAAACAAACAAGCTAATTAAAAATTAGAAAGAAGAAAAGCAAACAAAATCTTAAAAGTCTTCGCTTAATATAGAAACAGAAGAAAACTTAGAATAAGAAACAAGAATCACAGAACTAGCTTCTTAGAATGAAAGTAAGTCTGTTAAATAAGAAAGCAAAATAATTCTAGATAAAGATTAAAAGAAAAAAAAGAAGCGAGCTCCAAAACTAATTACAGGCTTAAATTATAAGATTAATTAGGAATTTTAGCCTGTTGTATAAAGGAAAAAAACTTGATAAAAACAGTAAGATCATAGCGGTTTTAGTTATTAAAACGAGTTATTGCAGCCAAATATCTATTTGCAAAATCCTTAATAATTATTTTAAGATTAGGAATAAAAATAACAAAGCAACAGCGAAATAGACTGATAATAATTTGAAACAGCTTTATCACTTTCATCTTCATAAAATCTTGAAAATACGTATTTAAGTATAAAAGCATATCAATAAAACTCGTTAAATTAATCAATTGATATATCCAACTCTGAGAGATAAAATTCTATTAGAATTTGAAAGACAGTTAAGAAAATAATACCTTTAAATATTAATTAAGTTTAATAGATTACAAGTCTTGATAAAACCTTAAGTACTTAAAGAAGGAAAAAAATACTCCAGTGTGAAATTTGTTATGATAATTTTGATTTAAGTTAAATGGTTTTCTTAACGTGTGGGCACAGATTGGATTAATAATGCTTGAAGAAAATGATCAATGAAGCTATTAAGAACTGTTATTTCAAAGTCGAGCATTTTCTATGCTGAAGATAAGAATGTAATTTACCCTTAGAAATGCCTATTCCTAGTTTCAATTAACTGAATCATTAATTTTTAAAAGCTTATACTACAGATGAATAATGAGACTTAATATGCTGGTGGAGACTAAAAGCTACTGGAAAATTTAAGTAAGTTTTAAAGAATTAGAAAATGTCCTGGTTGTAAAGAAATTCTTGACTTAAGAAATATTGATTAATTTTTCAAGTGTCCACATTGCTTAAAACATTTTTGTTCCATATGTTGCAGAAAAAGCCATTAAGGGCCATGCCAATACGAAAATCAAGAAGAAGTAAAATTATTAATTTAGTATTTAAGATTAATTAATGAAGCGGAAATAGATTTAAGAGCTTGTCCTTTTTGTAATACGTAATACGGGCCACCAGTCAAATGTAAACATGTGATATGTGATATTTGTAGAGGAGAATGATGTTTTGCCTGCTGTGTAAACTAGAAAGTAAGTATACTACCTTTAGCCTATTTTCGCTCATGGAAACAATTATCATGCTGAAGGATGTCCATTCTACTTTGCTTATTAAGGTGAAGAAGTTTACAAGCCATAAAGTTGTCCTGAATGTAAAAGAATAGGATCTGCTTGCTAAGTTCCACCTAGAATAAGTAAATAATTAGAAGAAAAAAATAAGAAATATAGAATTGAAACTAAATGAAAACTCAAAATTAGCAGATAATTTAGCTTTTTCTTTTTATTTGTCTTTTATAACTCAAAGTTCTAAGCATAGTAGTTCTATAAAAAGTGATAAAGCTACATCTATTAAGTTCTAATTTTAGTTTACTTTAATCTCAATTAGAATGAAAATAAATAGGTAATTTAGTATTAAGAATAAGTTTGAAAGAAAATACTGATGCTATATAATCTAATTCCCCTTATTATGCTATAATGCTTCGATTTACTTATTTAAAGCTATAACAAGCGTCAAAAACTTTTCACTATCTCTATCTTTCCATGTTATGAAGGTTCTTCTTAATTAAAATAAAATTAGTTGCTATAAGCAATAATTTTAAGAGTAGGAAAAAGGGGCTAACAATCTTTAGCATACTAGTAATGTAAAAGGTAAGAATTATAGTTGAGGAGCTTTCATAAAGAATAGACTTTGCTTTATAAAAATTTATAATTAAATATATTTGCTTGGGTTAGCAAAGCATCCTATGCTTCTTAAGGGAATTAGGCAGAAAGCTATATCAGTCTATCCAATATCTTGATAAAAATAAATTAAATTGGATATTTATTTCCTTAGTTCTATTAACTTAAAGCTGATTCAATCAGTTAATGCGTTTAATGCATAAATAGAATTAAAGGAGATAGTATAAAGAATGGTATAATAGTGCTATAAAGATATATTTACAATATTAAAGGCTTTTATGGTTGTATAATCATCAGCAGAAAGAGAAAGATCTTAATAAATAATTTGTAAGAAATTAAGCTAATTAAATTAATGGAAGCTATATTCTAAAATATTAAGCTATTTAGGTAAACAGATATGGAATACTTTTTACTTAAGCAAACATTTTAAGTTAAAATCTTTAGGAATTAGAGTAATAATATCTTAAAGTCAACTATTATACTTATAAGCAAGAATCTATACAAAATGAAATGTTTTAATTTAAATCTTTCAAACATTAAATAAGATATTTTCATTCAAGTTTACAATTCAACTTTACTAAATAATTTTATCTTGGATTGTTTTATCAAATCTTAGTGTAATACAATATATTCAAGTGAATATAATTGTTTTATTAATTTTAATTAAATCAAAAACATCAAAAATCCTAAACAATTGCTATGGAGTACTTCTATCTATATTTACATCTGCTATAATAGCAAAAGCTTTTAATTAAATAGTTACTTTTAATGGTTAATCATACACTTAATTTTTAAGTTTTTAAATCCCTTGAATGGTTTATAATTATTCTTTTTCTTGATTACTATCTATAGCATATTAATAAACTCTACTTTAATTATTTAAATTAGCTTTATTTCTATTAATGTGTATAGTTATCTTTTATACTATTAGACTTTGAACATTTGTATTATGAACTTTATCTATTATCTTATATGAACTCATAATTAAATTACCTATGTAAGTATATCTGCTCCTATTAAACTCTATAGCTTTAATATATTTAATTTTGCTTATTTTATTTACTATATCTTATAAATCTTTATTCTTCATATTAAATAATTTAAATTCCTACTACCTGCTAATATTAATAAAGTGCAGCTATGCAAAATGAATAAAAGAATAAGGTATTTAAAATTAAAAGTTTTGAAGTGCTTATTTTAATTATACTTATGAAAGCAGAATTACCAATATTAATGTGATATCATTCTATTAATTAATAGCCACTAGCATAATACTCTAACTTCGCAGTCTCACTTTGTCTTCATATTTTTCCTTTTATTTATTAAATTTATAATTTCATAGATTTTTGCTTTTAGAGTAATAACTTTCTTATTATTTTTAGATTTAAGTTAGCAAAGTAATAGATATAGATTAGATTTCTTATACAACTTTCTTAAAGAGTGAATTCCTTTTTGTATATTCGACTAATTTTATTCATATTGGATTTGAAAAATAAAGCTAATGTAATTGTGATATGACTGAAATTAATGAAATTCTTAAACTAAGATTCTTCAGACACTTTTATTATTAGAATGTTTTTTGCTTTTACTAGTAAAACTTGATGATCATTATTGTGAAATCTCCTACTATCATAGTTACTAACTTGAATTTTCATAATGCTGTGACTATCTTAATGATGCAATCCTTTATTCTCTTGATTTATATTTAGGTTCTCTTTGCTAATTTAAGGTCTTATTATATGAATATTGTAAAATCTAGTTAATTATCTAGTTTAAGTTGTATTTTATTCGTAGAGTTTAAATGAATTTAGTCTTCAATTATAAACTTATTTTCTAGTATTTTGAGTTCCTCTTACAATATAAGCTTTAAAATTTGATTGTCTTTAGCTAAATTAAAATATAATTCTGGCTGCTAGATTATACAAGAGATTCTAATTACCAAGTTGCAATTACTAAGCTATCTATTATAGAATTTACCTTTACTCAGTATCTTCTTTTAGATAATTTTCCTGATTCTTTTGTCTTCTATTTTAAACTTTTATAGTTCAAACTTCTAACTTTATAATAAATCTTGCTTAGAAGTAGCTTGATTCTGAGGAAGCATCTTTTATTATAAGTATAGATGCTTGGTATATTAAAAGCTTATTTCATCTTTACTGTTTTAATTATTAGTTTCCTTCCTTATTTAATACTCTTTCTATTTATTACTAGAGCTAAGAGTATTTATTTACTTGAAATAGTTCAATCTACTTCTGTTTATTATTAATAGAAACTTTCTCTTTATATCTAAATTAGCTTTCTAACTTGAATCAGACTAAGCAGCTATCTTAGTTATTTATCTTGCTTAGAGTTATTAAGGTATTAATATGCTTTTCTTAATACCTCTATTATTAAAGAAACTCAAGATTATCTAAAGAAAAAGTTTTGAAGAATTAAGAATTAAGAGAAAAGACTGGAGGATGTGAGAAGCTTATCATGTAATATAATTGCTGTCACTGATTCTAGAGTTTAGAAAGTGTATTAAGAGAAGATTTAGTTTGATATACCTAATTATAACAGATATTAAGCAATAAAATCTAGAACTTGCTATTAGCAGAGTTTAAGATTTAAAGATAAAAGCAAGATAGAAGATTCAAAAAACTAATCTAGTAAAGTATCCTAATAAGTAAATTTAATCTTATGAGTGTCTATGGTTGTTATCTAATGAACATAAAAGGTTTCTCATACGTACTTTATAAAATATATCAAAATACCTTCATTCATTTTATGATAGACTTAAGTCTCTTTCAGATAGATGTATAAATAACAAGTAATTTTAAATTAGATTTAAACAAAAACTAACTAATAGTCTCCATACCTTTAACTAACTAGTAGTTAATTATGAGACTAGTATAACTCTCTAATTGTTTGACTCTATTAAATTCAAATTCATATATCCATTATAATTGAAAATGAGCGACATAATCAAATTATAAGCTTATTCTATGAGATTTAGCATCACTTTATTACCTTTAAGTGTATCTCATAATCAAGCTTTTAAGACTACTCTTTATAAAGCTTAGTCTTCTTCGAAAGAAGATATTCAGAGTGGAATAATTATCGACAAAGAATTGTTAAGACTTAAGTTTACTCAACTAAAGTAAGTTTATAATAATTAGTTACCTACTTTTAAAGCTAAGATTAAGTAGTTATTGCTAGAAGTTTAAATAATACTAGTAGAAATACTATCGCCTTTAGTTTTCATGTAATTGGTTAACTGAAGAAAAAGTAGCATAGAATAAATAATAGCTGCAACTATTATTAGCTAGAGATCTAGATAAGAGTCATACTTTAACTTGTACACATTTACAATAAATCTGCTATTATTACTTAATAGGCAGAGACATTTTAATAATTAAAAAACCTTCAAATCGCATATTTGGCTTAATATTACTAATAGAATCCTCATCTTACAGCTTCTATCTGTAAAATTTAAAAAGATTAGACTATCTTAGAACTAAATAAAAATATAGAAAGAAACAGCTTCCTAAAATAAGTAGCAAAAAAGGTAAGTGGAAAACAGTAGATGTAATGGCAGAAATCAGAGGGATAAATGTAGTAGATATAAAATAAAGAATCCACATGCGATTACTATTTTGGAAGCGTCTACGAAAGAATTAAAATATTGTGCATTTAATTTTGAGGAATACGGAGGAGATTAGAGTCAAGTTACTAGTAAGAAAGAATTTTTGATGTTACATTTTTTAAGAATTAAATCCCTAACTTTATTTAAATTTTTAATGATTATACAAATTAATAAACCAATGCTCATACTCACTGATATCATATTTCAAAAGTAAAGCATTCTAATAAATTTAAATTAAATAAAGAGCTACTAAAATATCTTAATATTTAGTTAAATCATATATAATCTTGATTGACTTCTAAATTTAAATAATAGATAAAGTTATTTTTACTTAGCAAATCATTTAATTTTTATCTTTAGGTAATTTATTCATAAGTAAATAGCCTAAATTTTTAATTTCTAGATAAACCTAAAAAAATAAAAGTCCAATTAAATTAAATTACATTCAATTAAAAACACTTAAAAAAATGAAGTCTGGCTTTTTTACCAAATAAAATTAGAAAGGTAAAAATTATAAGAATCTGAAGAGAAAAAGTAGAAACAATCAAAACCTAGGAAGAGAATGTCCACAACTCCAAGTAATAAGAAACTCCAGTTGACTAAGATCTTTCAGAAATTAATCTTAGTGAGGATCGAAATAGCATTGAATAACTTACAGAATTAGAAAAATTTTGTTTAATGAGGTTAAAAAGCTTAAGGAGTAAAATCAAATATTGATAGAGAATCGTGAAAACGTAGAAGATAGATTAATTAAATAAGAAAGAGAAATGGATGCCTATTGAAATATTCAAATTGACTGCTTTTAGTAAATATAGTAAATGAAATTAGACTCATAATCATAATTAATTAAATAAACAGAACGTGCATAATAGCGGAACCAATTGCGATATTGGGGCAAAATAAAATTTAAGAATAATTTTAAAACAATTAGCAAGGTTGTCAAATGGAAATTGAAAAAAGACCAATAATTTATCAGAATACAATGAAGAGTAGAAAGTGCTATTACTGCAAGAAAAAAGGACACTAATACAAATAGTGTAGAAATTTCTATGTATTCAAGAATGAATTTAATTAGAGAGTTAAAAGACTGAAAGAAAGAATTTATATTACTGAGAGAGGATCTATTTATCAAATTAAAGAGACAAGCGCCAAAAGAATAGTAACAAGGTAGATGGATGAAAGATGGAGAGAGAAGAGAAATACAAGATTTAAGACAAAAAAAATTCAAATGAAACAATAAACTTTTCTTTTTATTCGCAAGACTATTCTGGTTGGAAAGAGGGAAATTGGTGAAAATCCAAGAAGACCTCTAAAAAATTTTATCTATTACTATTAAAAACATTTAACTTATACCTATTCCAATTTTTTTCTTTTGTTTTAAAGTTTTTATTCTGAGGCTTTTATTTTAAGCTAACAACTAAATGTGTATAAGTCTATTTATTCTAGCGAAATATCAATATCTTATTTATTCAGCATTGCTATTATCTTCCTTAGCTACTATCTAACCTAGAATTTTAAAGTTGTTCGACAATAATAAAACAAGTTATATAATGGCAGTTATACTTTAAAAGGTAAATAATGAAGAATTCTAGAATAAGAGATGTATAATAATTTCTGATGATATTTGTGGATAATTAATATAATATTGGCTAGCATTATAAATGGAATGCGCTTAACTGATGACTTTTATCTTGTTGGTATTAGAAAAGTTAATGATATGTTTAAAGAGTCTAGATGATAATAATAGTAATTAATAGTAGAAGTTATTGCTAAATTAGTTAGTTTCTTTAAAAGCCTTTAATTAGATTCATGTAGTTATAAAATTAATTATTATATATATTCCTCTTTAAATCTATCAACCTTAAATAATCACTTAAGTCTACCTTATAAGCTTAATTATAGATATTAAAAAATAATTACTTGCAAGAAGGGTTTTTATACCTTCTCCTCTAAGTAGAAGAGAAAATCTGAAGCACTTTCTTCTACCACGTCTTCGCTTTAATTAGAACAACCTTTTTTATTACGAGTGGAAACCAAACTAGAAACGCAAGCACTAGACAACTCAGAACCAAATTCACTGATTGAACGAACATGATATAAAGTTAAAGTTAAAGTTAAAAAGCTTTGTTAAAGCCTTAGTAATCAGCCATCTGACCTATTCTATCAGCTTGTCTCTATTAGTTTGTCTTGAATTCCTACTAGGCTTAGTTAGGCGGTGTAGCACTTCATTAGTGCACCATCCTTTAATATCCTAAATAATTTTCTAAAAATATCTTATTTATTCTTTCTTTAAATTTCGCTTATTTAGTAGCAGTATTTTCATTGGTGTTATTTATTGCACACGTAGCATTTTATTCTTCTTTTAAACTATTATTCCTGTAACACTTATTTAATTTAAATTTACTACTTATTTTAAATAAACGTTTACTGTTTATTTTAATTTGAGGCTTCATTTTTTCTATTTCCATAGGATCTGTCTAATTCTGTTAAATCGAAAATGGCGTAACCTGAATTTATTATTAAATTTAAAGAATTCTTTGTTCCAGTTTGTTTTCTATTTCTTATGATTATTAATATTGTTTCTCAAGTAAAGACGTTATTAGTTTTTCTAATTTTTCTACTTTATCAGTGAGGTATCTATTTTTAAGCATAAACTCTTTTAATGACTTAGATAATATTTCTATTTGAGTTTGTGTCGGAAGTTTTTTTAGTTCTGGATTTCCAAGTGGTTAATGTTCGTCATATCAATCATATTTCTCACTTTCACTCATTGTAATTATTTCGTTTTTTTATTTTTTAGAGAATTTACCTGTTTAAATGTTTTGCTCAAAGTTCTGTTATTTTTTAGAAGCCATTTTATCTATATCATATAATAAATTAACGTGATGTCACCATTATAGGTTTGCCACAAATTAATTATTAATATTAATTTAAATGTTCTCATTTATCAACTTCTCGTATTATAGTCATCATACAAGATACATAAGTTTCTCCAAATCCAAAATATTCTTATTGCCATTTTTTCGAGTCTTTTTGCAAATGCATAACCTTTCTAAAATGTAATCAAAATAAAATTTAGAAATAATTTAAATTTCGTAGTTTCACAATATAGCATATATTAGATTCTAAGCAGACTATTAAGAAAATTTGTTTAGAACCATACATCAGTCAAATGTTTATATTACTAACGAGAACCCTCAGGCAAGTTAGGCGTGACTCTTTCTAGCCTGCTCATCCCTATCCGTGGTAGATCTAGTGATAGATTTCTCACAATGCAGTAAACATTGAACCAGACAATCTATAAACTCTCCCAACTGGGACCGTCATCCATAATTTTTATGTATAATAGCAAAAAAAAATTAATAACATTTAAAATATTTCGAATAAGAGAAGATAGCTCACTATCTTAATTAGAATTTTAAAATATTTAGTCTTTTAATTTTATAAAAAAAGTTAAAAAGAAACAACAAAAATAATTGCTTATAATTAATAAAATGGATTTATTTTGCTAATAATCAAAATTTTATTTAAAAGATTGATAATTGTATGAATTTAGTATTTTTTAATCCTTTATAATGAAACAAAGTTATTCATATAATAATTATTTACAACTTTCTCTTTTCTAAAATTAAAAATAAAATTTTTATATATATCAAACTAAATTGTATGAAGATTTGCTATCCCCGGATTTTCAACCAGGTACTTGCAGATAAGTTTTATTTAAAGTGGTTGTAATCTACAAATTTTTTTATTTTTGGGAAGTTGCTTCTTTGTGTTTTCAATACAGCGCACTTGAAAATTTTACTTGTATATAACATTTTACGATATATAAAGTTGATTTAGTTGGATTCAACTCCTATTTTGTTCTTTTTCATTTAATTTTTCTCCATTTTCAGCAGTTTCGAATAAGATGTCGCCAATTATTTGCAATGTCAGCATCTTTTTATATAGATGTAGTTAAATGAACGGTTACAATTTTTTTTCTATTTTTTTGTAATCTCTATTAGAATTTTGGATTACCAATATATGGTTCTGCTTTCTAATCTTTCGAAAATTCAATTTAAATTTTTCAATTTCCATCATTAAAATTCTTTTGATTTCTATTGGGATTGTAATCATAGTTTTTCATTGGTCACGAGCTTATTTTGATGAATTTTATTTTAAGTATATCCATCTTGTGATTATACTCATTAATATTAGTGGTTAATTCGCTTATTTGGAGACTTTAATTGAAAATTATCTCCTCTTTTTGTTTAATTATTCCTTTCAAGTCCATAATCATTTTTTGTATATCTGTGGGAAATTCTGTAATATCTTGTTCTTTTTCCACAATACCTGTTCTAACTTTACCTTATGATTCTGAACAAGAACTTGCTTGCCTCTTTTCAGTTTACATGATTGTTTAACTGTTTGACCTCTATCTTCCTAATAATTTTTTGAGAGTCTAATATTCTGTTCCAGACTTTTTCAAATGAAATTTGTACAAATCATCAACTTAATATTTCATCAAATTTTTTTTAATTTCAAACATGCCAAAATTATAAAAATGGTCGAAAACAATGTCGATACTTTATTTTATTTATTTTCATTGAAATTAAAATATAAACTCTCTTTCTAAAAATACAACGTAAAATCCATTTTTTGAATAGTTTAGAACTAAATAAAAAGTTTTTATAACTTGTAGGTAATTTGGTGCAATGTATACTGCATTAAGAGTAATCTCTCACTAAATACTACCAAAAATAAGAGTGGACAAACTAGGGAGAGATATGACTAAATTTTTTGAGAGTTCTCGCTAACATTACGAAGGTTTGAATGAGGGCCACAAATTTTTTTTGACCATTTAGTTCTAATTGGATGTAATTTGAGAAGATTACGGAACTTACAACATGCTCCTAAAAGAGCTTATTAATAAGAAGATTTATCATTAATAGAAGCTGACATGACTAATCTGATAGCTAGACTAAGATTCCATACTAATTTATGGAAAAGCAAATATTATCGTTAACATTTAATTCGTGACAAACTTATTAAAAGCGTCGTCAGGTTAATTAATTAATTTATAAACAATTTTTCAATTTAAATCCGCTGTGTTCATAATAGAAAAGATTAATAATAAGCTAATTCATATTAAATTAAAAAATCTTGTGTTTTAAATCTATAAAAAGTCTACAAGCATCTATGCATATTCTTACAACATACTAAATAAGGAATGGTAAGAATTTTATCAATTTTGTTGAACATTATTTTAGAAACTCAATGAATTGTAAAAAACTAACTATGGTAACATAAAAAATAAGCAAAAATAATTTTTGTCAATAAATAAATAAATTAGCGATAATTAATTACTTTAAAAATAAATAAAGTATTTGTGTATTATAAGTCAAAAAATAGGTAAATAAATTAAAATTTTATTCATTTAATAATTAATATTAATTATTAATTAAGGCTCCCAAGTTTAAGCTTTCTTAACTTGAGAACCTCCGCTGGAACTTAGACAATTAATAAAGGGATGAAAAAAGGATAGCTTCATCAGAGGTTGGAGTAGTTATACATCTATAATTGATTATGTCTTTCACGGCTTTGTCTGATTTACGAGACCTAGAAAAAAAATCTTTAGCGACTGAAATGAAATAAAATATTAATTTTTTAACTTAGAACAACTAAAACAGCTGTTATATTTATTACAAGGTTTGGAACTCCTCTAATACCCTCTCTCTCAGTCTTCAGAAAGAATTACAAGATATAAAAACAAGTATAGAATCTAATTTTTTATTTAAAAAACCGGGGAAAAAATTATTAACTTTTATTGAGATTTACCTAATAATAGTGGAGCCACGTTAATTAATTAATTTATCAATTTAATCAAAAGCTCGAAGATGTCGAAAATTAAAATTATAATAAATGTCTTAGTATAGACATAATTATAATCTTGTAAAGTCATTTTAGCTTGAAAAATAAAAAAAGTAATATCTAATAGATAGAAGATGTTATATAAAAATATGTATGAAAATTTGAAAATATTTAACATTAAAAAATAAATTAAATTAAATAAATCTAATAATCGTAAATAAAATTAATCGAGGAAAAAATTAGATTAGTTTCTGTGATTCTAAAAAGAGATTTAATTTTTCATTTTTATTCTGAATCCGATATTAAGATTAGTCCATTTACTAAAGTCAAATTTTTTTGATAAATATTGCTAGTTTAATACCTAGTTTTTAACATTACTAGAAATTTATTATTATAAAAATTTAAATAGGGTGGAAAGCCCTTTCCTTCGGATGCTGCTTGGAGGCTCAGAAAGGCAACTAAAAATGAGCGCGGATGGAGGATAAATATTAGAAAGAGAAACCAATAACAAGAAGCTCCTAGAAGGAAGATTTGACAAGCTGGAGAACTCTGAATGCCAGGAGAAAACCTTCTTCATCATAGATCAGGAAAGATGTACCCGTAATCGCATATTGCGTCCTATGCTTTGTAAGGTCGATTGCATGATCGCACTGCAGGAAGAGAAAACAAGGATAGAGAGGCTTATTAAATTTTATTTTTCGACATTAAATAAAATTAATTTAAAGAGCTGCGCTCCTACTAGAGTGCTACGCGCTCTAAAATCCAATTTATTTATATCATCAAAAAATTATTTTTTAATACATTTTTTTAGATTGATTTAATACTCTTTTTTTATAATAAATTTTTCTTATAATTGATCATCTATAATAAGGATTAGTAAGGTTTATTTTTATAACCATTATAAATATATATAAGTTTTTTCAGGTATTTAAACTCTTATGATTGCATAAATAGTAAATTGTTTATTATAAATTGATTTTATAAGTTTTTCATATATTTTTTTATTTATTGCATATTATTCACAGATCAAAATTTTGTTAATAATTTTTAATTTTATTTAAGCTCATTTTTTCTTTGATTTGCTAATATAATTAGACAGTTATAACTTTGTTAAAAATCTTATGTATTGAGTTCATTAAATATATATAACTATAATTTCTTTATTTTGACTTTAAAACATGATAACTTTACCTCTCTTAGCTCTTTTGGAAAAATTGTATTATTTACTTAGTTTCTAAATTCTGATTTTTTAAACACTATTTTTCCAATTTGATATAAAATTCTCTGTTAACTGCTTGATTTAGTTCAATTTTAGTTATTTTGCATGTAACCATTTTGTTCGTTTTCCTATTTAAATTTTTTAAATTAATTTATTAGGTTTCATTATATTAAATAACTCGAATTATTTTTGTTAAAGAATCATCGATATTTAGTATAGGAAATTATCAGCGAAGCCAGGATATTATTTTAGTCCGATTTTTTTAGTAAAACCACGAAATTTATTAAGGATAGTGTGATAATTTATTAGAATCTATTCTAATACTACACTTTTTCTATTTATTTGGTCTTTCTTAATAAGACTTTTTCTATAATTTTATCTTCATATATGAAAAATGTTTTTTCTTACATATCTTTATTAAGATAAATTTCAGAATATTAAGTTTCAAGCTGATTTACTTTCAGATTAATTTACTTTTAATGATATACTAAGATCATTTTTCTTTAATTTTTCATTTCTCTTATAATCTTAAATCACTGTATATTTTATAAAAAAAACAATCATTCCTTTCTTACCTAAAAGGAATTCTGATTTTAAATTGGAAAAATATGATGGTTGATTCGATATTTAGATAAATCTAGCTAATTGTTTCCAAATATATAAACTTTTTACTCTTTAGTATATACTTCTTAAGATATTTAATTTTATCTGCTTTTTGATCTTTTATTTTTCAATTTTGATAAAATTATGTTAGCTAAACAGGAAAATTTACTTAGATCTTTTATGATTAAAAAACTCTGATTAAATTTTCATAGTGTAAATATAACAAAAAAAATGGTAGAAGGGTTCAAGAAAGGCTTTTATACTACCTCCTAAAAAGGGGAGAGAAAGTAAGAACCCTCATCTTTAACTCACACATCTTCTTCCTAGAAATAATCTTCTCAAAACCTTCAAGAATAATAGACTAAACTAGGAACTTCCAGACCAACCTAAAAGATGGGCAAAAGCGCCAAAAGGCTACCCCGATGACACTAACTGAAGAGGAAGGACCTAGAAAGGTTCTGGAGAAGCAAGAAGCAGCAGCCGTGCGAGAGTTTGCGATGCCACAGTTATAGGAAGAATAGGCATAAATTTTAGTCGCATTCTCTGACCTGAAGGAGGAAGTAAAGAGGCTACGATTAGAGAATAGAGCTCTAAAAAATAATTTACTGAGCTCAAGGAATGGAAAGAAAGCTTCTGGGAAGTCTACGATCGAGAGCAAAACTCTTTCTTCAGGGAAATGGGATTGCTGCAGCAGAGAAAAACTGTGCTTGAAGAGAAAAACTGTGCTTGAAGAGAAAAACTGTGCTTGAAGAGAACAACTGTGCTTGAAGAGAACAGCAAGTAGCAACAGTAGTAGGAATTCAAAGTTAGGACAATTCAAGATCCAATGGATATAGAAAAAGCTACTAATTTACCTAGGAGTTTAGACAAGAAATGAATTAGGAATAAACCAAGATGCTTTGTATGCAAACAAACTGGACATAAATATAGACAATGTTAGAAATTGAAATTAATTAAATATATTACTGGAATAGAAAATAATAAGAAAAATAATAGTACTAATATTAGGATAAGATTAGACGAGAATTCTGTAACTAATTTTATCCGTCAGGAGGTCAAATCTACAAACCGAAGTGGTACACAATCCAAGGCGACTGAAGAAAGAGTTCTGAAAGGAGCTGGCTCCAGCCAGGTTATCAAACTGGTCCTGAGAACACGAGGTTGAAAGTAGTCCAAGTTCACTAAACTCCAATTTAAACTTTTTAATTTAGTAATATATTTGTAAATATAACAATTATTATTAGGTAAGTGAGATGGAAAAGAAAGAAGAAGTAATTCAGGTACTAGAAAAATAAGCAGAAGCTTTTATAAGGAAAAAGAAGATAAAATAAAAGGATATATAGACTAGATAGTAAAGGACTACCTGCAGACAATATTAATATAAAGTAAAAAATGAATAGCAAGAAGATTTAATATAGATTCTGGTTAAGGGAAAATTTGTATTAATATACAAAAGTTTTAAAAATATATCTATAAATAATAATAAAATTAATATTTATTACCAAAAAAATTTTAGAGGAAGAATTTAAATTCAATTAGCTCTTTATAGTGCTACGCACATTTTAATTAAAAATTTTTAATTTGTATTTCAAGCACCAAAATAATAAAAAATTAAGTTGAAAGTAGCACAGATAGTCACTTAACGAAAATTTTTAAATAAAATCTCGAAATGAAAGTAATAAGATTTTAGACTATTTGGATCTAATGAATAAAATAAGCATAAAGGATTTTCATAAAAGAATGAGTTAATTATAACTTTTATTTTTATTATTTAATTACAATATAAGTAATCTAGACAAATATGGAAGAAATTTTAACTTTCAGTATAAGATAATAATAATAATAATTAAAGTGATTTCGCTTATATTTGGTTCATCACGAATTAAAATTTTTTTGTTGAATAAAAGTATTAACTTCAAATTTGCTTGAATTATGTCTATCATAAGTCCTTATGATTTTTAGTTTAATCTTTCTAATAGTTTCCGATAGATCGAGTCTTATTTATTTCTTATTTAATTCATCAACTGAGTTTTAGATATATGAAGCTCCTTTGCTTAGTTGATTATTTTTTCCTGTAAAGTTTACCTTTTTAATTGCAATTAAATTTTATATATTTTCCCATTAATTTTCTATGAATCTCTTTTCTTTTATTCTATATTGGAAACAATTTCACATTTTATGTCCTGACTTTTTGCACCATCAGCATCTCATTATTTTCCTATAGGGAATTAACTTATCTTAGTTTACTGTTCCACATCCATCGAATCATTCATCTATATTTTTGCAGTAACATGCTTTCAGTTAACTCTGCGAATTGATTAAATTTTGTTTCTAATTATTCTATCCTGATAATTTCTAGCTATTTATTTTCATTTTTTTTCTTATGACCTAATCATCAGGTGTTCAATTTTTTTTCGAGTCTTATACAGTTCTTAAAATTTTCTAATTGCATTACTTGGATTTCTTAAAATATTTTTAATTAATTGTAACTTGACTAAGATGATACCTTTTGAGAAGAGCTTTTTTACAAGTAATTTTCCATTTTAATATTACTAAAAAATTTAGTTGATTTACATTGGTAATTTATTAATTTTCGTAAGAAAAAGTTTAACATGCAGCTAAAAAAATTGAAGAAAAAATGCTTTTTTTTAAATCTTTACCTAAATTTACTTCAAACCTCTAAGTAGAAAAAATATTTTTAGGCTACAAAAATGCTTTTTATTGCTTAATGATTGATTCTTATAAAAAACTAGCATAAATAAAAAATTTTTGATTAATAAAATTAAATAAAAATGCTTAAAAATGAATAATTGAGTAAATTAATTCTCCAATATTAAAAAATTATGTTTAACATACTTTTATAAAAGCAAAAAACAACCACTACAAGAAAAATTTCTCTTTAGGAAATTAAAATTCGATCAGTGTAAATATTGTGAAAATTCAGTTTCTTATTCAATTTTTATAGACATTTTCGGGGAAAATAAAATATTTATTAGTGAATAAATTTTAAACTAATTCAATTTTCTTTAGATCCTATGAATTAAAACGGAAGTATATTTTTTCCAGTTTTAATTAATTGCTGTACTAATGTTATGCTTATACTTGCAATTATCCTTAATGGATCAAAAGAAAATATTTTTCGTTACCAAGTGGTAGAATTTTAACCCATTTATAGAAAGTTTTACTAGCATAGAATCTATTATTCAGTCACCAAAGGTGAAAGCTCAATAAGTTCTATGTTTTCGAACTTTTATAAATGTTTTCCACTCACTCTTTCATATAAAAGCAATCAATCGCATTATATACTGATAAACCTTATAATTGTGGAATCCTTACAGACTCAACAGACGATATTTTTTCTTGAAAGCATATCTTACTTCTTAAAAACTCTATATTTATTAATAAAAATATCTTATTGCAGCTTTACATAAAATCAATCTATTAAAAAATCATTTTAATTAGAGAATTTTCATTTTTGACAAGAATAAAATAGATTGATATTATAATAAATCAAGAAAAAGAAAGCCAATAGTAATTTATTAGACTTAGGAAGTAGAAGCATTGTAAACAGGAGAAATGGGAATTGAAAAGTCTAAAAAGAAATTAAATTATGTTATTATTTGGTTCAACCGAGCATCTTTATAAAAAAGGCAAATAATGCAATAAATTCAAATAAATTTATATAAAGGATTAATAAATAAATTATAAAAGAAGGTATTGGAAAAGAATTGCAAGAAATCAAGATCTAATATGAGGCATTTATTAAGAATAAATTTAAAGGTTCAAAGGATATTTCTTTGGAATTTATGGACTAATCAGCAAAAGAGTTCGAAAATGAGAAACTAAACAATCAAACAATTATATTTGGTTTTATAAAGCGATTTATGGAAAAGAAGCAGAAATATCTCAAAAACAATCAAACAATTTATCTAATTCTTATTTACAAAATATTTAGAATTGAGTATCTTTAATTAGTTCCCTTACTAGTGTTATCAAATGCTATTTATACGTTATTATGAATTATATTAGCAAAGAGTTTATTCAAATCCCATTCTTCTCATGGTCATTTCTAGTATGAAAACCTAAAATACCAGATTATTTACTAAGAAGTAATTTTTTACTTTCCACTAGAAAATGTTATATTATTATTTTATAAAGAAACTCATAGTTTTACCAATAGTAGATAGGTAATATTTGATATAATTATAAAATAATTAATATACTTTTATCATTTTAAATGGATTGAAACTAAGAAGATAGCAAAAATTATCAGAATGGAATGATAAAATAAAAGAATTATTAAGTTATTAGTTCTTAAGATTTCTATTCATTTTATCAATTTAATTTACACTTTTCTATAAATTAATAAAATGAGCTATATATCAAGATTTTAACTTTCTAGAGTTTGAAAAAAAGGATAAAAATAAAAAGCAAAAGTAATTTAATAGCAAATTAGAGAATAAAATTTGTCATTTATTTGAAATGATCTATTTTAAAGTAGTTTAATTAAAGTAAATGATATAGTAATGATAGTATCAAATTGCTTCAAATAAGTTAAAAAAATATTGCAATGTATATCTAAAAAACTAGAGATATTAAATGAAATTTAGATATTTGAAGTTAACTCTTTAAAGGTAGGATTTCTATATAAATGTAAAGAGCTTGATTATATAAAAAAATAACTAAAAGCTTAGTTTTGATTTAAACTTTTCAATTATTTTAAAAAAAATTTACCTTAAAAAGCTAGTTAAGCAATTTTAAGTTTAGGAATAAACTAAAAGCCAAAGATTAAAAGAATAAAATATTTAATTTCATACATTTTAATAAAAGGGTTATTTAAGTAATTTTCAATAATAGTATGAAAATAGTTATTTTAAAGCTTAGAAATAAATATATTAAAGTTAAAAAAAAAGAGTATTAAAGTAAATAAAAATTACTCAAGAAATGGGAAAAATAATTTTAAATTAGTTAAAATAATATGAAATAAATAATAACTTTATTTAAGATATTTCCAATTAAATCTATATTTTATATTTTTTCCTATCGTAAAAATATAAAATTAGCATAAAAATCTAAAATAATCTGAAGATAAAAGTATAATTAAATTTTTCAAAATGAACATCTTAATTTTTTTAAAAATTGATTTCCTTTAAATTATGTATTATCAGGTATTAGAAAGAAAGTGCTGAAAATATGTGCTTTACTATTTAAAATGAAATAAAAAATATGGTAGGAAGATTTAAAAAAACTCCTATTCCGCTTTTGAAGAGACTAAGAAACAAGGAGCGGGTCGACAATTGAAACAGTAACAGACCTAAGAAACTCCTCTAATAGCAAAAAAGATGGGCATAAAGAGGCAAAAAGGAAATTAAGTCACACCAAACGAAGAAGAAGAATCAAGAAAAGTGCTGGATACTTAAGAAGAAGCTGCTGTAAGAGAATTCACTATGCCGTTGTATCAAGAGGAACAGGCATAAATCCTGATAGCTTTTTTAGAGCTCAAAGAGGAAATCAAGAAACTCAGGATCGAAAATAGAAACCTCAGGACTTAGATTGCAGAAATCTAAGAATGGAAAGAGAGTTTCATGGAGACCTACGATCGGGAATAAAATGGTGCATTCAATGAAATAGGCTTAGTAGGAAAAGCTGTTCGCTCAATAGAAGTAGCTCTAGGAATTCCGGATGAAGCAGATGTTGAAGCTTACTCCCAATGATAAGCAGAGCTGATTCAGAAGCAAACCTCGTCAATGGATATTGAGCCGAGGAATTAGCCATTACAGCATCATATCTAGAATAAAAATTCCAATATTCCTAAACCAAAATGCCAAGTTTGTGGAAACAAGAATCACAAATATTGATAATGCTCGAAACTATAAAAAATTAAACAATAATATTGGAAAAATAGAATCAAGAAAAATAATTTTACAAATAGTTATTATAGCAACGAAACTATTTTTGCAGTTAGTTATATCCAACGACCAAAGGATAGATTTACAAACCAAAATGATATAACGTGCAAGGGGATGGTAGAAGAGTAGCAGAGGGGATTGGTTCCGGCCAATTCAAAAAACCGGTCCTGAGATCACGAGGTTGAAATTCCTTAAAGATCTCTAAACATTTAACATTTAAATTAGTATTATTATTATTATTATAAAGGAAATTTTAAAACTATTTATCAATAATAGCAATTAATTAATGTGATTTTACCTTTCAATCAGACTCATCATTGTAAAGTTTATTAGTTTTATTAGATATTCCTTTTCTAGTCTTCTTCAGGATCATCTTCTTTTAATACATATCTGGCAGTACTGCGTTAACTTTTTTATTAAGATATCTTACTTCAGTCAAGTTCAAATTCACTCTTATTTAAATTTCTTCTTTCTTGAGCAAGAATAATGTCCATCAAGACTTCACTTCTTTTATACATTTTTTTCCTGTAATAATCCTTCTGGATATTATATAAATTACTAATGATTATCATAATTTTAAATTTTCTAGTTATTGCTTTCGTTTGAAATATCGGCTGTATATTAACGTATGTCCAAATCTTCTGCAATATCCGTATTGTTATTTTCTCTTAGATAAGAAATTTTTGTATGTTTGAAAATAAAATTACCGAAACTAATTTTTAATTTCGGATTTTTTGATTGTTATATTCTATAGATTATACAAGTCAAGAGTTTTTTAAGAAATCTTCCGTTTGTATAAAATAAAATTTATATATCTTAACTTCCTGATAATTCCTAAATTTTCAGAAAGTTGCAACTTGAGACATTAAAGAATTATTGGTTAATTGTTTAATGCAAAAAAATTAAAACTCATTTTCTAAAAGTATAAATTTTATAAACTCTTGAATCATTTTCCTAATCCTATTTATATTTTAATTTACTAATTTTAAGTGATTAAGATAACTTTAAGAAAACCAGCTAATATTAAAATAGGAAGCAAATAATCATATTGTGCAATATTGATTATTTATATTTCTTTTTTTCATATAACCTTCCTATTTCATTTTTCTTTTTTTTACTTTAAGAAATTTCTCTGATTTATTAATAGTTAATTCCATAAAATAATACCTAACTTGCTACTTTTAAAATATTTTTCCAAATTTATTCTGATTGTAGCTAAATAGTATTGATATAAAAGTCCTAAAATAAATTTATTTTTACATAGTAAAATTGTTTTAATTATATGTAAAAAGATCGTCAAACTTCTAATAGCAAAAACGATTGAAAAATTAAAAATTCTTAATTTAAATTAAATTAAATAATGTTCGCCTTTCAGCTTAATAAAATAATTTTTATGATATCACTCTCATTCTGAAACTCTTAGGTCTTCATTATTGTTTTGATTTGATTTTTTCTAGTTTAGTTTCTCTTCTTCTTGTATCTTTTTTCATTCTAAAAATAATTATTTTAAGTCTTCTTTATTCAAATATTACTAATGGATTTATTTTTCCCTCAATCATTCTTAAAATCAAGTTATTTGCTAATGTTTTTGCTTTATGCTAGACCATGTTTTTTTAATCTTAAGATCAATATCTTCTAGGATTTATTTATTCTTTTTTGTTTCTTAATTTATTAACATTTGATTATATTCTAGCCTTTCTTTTAAATTTCCCTCTATTTTTTATTGATTTCATTGTTTATTGTATATTTATTATTTCCTTCTTTTCAGATTTATGTTTATGTGTAAGTTTTATAATTTTTCTTGTATCTGAAGACTGTTTTCTTAAATAATTTATCCGTAATACTAGCAATCAAAGATGTGTTCAAATTTTTCTTATTGCTAACAAATGCATAGTATCCACTCTTAATCAATATGTCTTTCTGAGCGATCAGCTCTAAAAACTATTAATTGCGTTCTTAGTCTATAAATTAATGCTTATTCTTTTATTACTTATTTGAATATAATCATAATTTACTCTTTTTATTTTTGATTCAAAATGTAAAGAATGCGAAATTCTTAAATAAAACACAGAATTAGAAATAAAAAAGATAAAATAAGAACATTTTGCAAATCTGATTTTTCTGCTATTTAATATATAACTCTTATTTTTTATACAAAGTGATAAAATAAATCAGAAGATGTAGGTTAAATTATTAAGAGTTTAACTGTAATTAAAATAATAAATTAATGTGATGTCACCTTTATTCGGTTTGTCGGGAATCTAAGAAATCAATGTTAAATAAAAATATTCACCTCAAATTTGCTTGGATTTTCACTGTTATGATTCTTGATTGTTTAAAGACTATTTTCTTGATTTTTTCAGATAAATCAAATCTCAATAAATTTCTATTGAATTCATTAACTGTTTATTAGATATAGGGAGTTTCTTTGTTTAGCAGGAGTATTTTTCTATAAGTAAATCTTTGCTTGTGCAGAAAATTTTAACTATATCTTACCATTATTTTTCTATTACTCTCTTTTACTTTTATTAAACTTTTATAAAAATTGGTAAAATTCCGTATTTTAACCATAACCGCATGCAATATCGACATATCATTATTTCCCGATAGGTAGGCTCTTATATTTGAGGTTATTTTTCAATATCCATTAGGTTGTTGAGTTAAAACTGTTTAGGCTTAGAAATTCTAGAATTTCGAATTTCTTTTACAAACTAATTTTTTAGAAAATTCTGCTTTAAATTTGCTACAGAGAATGGTTTAGATTTAATTCCTATCGTAAAATAGAGTTTCAGAATTAAAAAATTCCATAGTGTTGGTTAAATCTTTAATATGCAGTTAAAGTTGATTAATAGCCTTTTTCAAATTATGATTCTCCATCTAAAGAAGTTAGAGAAAGTTAGAAAAGTATTGTAACAAGTAATTAGTTATTGCTGGAAAGTTCTGTTACTCTTAGATCCCATTTATATAAATTAAATTTAATTAATGATGTTATTATAAAAAAACCTTTTATAGAGCTTTCGAAAAATCTAAGTCAAAAATATAAAATCAAGGTTAAAATTTTTTGTACATTAAGATAGAATTAAAAAAAAATTTGCTTAACCATAATTTTATAAAATATTAGGAGTATCTAACATAAAAAGGAAACATTTTATAAGAGAAATTAAAAAAAACCTCATTCTTAGTAGATCTAATACTAGCTTTATAGAATGATGTAGAATATTGTAGCTCGAAGTGTGTTTTTAGTACAAGTTAATAAAATAGTAAAGTTTATATAATTTGAAAGTAATTAAATTTATTATTTTAATTTTATGAAAATAAATTTATAACAGGAGTATCAAAGGTTATCATATAAGCTAGTAAAAAGAAGTTTATACTTCTCTAAAATCTATTTAATATAAAATTAAATTAAAACTAAATAAAATGGAGAAAATAGTATAAAAAAGAGGTTAATTCAAATAAAAATGATATCTAAATTTTAAAAAAAAAGTTAGGTAAAAAAATTGAGACTTGTAAAAAAAATTCAATAGCATTTACTAGAAATGAAATGAAATAAAATTTAAATATATTCTATATTATATTATTAAAATATAAAAAAGTAACGACGAATAATAATCTCTAATAAGAAATATTTATGAAAAAACTTTTATGACATTAAAAAACAAATAGACATAATATTTTTATAGTAAATAAACTTTTTATTCATTTTCTAAAAAAAAGAAGGAAATTTCTATATAAATAAAATTAACATAAAAATAAGATAATCTTTAAAATAAAAGATAATAAGGAATATTAATTAGATCAGTTAAAAAATATTTAGAAATCATGAAATAAAGTCTTATGACGATAAATTTTATTAAAGTGTTTTAGTAAAATAACTTTAAATATGAACCAATGCAAACCAGCTTTTATTAAAGAAAATCTTAGTTAAGTATTTGAGTTCAAGTAATCTAATAAATTCTGAAAACTATGATTAGAATTTCAATTTCCTAACTCAAACTATTCTAATAAAATTTTATTTTTTTATACAATAAAATTAACTAAATCTTGGTTAAAATTCATTAAAAAAAAAAAACTAGGGAATCAGTAACTATATATATTCAAGTAGGAAAAAAAAAATTTTTTTTAAAGAAAAAAAAAAATTAGTTATCTGTAAAGCTTAACGAATAATAAGTTTTAAAATCCCAACGAAGTTAAAAATTGATTTCAAGTTATTAATAAGCCAGTAAAGAAATAGATATAATTCGAATTCGATCAATAGCTTGGCATAAAGTAAAAGGAATTTTTGAGCTATTAAATGTTCCAACTTAGGTCGTCTTAGTTTAAAAGAAATAAAGACACATAAAAAAGAACTGAAAAAAAATAATTTAAAAAATAATACAGAAAAAGTATGATTTAGAACGTAAAATTAACTTATAAGACAACTTCTAAAGAATTTTTTTTAATTAAATTAAAAATGAATTAAGATATTTTTAAAAAATAAAAATTAAAAATATAAGACTTTATTATATCATTTAATCAAATTAAATAATGTGATTCAGAGTTCATCGTATCGGGAAGTCATGATAATACGGTGAGACTATGGGACGTCAAGACAGGTACCTGTAAGACCATGAGTGGTCACACTAGTTCTGTATATGCTGTGGCTATATCCAGTGATTCAGAGTTCATCGTATCGGGAAGTAGAGATTAGACGGTGAGACTATGGGACGTCAAGACAGGTACCTGTAAGACCATGAGTGGTCACACTAATTATGTATTATCTGTGGCTATATCCAGTGATTCAGAGTTCATCGTATCGGGAAGTAGAGATAATACGGTGAGACTATGGGACGTCAAGACAGGTACCTGTAAGACCATGAGTGGTCACACTAATTCTGTATATCTGTGGCTATATCCAGTGATTCAGAGTTCATCGTATCGGGAAGTAGAGATTAGACGGTGAAACTATGGGACGTCAAGACAGGTACCTGTAAGACCATGAGTGGTCACACAGACTGTATATGCTGTGGCTATATCCAGTGATTCAGAGTTCATCGTATCGGGAAGTGATGATAATACGGTGAGACTATGGGACGTCAAGACAGGTACCTGTAAGACCATGAGTGGTCACACTAGTTCTGTATGATCCGTGGCTATATCCAGTGATTCAGAGTTCATCGTATCGGGAGAGAGGATGAGACGATGAAACTATGGGACGTCAAGACAGGTACCTGTAAGACCATGAGTGGTCACACTAGTTCTGAGTATATGCTGTGGCTATATCCAGTGATTCAGAGTTCATCGTATCGGGAAGTTATGATAATACGGTGAGACTATGGGACGTCAAGACAGGTACATGTAAGACCATGAGTGGTCACACAGACTGAGTATGATCTGTGGCTATATCCAGTGATTCAGAGTTCATCGTATCGGGAAGTATGATAATACGGTGAGACTATGGGACGTCAAGACAGGTACCTGTAAGACCATGAGTGGTCACACAGACTGAGTATATGCTGTGGCTATATCCAGTGATTCAGAGTTCATCGTATCGGGAAGTTATGATAATACGGTGAGACTATGGGACGTCAAGACAGGTACATGTAAGACCATGAGTGGTCACACAGACTGAGTATATGCTGTGGCTATATCCAGTGATTCAGAGTTCATCGTATCGGGAAGTGAGGATGAGACGGTGAGACTATGGGACGTCAAGACAGGTACCTGTAAGACCATGAGTGGTCACACTAGTTCTGTATGATCCGTGGCTATATCCAGTGATTCAGAGTTCATCGTATCGGGAGAGAGGATGAGACGGTGAAACTATGGGACGTCAAGACAGGTACCTGTAAGACCATGAGTGGTCACACAGACTGAGTATATGCTGTGGCTATATCCAGTGATTCAGAGTTCATCGTATCGGGAAGTTATGATAATACGGTGAGACTATGGGACGTCAAGACAGGTACCTGTAAGACCATGAGTGGTCACACTAGTTCTGTATGATCTGTGGCTATATCCAGTGATTCAGAGTTCATCGTATCGGGAAGTTAGAGATAATACGGTGAGACTATGGGACGTCAAGACAGGTACCTGTAAGACCATGAGTGGTCACACTTGTTCTGTATGATCCGTGGCTATATCCAGTGATTCAGAGTTCATCGTATCGGGAAGTAGAGATAATACGGTGAGACTATGGGACGTCAAGACAGGTACATGTAAGACCATGAGTGGTCACACAGACTGAGTATGATCTGTGGCTATATCCAGTGATTCAGAGTTCATCGTATCGGGAAGTTATGATAATACGGTGAGACTATGGGACGTCAAGACAGGTACCTGTAAGACCATGAGTGGTCACACTAGTTCTGTATGATCTGTGGCTATATCCAGTGATTCAGAGTTCATCGTATCGGGAAGTTATGATAATACGGTGAGACTATGGGACGTCAAGACAGGTACCTGTAAGACCATGAGTGGTCACACTAGTTCTGTATGATCTGTGGCTATATCCAGTGATTCAGAGTTCATCGTATCGGGAAGTAGAGATAAGACGGTGAGACTATGGGACGTCAAGACAGGTACCTGTAAGACCATGAGTGGTCACACTAGTTATGTATATGCTGTGGCTATATCCAGTGATTCAGAGTTCATCGTATCGGGAAGTCATGATAATACGGTGAGACTATGGGACGTCAAGACAGGTACCTGTAAGACCATGAGTGGTCACACTAATTCTGTATATGCTGTGGCTATATCCAGTGATTCAGAGTTCATCGTATCGGGAAGTGCAGATAAGACGGTGAGACTATGGGACGTCAAGACAGGTACCTGTAAGACCATGAGTGGTCACACAGACTGAGTATATGCTGTGGCTATATCCAGTGATTCAGAGTTCATCGTATCGGGAAGTGGAGATAATACGGTGAGACTATGGGACGTCAAGACAGGTACCTGTAAGACCATGAGTGGTCACACTAATTCTGTATATGCTGTGGCTATATCCAGTGATTCAGAGTTCATCGTATCGGGAAGTAGAGATAAGACGGTGAGACTATGGGACGTCAAGACAGGTACCTGTAAGACCATGAGTGGTCACACAGACTGAGTATATGCTGTGGCTATATCCAGTGATTCAGAGTTCATCGTATCGGGAAGTGGAGATAAGACGGTGAGACTATGGGACGTCAAGACAGGTACCTGTAAGACCATGAGTGGTCACACTAGTTCTGTATTATCTGTCGCTATATCCAGTGATTCAGAGTTCATCGTATCGGGAAGTGAGGATGAGACGGTGAGACTATGGGACGTCAAGACAGGTACCTGTAAGACCATGAGTGGTCACACTAGTTCTGTATTATCTGTCGCTATATCCAGTGATTCAGAGTTCATCGTATCGGGAAGTGAGGATGAGACGGTGAGACTATGGGACGTCAAGACAGGTACCTGTAAGACCATGAGTGGTCACACTAATTCTGTATATGCTGTGGCTATATCCAGTGATTCAGAGTTCATCGTATCGGGAAGTTATGATTAGACGGTGAAACTATGGGACGTCAAGACAGGTACCTGTAAGACCATGAGTGGTCACACTAATTATGTATATGCTGTGGCTATATCCAGTGATTCAGAGTTCATCGTATCGGGAAGTTATGATAATACGGTGAGACTATGGGACGTCAAGACAGGTACCTGTAAGACCATGAGTGGTCACACTAGTTCTGTATGATCCGTGGCTATATCCAGTGATTCAGAGTTCATCGTATCGGGAAGTGGAGATAATACGGTGAGACTATGGGACGTCAAGACAGGTACCTGTAAGACCATGAGTGGTCACACAGATTGAGTATATGCTGTGGCTATATCCAGTGATTCAGAGTTCATCGTATCGGGAAGTAGAGATAAGACGGTGAAACTATGGGACGTCAAGACAGGTACCTGTAAGACCATGAGTGGTCACACAGACTGAGTATATGCTGTGGCTATATCCAGTGATTCAGAGTTCATCGTATCGGGAAGTGAGGATGAGACGGTGAGACTATGGGACGTCAAGACAGGTACCTGTAAGACCATGAGTGGTCACACTAGTTCTGTATGATCCGTGGCTATATCCAGTGATTCAGAGTTCATCGTATCGGGAGAGAGGATGAGACGGTGAAACTATGGGACGTCAAGACAGGTACCTGTAAGACCATGAGTGGTCACACAGACTGAGTATATGCTGTGGCTATATCCAGTGATTCAGAGTTCATCGTATCGGGAAGTTATGATAATACGGTGAGACTATGGGACGTCAAGACAGGTACCTGTAAGACCATGAGTGGTCACACTAGTTCTGTATGATCTGTGGCTATATCCAGTGATTCAGAGTTCATCGTATCGGGAAGTAGAGATAATACGGTGAGACTATGGGACGTCAAGACAGGTACCTGTAAGACCATGAGTGGTCACACTAATTCTGTATGATCTGTGGCTATATCCAGTGATTCAGAGTTCATCGTATCGGGAAGTAGAGATAATACGGTGAGACTATGGGACGTCAAGACAGGTACATGTAAGACCATGAGTGGTCACACAGACTGAGTATGATCTGTGGCTATATCCAGTGATTCAGAGTTCATCGTATCGGGAAGTAGAGATAATACGGTGAGACTATGGGACGTCAAGACAGGTACCTGTAAGACCATGAGTGGTCACACTAATTCTGTATGATCTGTGGCTATATCCAGTGATTCAGAGTTCATCGTATCGGGAAGTAGAGATAATACGGTGAAACTATGGGACGTCAAGACAGGTACCTGTAAGACCATGAGTGGTCACACAGACTGAGTATATGCTGTGGCTATATCCAGTGATTCAGAGTTCATCGTATCGGGAAGTGGAGATAAGACGGTGAGACTATGGGACGTCAAGACAGGTACCTGTAAGACCATGAGTGGTCACACTAGTTCTGTATGATCCGTGGCTATATCCAGTGATTCAGAGTTCATCGTATCGGGAAGTTATGATAATACGGTGAGACTATGGGACGTCAAGACAGGTACCTGTAAGACCATGAGTGATCACACTAGTTCTGTATGATCCGTGGCTATATCCAGTGATTCAGAGTTCATCGTATCGGGAAGTCATGATAATACGGTGAGACTATGGGACGTCAAGACAGGTACCTGTAAGACCATGAGTGGTCACACTAGTTCTGTATGATCCGTGGCTATATCCAGTGATTCAGAGTTCATCGTATCGGGAAGTTATGATAATACGGTGAGACTATGGGACGTCAAGACAGGTACCTGTAAGACCATGAGTGGTCACACTAGTTCTGTATGATCTGTGGCTATATCCAGTGATTCAGAGTTCATCGTATCGGGAAGTGAGGATGAGACGGTGAGACTATGGGACGTCAAGACAGGTACCTGTAAGACCATGAGTGGTCACACTAGTTCTGTATTATATGTCGCTATATCCAGTGATTCAGAGTTCATCGTATCGGGAAGTGAGGATGAGACGGTGAGACTATGGGACGTCAAGACAGGTACCTGTAAGACCATGAGTGGTCACACAGACTGAGTATATGCTGTGGCTATATCCAGTGATTCAGAGTTCATCGTATCGGGAAGTAGAGATAAGACGGTGAGACTATGGGACGTCAAGACAGGTACCTGTAAGACCATGAGTGGTCACACAGACTGAGTATATGCTGTGGCTATATCCAGTGATTCAGAGTTCATCGTATCGGGAAGTTATGATAATACGGTGAGACTATGGGACGTCAAGACAGGTACCTGTAAGACCATGAGTGGTCACACAGACTGAGTATATGCTGTGGCGATATCCAGTGATTCAGAGTTCATCGTATCGGGAAGTGGAGATAATACGGTGAGACTATGGGACGTCAAGACAGGTACCTGTAAGACCATGAGTGGTCACAAAGACTGAGTATATGCTGTGGCTATATCCAGTGATTCAGAGTTCATCGTATCGGGAAGTAGAGATAAGACGGTGAGACTATGGGACGTCAAGACAGGTACCTGTAAGACCATGAGTGGTCACACTAATTCTGTATATGCTGTGGCTATATCCAGTGATTCAGAGTTCATCGTATCGGGAAGTGGAGATAATACGGTGAGACTATGGGACGTCAAGACAGGTACCTGTAAGACCATGAGTGGTCACACTAGTTCTGTATGATCTGTGGCTATATCCAGTGATTCAGAGTTCATCGTATCGGGAAGTTATGATAATGCGGTGAGACTATGGGACGTCAAGACAGGTACCTGTAAGACCATGAGTGGTCACACAGACTGAGTATGATCTGTGGCTATATCCAGTGATTCAGAGTTCATCGTATCGGGAAGTCATGATAATACGGTGAGACTATGGGACGTCAAGACAGGTACCTGTAAGACCATGAGTGGTCACACTAATTCTGTATATGCTGTGGCTATATCCAGTGATTCAGAGTTCATCGTATCGGGAAGTCATGATAATACGGTGAGACTATGGGACGTCAAGACAGGTACCTGTAAGACCATGAGTGGTCACACTAATTCTGTATATGCTGTGGCTATATCCAGTGATTCAGAGTTCATCGTATCGGGAAGTCATGATAATACGGTGAGACTATGGGACGTCAAGACAGGTACCTGTAAGACCATGAGTGGTCACACTAGTTCTGTATGATCTGTGGCTATATCCAGTGATTCAGAGTTCATCGTATCGGGAAGTGGAGATAATACGGTGAGACTATGGGACGTCAAGACAGGTACCTGTAAGACCATGAGTGGTCACAAAGACTGAGTATATGCTGTGGCTATATCCAGTGATTCAGAGTTCATCGTATCGGGAAGTAGAGATAAGACGGTGAGACTATGGGACGTCAAGACAGGTACCTGTAAGACCATGAGTGGTCACACAGACTGAGTATATGCTGTGGCTATATCCAGTGATTCAGAGTTCATCGTATCGGGAAGTAGAGATAATACGGTGAGACTATGGGACGTCAAGACAGGTACCTGTAAGACCATGAGTGGTCACACTAATTATGTATTATCTGTGGCTATATCCAGTGATTCAGAGTTCATCGTATCGGGAAGTCATGATAATACGGTGAGACTATGGGACGTCAAGACAGGTACCTGTAAGACCATGAGTGGTCACACAGACTGAGTATATGCTGTGGCTATATCCAGTGATTCAGAGTTCATCGTATCGGGAAGTGCAGATAAGACGGTGAGACTATAGGACGTCAAGACAGGTACCTGTAAGACCATGAGTGGTCACACTAGTTCTGTATGATCTGTGGCTATATCCAGTGATTCAGAGTTCATCGTATCGGGAAGTTATGATAATACGGTGAGACTATGGGACGTCAAGACAGGTACCTGTAAGACCATGAGTGGTCACACAGACTGAGTATATGCTGTGGCTATATCCAGTGATTCAGAGTTCATCGTATCGGGAAGTCATGATAATACGGTGAGACTATGGGACGTCAAGACAGGTACCTGTAAGACCATGAGTGGTCACACAGACTGAGTATATGCTGTGGCTATATCCAGTGATTCAGAGTTCATCGTATCGGGAAGTTATGATAATACGGTGAGACTATGGGACGTCAAGACAGGTACCTGTAAGACCATGAGTGGTCACACAGACTGAGTATATGCTGTGGCTATATCCAGTGATTCAGAGTTCATCGTATCGGGAGAGAGGATGAGACGGTGAAACTATGGGACGTCAAGACAGGTACCTGTAAGACCATGAGTGGTCACACAGACTGAGTATATGCTGTGGCTATATCCAGTGATTCAGAGTTCATCGTATCGGGAAGTTATGATAATACGGTGAGACTATGGGACGTCAAGACAGGTACCTGTAAGACCATGAGTGGTCACACAGACTGAGTATATGCTTTGGCTATATCCAGTGATTCAGAGTTCATCGTATCGGGAAGTTATGATAATACGGTGAGACTATGGGACGTCAAGACAGGTACCTGTAAGACCATGAGTGGTCACACTAATTCTGTATATGCTGTGGCTATATCCAGTGATTCAGAGTTCATCGTATCGGGAAGTGGAGATAAGACGGTGAGACTATGGGACGTCAAGACAGGTACCTGTAAGACCATGAGTGGTCACACTAATTATGTATTATCTGTGGCTATATCCAGTGATTCAGAGTTCATCGTATCGGGAAGTCATGATAATACGGTGAGACTATGGGACGTCAAGACAGGTACCTGTAAGACCATGAGTGGTCACACAGACTGAGTATATGCTGTGGCTATATCCAGTGATTCAGAGTTCATCGTATCGGGAAGTGCAGATAAGACGGTGAGACTATAGGACGTCAAGACAGGTACCTGTAAGACCATGAGTGGTCACACTAGTTCTGTATGATCTGTGGCTATATCCAGTGATTCAGAGTTCATCGTATCGGGAAGTGCAGATAAGACGGTGAGACTATAGGACGTCAAGACAGGTACCTGTAAGACCATGAGTGGTCACACTAGTTCTGTATGATCTGTGGCTATATCCAGTGATTCAGAGTTCATCGTATCGGGAAGTTATGATAATGCGGTGAGACTATGGGACGTCAAGACAGGTACCTGTAAGACCATGAGTGGTCACACAGACTGAGTATATGCTGTGGCTATATCCAGTGATTCAGAGTTCATCGTATCGGGAAGTCATGATAATACGGTGAGACTATGGGACGTCAAGACAGGTACCTGTAAGACCATGAGTGGTCACACAGACTGAGTATATGCTGTGGCTATATCCAGTGATTCAGAGTTCATCGTATCGGGAAGTTATGATAATACGGTGAGACTATGGGACGTCAAGACAGGTACCTGTAAGACCATGAGTGGTCACACAGACTGAGTATATGCTGTGGCTATATCCAGTGATTCAGAGTTCATCGTATCGGGAAGTAGAGATAATACGGTGAGACTATGGGACGTCAAGACAGGTACCTGTAAGACCATGAGTGGTCACACAGACTGAGTATATGCTGTGGCTATATCCAGTGATTCAGAGTTCATCGTATCGGGAAGTAGAGATAAGACGGTGAGACTATGGGACGTCAAGACAGGTACCTGTAAGACCATGAGTGGTCACACAGACTGAGTATATGCTGTGGCTATATCCAGTGATTCAGAGTTCATCGTATCGGGTAGTTATGATAATACGGTGAGACTATGGGACGTCAAGACAGGTACCTGTAAGACCATGAGTGGTCACACAGACTGAGTATATGCTGTGGCTATATCCAGTGATTCAGAGTTCATCGTATCGGGAAGTTATGATTAGACGGTGAAACTATGGGACGTCAAGACAGGTACCTGTAAGACCATGAGTGGTCACACTAATTCTGTATATGCTGTGGCTATATCCAGTGATTCAGAGTTCATCGTATCGGGAAGTCATGATAATACGGTGAGACTATGGGACGTCAAGACAGGTACCTGTAAGACCATGAGTGGTCACACTAATTCTGTATATGCTGTGGCTATATCCAGTGATTCAGAGTTCATCGTATCGGGAAGTGGAGATAATACGGTGAGACTATGGGACGTCAAGACAGGTACCTGTAAGACCATGAGTGGTCACACTAATTCTGTATATGCTGTGGCTATATCCAGTGATTCAGAGTTCATCGTATCGGGAAGTTATGATTAGACGGTGAAACTATGGGACGTCAAGACAGGTACCTGTAAGACCATGAGTGGTCACAAAGACTGAGTATATGCTGTGGCTATATCCAGTGATTCAGAGTTCATCGTATCGGGAAGTGGAGATAAGACGGTGAGACTATGGGACGTCAAGACAGGTACCTGTAAGACCATGAGTGGTCACACTAATTCTGTATATGCTGTGGCTATATCCAGTGATTCAGAGTTCATCGTATCGGGAAGTGGAGATAAGACGGTGAGACTATGGGACGTCAAGACAGGTACCTGTAAGACCATGAGTGGTCACACAGATTATGTATGATCTGTGGCTATATCCAGTGATTCAGAGTTCATCGTATCGGGAAGTTATGATTAGACGGTGAAACTATGGGACGTCAAGACAGGTACCTGTAAGACCATGAGTGGTCACACAGACTGAGTATATGCTGTGGCTATATCCAGTGATTCAGAGTTCATCGTATCGGGAAGTCATGATAATACGGTGAGACTATGGGACGTCAAGACAGGTACCTGTAAGACCATGAGTGGTCACACTAATTCTGTATATGCTGTGGCTATATCCAGTGATTCAGAGTTCATCGTATCGGGAAGTGGAGATAAGACGGTGAGACTATGGGACGTCAAGACAGGTACCTGTAAGACCATGAGTGGTCACACTAATTCTGTATATGCTGTGGCTATATCCAGTGATTCAGAGTTCATCGTATCGGGAAGTAGAGATAATACGGTGAGACTATGGGACGTCAAGACAGGTACCTGTAAGACCATGAGTGGTCACACTAATTCTGTATATGCTGTGGCTATATCCAGTGATTCAGAGTTCATCGTATCGGGAAGTCATGATAATACGGTGAGACTATGGGACGTCAAGACAGGTACCTGTAAGACCATGAGTGGTCACACTAATTCTGTATATGCTGTGGCTATATCCAGTGATTCAGAGTTCATCGTATCGGGTAGTTATGATAATACGGTGAAACTATGGGACGTCAAGACAGGTACCTGTAAGACCATGAGTGGTCACACTAATTCTGTATATGCTGTGGCTATATCCAGTGATTCAGAGTTCATCGTATCGGGAAGTTATGATTAGACGGTGAAACTATGGGACGTCAAGACAGGTACCTGTAAGACCATGAGTGGTCACACAGACTGAGTATATGCTGTGGCTATATCCAGTGATTCAGAGTTCATCGTATCGGGAAGTAGAGATAAGACGGTGAGACTATGGGACGTCAAGACAGGTACCTGTAAGACCATGAGTGGTCACACAGACTGAGTATATGCTGTGGCTATATCCAGTGATTCAGAGTTCATCGTATCGGGAAGTAGAGATAATACGGTGAGACTATGGGACGTCAAGACAGGTACCTGTAAGACCATGAGTGGTCACACTAATTCTGTATATGCTGTGGCTATATCCAGTGATTCAGAGTTCATCGTATCGGGAAGTCATGATAATACGGTGAGACTATGGGACGTCAAGACAGGTACCTGTAAGACCATGAGTGGTCACACTAATTCTGTATATGCTGTGGCTATATCCAGTGATTCAGAGTTCATCGTATCGGGAAGTGGAGATAATACGGTGAGACTATGGGACGTCAAGACAGGTACCTGTAAGACCATGAGTGGTCACACTAATTATGTATTATCTGTGGCTATATCCAGTGATTCAGAGTTCATCGTATCGGGAAGTTATGATTAGACGGTGAAACTATGGGACGTCAAGACAGGTACCTGTAAGACCATGAGTGGTCACACTAATTCTGTATATGCTGTGGCTATATCCAGTGATTCAGAGTTCATCGTATCGGGAAGTTATGATTAGACGGTGAAACTATGGGACGTCAAGACAGGTACCTGTAAGACCATGAGTGGTCACACTAATTCTGTATATGCTGTGGCTATATCCAGTGATTCAGAGTTCATCGTATCGGATAGTTATGATAATACGGTGAAACTATGGGACGTCAAGACAGGTACCTGTAAGACCATGAGTGGTCACACTAATTCTGTATATGCTGTGGCTATATCCAGTGATTCAGAGTTCATCGTATCGGGAAGTGGAGATAATACGGTGAGACTATGGGACGTCAAGACAGGTACCTGTAAGACCATGAGTGGTCACACAGACTGAGTATATGCTGTGGCTATATCCAGTGATTCAGAGTTCATCGTATCGGGAAGTAGAGATAATACGGTGAGACTATGGGACGTCAAGACAGGTACCTGTAAGACCATGAGTGGTCACACTAATTCTGTATATGCTGTGGCTATATCCAGTGATTCAGAGTTCATCGTATCGGGAAGTAGAGATAATACGGTGAGACTATGGGACGTCAAGACAGGTACCTGTAAGACCATGAGTGGTCACACTAATTCTGTATATGCTGTGGCTATATCCAGTGATTCAGAGTTCATCGTATTGGGTAGTTATGATAATACGGTGAGACTATGGGACGTCAAGACAGGTACCTGTAAGACCATGAGTGGTCACACAGACTGAGTATATGCTGTGGCTATATCCAGTGATTCAGAGTTCATCGTATCGGGTAGTTATGATAATACGGTGAGACTATGGGACGTCAAGACAGGTACCTGTAAGACCATGAGTGGTCACACTAATTCTGTATATGCTGTGGCTATATCCAGTGATTCAGAGTTCATCGTATCGGGAAGTGGAGATAATACGGTGAGACTATGGGACGTCAAGACAGGTACCTGTAAGACCATGAGTGGTCACACAGACTGAGTATATGCTGTGGCTATATCCAGTGATTCAGAGTTCATCGTATCGGGTAGTTATGATAATACGGTGAAACTATGGGACGTCAAGACAGGTACCTGTAAGACCATGAGTGGTCACACTAATTCTGTATATGCTGTGGCTATATCCAGTGATTCAGAGTTCATCGTATCGGGTAGTTATGATAATACGGTGAAACTATGGGACGTCAAGACAGGTACCTGTAAGACCATGAGTGGTCACACTAATTCTGTATATGCTGTGGCTATATCCAGTGATTCAGAGTTCATCGTATCGGGAAGTTATGATTAGACGGTGAGACTATGGGACGTCAAGACAGGTACCTGTAAGACCATGAGTGGTCACACAGACTGAGTATATGCTGTGGCTATATCCAGTGATTCAGAGTTCATCGTATCGGGAAGTGGAGATAAGACGGTGAGACTATGGGACGTCAAGACAGGTACCTGTAAGACCATGAGTGGTCACACTAATTCTGTATATGCTGTGGCTATATCCAGTGATTCAGAGTTCATCGTATCGGGAAGTGGAGATAATACGGTGAGACTATGGGACGTCAAGACAGGTACCTGTAAGACCATGAGTGGTCACACAGACTGAGTATATGCTGTGGCTATATCCAGTGATTCAGAGTTCATCGTATCGGGAAGTAGAGATAATACGGTGAGACTATGGGACGTCAAGACAGGTACCTGTAAGACCATGAGTGGTCACACTAATTCTGTATATGCTGTGGCTATATCCAGTGATTCAGAGTTCATCGTATCGGGAAGTCATGATAATACGGTGAGACTATGGGACGTCAAGACAGGTACCTGTAAGACCATGAGTGGTCACACTAATTCTGTATATGCTGTGGCTATATCCAGTGATTCAGAGTTCATCGTATCGGGAAGTGGAGATAATACGGTGAGACTATGGGACGTCAAGACAGGTACCTGTAAGACCATGAGTGGTCACACTAATTATGTATTATCTGTGGCTATATCCAGTGATTCAGAGTTCATCGTATCGGGAAGTTATGATTAGACGGTGAAACTATGGGACGTCAAGACAGGTACCTGTAAGACCATGAGTGGTCACACTAATTCTGTATATGCTGTGGCTATATCCAGTGATTCAGAGTTCATCGTATCGGGAAGTTATGATTAGACGGTGAAACTATGGGACGTCAAGACAGGTACCTGTAAGACCATGAGTGGTCACACTAATTCTGTATATGCTGTGGCTATATCCAGTGATTCAGAGTTCATCGTATCGGATAGTTATGATAATACGGTGAAACTATGGGACGTCAAGACAGGTACCTGTAAGACCATGAGTGGTCACACTAATTCTGTATATGCTGTGGCTATATCCAGTGATTCAGAGTTCATCGTATCGGGTAGTTATGATAATACGGTGAGACTATGGGACGTCAAGACAGGTACCTGTAAGACCATGAGTGGTCACACTAATTCTGTATATGCTGTGGCTATATCCAGTGATTCAGAGTTCATCGTATCGGGAAGTAGAGATAATACGGTGAGACTATGGGACGTCAAGACAGGTACCTGTAAGACCATGAGTGGTCACACTAGTTCTGTATATGCTGTGGCTATATCCAGTGATTCAGAGTTCATCGTATCGGGAAGTAGAGATAATACGGTGAGACTATGGGACGTCAAGACAGGTACCTGTAAGACCATGAGTGGTCACACTAATTCTGTATATGCTGTGGCTATATCCAGTGATTCAGAGTTCATCGTATCGGGTAGTTATGATAATACGGTGAGACTATGGGACGTCAAGACAGGTACCTGTAAGACCATGAGTGGTCACACTAATTCTGTATATGCTGTGGCTATATCCAGTGATTCAGAGTTCATCGTATCGGGAAGTGGAGATAAGACGGTGAGACTATGGGACGTCAAGACAGGTACCTGTAAGACCATGAGTGGTCACACTAATTCTGTATATGCTGTGGCTATATCCAGTGATTCAGAGTTCATCGTATCGGGAAGTGGAGATAATACGGTGAGACTATGGGACGTCAAGACAGGTACCTGTAAGACCATGAGTGGTCACACAGACTGAGTATATGCTGTGGCTATATCCAGTGATTCAGAGTTCATCGTATCGGGAAGTAGAGATAAGACGGTGAGACTATGGGACGTCAAGACAGGTACCTGTAAGACCATGAGTGGTCACACTAATTCTGTATATGCTGTGGCTATATCCAGTGATTCAGAGTTCATCGTATCGGGAAGTCATGATAATACGGTGAGACTATGGGACGTCAAGACAGGTACCTGTAAGACCATGAGTGGTCACACAGACTGAGTATATGCTGTGGCTATATCCAGTGATTCAGAGTTCATCGTATCGGGAAGTAGAGATAATACGGTGAGACTATGGGACGTCAAGACAGGTACCTGTAAGACCATGAGTGGTCACACTAATTCTGTATATGCTGTGGCTATATCCAGTGATTCAGAGTTCATCGTATCGGGAAGTCATGATAATACGGTGAGACTATGGGACGTCAAGACAGGTACCTGTAAGACCATGAGTGGTCACACTAATTCTGTATATGCTGTGGCTATATCCAGTGATTCAGAGTTCATCGTATCGGGAAGTTATGATTAGACGGTGAGACTATGGGACGTCAAGACAGGTACCTGTAAGACCATGAGTGGTCACACAGACTGAGTATATGCTGTGGCTATATCCAGTGATTCAGAGTTCATCGTATCGGGTAGTTATGATAATACGGTGAGACTATGGGACGTCAAGACAGGTACCTGTAAGACCATGAGTGGTCACACTAATTCTGTATATGCTGTGGCTATATCCAGTGATTCAGAGTTCATCGTATCGGGAAGTGGAGATAATACGGTGAGACTATGGGACGTCAAGACAGGTACCTGTAAGACCATGAGTGGTCACACAGACTGAGTATATGCTGTGGCTATATCCAGTGATTCAGAGTTCATCGTATCGGGTAGTTATGATAATACGGTGAAACTATGGGACGTCAAGACAGGTACCTGTAAGACCATGAGTGGTCACACTAATTCTGTATATGCTGTGGCTATATCCAGTGATTCAGAGTTCATCGTATCGGGAAGTAGAGATAAGACGGTGAGACTATGGGACGTCAAGACAGGTACCTGTAAGACCATGAGTGGTCACACAGACTGAGTATATGCTGTGGCTATATCCAGTGATTCAGAGTTCATCGTATCGGGAAGTGGAGATAAGACGGTGAGACTATGGGACGTCAAGACAGGTACCTGTAAGACCATGAGTGGTCACACTAATTCTGTATATGCTGTGGCTATATCCAGTGATTCAGAGTTCATCGTATCGGGTAGTTATGATAATACGGTGAGACTATGGGACGTCAAGACAGGTACCTGTAAGACCATGAGTGGTCACACAGACTGAGTATATGCTGTGGCTATATCCAGTGATTCAGAGTTCATCGTATCGGGAAGTAGAGATAAGACGGTGAGACTATGGGACGTCAAGACAGGTACCTGTAAGACCATGAGTGGTCACACAGACTGAGTATATGCTGTGGCTATATCCAGTGATTCAGAGTTCATCGTATCGGGAAGTAGAGATAATACGGTGAGACTATGGGACGTCAAGACAGGTACCTGTAAGACCATGAGTGGTCACACTAATTCTGTATATGCTGTGGCTATATCCAGTGATTCAGAGTTCATCGTATCGGGAAGTCATGATAATACGGTGAGACTATGGGACGTCAAGACAGGTACCTGTAAGACCATGAGTGGTCACACTAATTCTGTATATGCTGTGGCTATATCCAGTGATTCAGAGTTCATCGTATCGGGAAGTGGAGATAATACGGTGAGACTATGGGACGTCAAGACAGGTACCTGTAAGACCATGAGTGGTCACACTAATTATGTATTATCTGTGGCTATATCCAGTGATTCAGAGTTCATCGTATCGGGAAGTTATGATTAGACGGTGAAACTATGGGACGTCAAGACAGGTACCTGTAAGACCATGAGTGGTCACACTAATTCTGTATATGCTGTGGCTATATCCAGTGATTCAGAGTTCATCGTATCGGGAAGTTATGATTAGACGGTGAAACTATGGGACGTCAAGACAGGTACCTGTAAGACCATGAGTGGTCACACTAATTCTGTATATGCTGTGGCTATATCCAGTGATTCAGAGTTCATCGTATCGGATAGTTATGATAATACGGTGAAACTATGGGACGTCAAGACAGGTACCTGTAAGACCATGAGTGGTCACACTAATTCTGTATATGCTGTGGCTATATCCAGTGATTCAGAGTTCATCGTATCGGGTAGTTATGATAATACGGTGAGACTATGGGACGTCAAGACAGGTACCTGTAAGACCATGAGTGGTCACACTAATTCTGTATATGCTGTGGCTATATCCAGTGATTCAGAGTTCATCGTATCGGGAAGTAGAGATAATACGGTGAGACTATGGGACGTCAAGACAGGTACCTGTAAGACCATGAGTGGTCACACTAATTCTGTATATGCTGTGGCTATATCCAGTGATTCAGAGTTCATCGTATCGGGAAGTAGAGATAATACGGTGAGACTATGGGACGTCAAGACAGGTACCTGTAAGACCATGAGTGGTCACACTAATTCTGTATATGCTGTGGCTATATCCAGTGATTCAGAGTTCATCGTATTGGGTAGTTATGATAATACGGTGAGACTATGGGACGTCAAGACAGGTACCTGTAAGACCATGAGTGGTCACACAGACTGAGTATATGCTGTGGCTATATCCAGTGATTCAGAGTTCATCGTATCGGGAAGTAGAGATAAGACTGTGAGACTATGGGACGTCAAGACAGGTACCTGTAAGACCATGAGTGGTCACACAGACTGAGTATATGCTGTGGCTATATCCAGTGATTCAGAGTTCATCGTATCGGGAAGTAGAGATAATACGGTGAGACTATGGGACGTCAAGACAGGTACCTGTAAGACCATGAGTGGTCACACTAATTCTGTATATGCTGTGGCTATATCCAGTGATTCAGAGTTCATCGTATCGGGAAGTCATGATAATACGGTGAGACTATGGGACGTCAAGACAGGTACCTGTAAGACCATGAGTGGTCACACTAATTCTGTATATGCTGTGGCTATATCCAGTGATTCAGAGTTCATCGTATCGGGAAGTGGAGATAATACGGTGAGACTATGGGACGTCAAGACAGGTACCTGTAAGACCATGAGTGGTCACACAGACTGAGTATATGCTGTGGCTATATCCAGTGATTCAGAGTTCATCGTATCGGGAAGTAGAGATAATACGGTGAGACTATGGGACGTCAAGACAGGTACCTGTAAGACCATGAGTGGTCACACTAATTCTGTATATGCTGTGGCTATATCCAGTGATTCAGAGTTCATCGTATCGGGAAGTCATGATAATACGGTGAGACTATGGGACGTCAAGACAGGTACCTGTAAGACCATGAGTGGTCACACTAATTCTGTATATGCTGTGGCTATATCCAGTGATTCAGAGTTCATCGTATCGGGAAGTGGAGATAATACGGTGAGACTATGGGACGTCAAGACAGGTACCTGTAAGACCATGAGTGGTCACACTAATTATGTATTATCTGTGGCTATATCCAGTGATTCAGAGTTCATCGTATCGGGAAGTTATGATTAGACGGTGAAACTATGGGACGTCAAGACAGGTACCTGTAAGACCATGAGTGGTCACACTAATTCTGTATATGCTGTGGCTATATCCAGTGATTCAGAGTTCATCGTATCGGGAAGTTATGATTAGACGGTGAAACTATGGGACGTCAAGACAGGTACCTGTAAGACCATGAGTGGTCACACTAATTCTGTATATGCTGTGGCTATATCCAGTGATTCAGAGTTCATCGTATCGGATAGTTATGATAATACGGTGAAACTATGGGACGTCAAGACAGGTACCTGTAAGACCATGAGTGGTCACACTAATTCTGTATATGCTGTGGCTATATCCAGTGATTCAGAGTTCATCGTATCGGGTAGTTATGATAATACGGTGAGACTATGGGACGTCAAGACAGGTACCTGTAAGACCATGAGTGGTCACACTAATTCTGTATATGCTGTGGCTATATCCAGTGATTCAGAGTTCATCGTATCGGGAAGTAGAGATAATACGGTGAGACTATGGGACGTCAAGACAGGTACCTGTAAGACCATGAGTGGTCACACTAGTTCTGTATATGCTGTGGCTATATCCAGTGATTCAGAGTTCATCGTATCGGGAAGTAGAGATAATACGGTGAGACTATGGGACGTCAAGACAGGTACCTGTAAGACCATGAGTGGTCACACTAATTCTGTATATGCTGTGGCTATATCCAGTGATTCAGAGTTCATCGTATCGGGTAGTTATGATAATACGGTGAGACTATGGGACGTCAAGACAGGTACCTGTAAGACCATGAGTGGTCACACTAATTCTGTATATGCTGTGGCTATATCCAGTGATTCAGAGTTCATCGTATCGGGTAGTTATGATAATACGGTGAGACTATGGGACGTCAAGACAGGTACCTGTAAGACCATGAGTGGTCACACAGACTGAGTATATGCTGTGGCTATATCCAGTGATTCAGAGTTCATCGTATCGGGAAGTAGAGATAAGACTGTGAGACTATGGGACGTCAAGACAGGTACCTGTAAGACCATGAGTGGTCACACAGACTGAGTATATGCTGTGGCTATATCCAGTGATTCAGAGTTCATCGTATCGGGAAGTAGAGATAATACGGTGAGACTATGGGACGTCAAGACAGGTACCTGTAAGACCATGAGTGGTCACACTAATTCTGTATATGCTGTGGCTATATCCAGTGATTCAGAGTTCATCGTATCGGGAAGTCATGATAATACGGTGAGACTATGGGACGTCAAGACAGGTACCTGTAAGACCATGAGTGGTCACACAGACTGAGTATATGCTGTGGCTATATCCAGTGATTCAGAGTTCATCGTATCGGGAAGTAGAGATAATACGGTGAGACTATGGGACGTCAAGACAGGTACCTGTAAGACCATGAGTGGTCACACTAATTCTGTATATGCTGTGGCTATATCCAGTGATTCAGAGTTCATCGTATCGGGAAGTCATGATAATACGGTGAGACTATGGGACGTCAAGACAGGTACCTGTAAGACCATGAGTGGTCACACTAATTCTGTATATGCTGTGGCTATATCCAGTGATTCAGAGTTCATCGTATCGGGAAGTTATGATTAGACGGTGAGACTATGGGACGTCAAGACAGGTACCTGTAAGACCATGAGTGGTCACACAGACTGAGTATATGCTGTGGCTATATCCAGTGATTCAGAGTTCATCGTATCGGGTAGTTATGATAATACGGTGAGACTATGGGACGTCAAGACAGGTACCTGTAAGACCATGAGTGGTCACACTAATTCTGTATATGCTGTGGCTATATCCAGTGATTCAGAGTTCATCGTATCGGGAAGTGGAGATAATACGGTGAGACTATGGGACGTCAAGACAGGTACCTGTAAGACCATGAGTGGTCACACAGACTGAGTATATGCTGTGGCTATATCCAGTGATTCAGAGTTCATCGTATCGGGTAGTTATGATAATACGGTGAAACTATGGGACGTCAAGACAGGTACCTGTAAGACCATGAGTGGTCACACTAATTCTGTATATGCTGTGGCTATATCCAGTGATTCAGAGTTCATCGTATCGGGAAGTAGAGATAAGACGGTGAGACTATGGGACGTCAAGACAGGTACCTGTAAGACCATGAGTGGTCACACAGACTGAGTATATGCTGTGGCTATATCCAGTGATTCAGAGTTCATCGTATCGGGAAGTGGAGATAAGACGGTGAGACTATGGGACGTCAAGACAGGTACCTGTAAGACCATGAGTGGTCACACTAATTCTGTATATGCTGTGGCTATATCCAGTGATTCAGAGTTCATCGTATCGGGAAGTGGAGATAATACGGTGAGACTATGGGACGTCAAGACAGGTACCTGTAAGACCATGAGTGGTCACACAGACTGAGTATATGCTGTGGCTATATCCAGTGATTCAGAGTTCATCGTATCGGGAAGTAGAGATAAGACGGTGAGACTATGGGACGTCAAGACAGGTACCTGTAAGACCATGAGTGGTCACACAGACTGAGTATATGCTGTGGCTATATCCAGTGATTCAGAGTTCATCGTATCGGGAAGTAGAGATAATACGGTGAGACTATGGGACGTCAAGACAGGTACCTGTAAGACCATGAGTGGTCACACTAATTCTGTATATGCTGTGGCTATATCCAGTGATTCAGAGTTCATCGTATCGGGTAGTTATGATAATACGGTGAGACTATGGGACGTCAAGACAGGTACCTGTAAGACCATGAGTGGTCACACAGACTGAGTATATGCTGTGGCTATATCCAGTGATTCAGAGTTCATCGTATCGGGAAGTAGAGATAAGACTGTGAGACTATGGGACGTCAAGACAGGTACCTGTAAGACCATGAGTGGTCACACAGACTGAGTATATGCTGTGGCTATATCCAGTGATTCAGAGTTCATCGTATCGGGAAGTAGAGATAATACGGTGAGACTATGGGACGTCAAGACAGGTACCTGTAAGACCATGAGTGGTCACACTAATTCTGTATATGCTGTGGCTATATCCAGTGATTCAGAGTTCATCGTATCGGGAAGTCATGATAATACGGTGAGACTATGGGACGTCAAGACAGGTACCTGTAAGACCATGAGTGGTCACACTAATTCTGTATATGCTGTGGCTATATCCAGTGATTCAGAGTTCATCGTATCGGGAAGTGGAGATAATACGGTGAGACTATGGGACGTCAAGACAGGTACCTGTAAGACCATGAGTGGTCACACAGACTGAGTATATGCTGTGGCTATATCCAGTGATTCAGAGTTCATCGTATCGGGAAGTAGAGATAATACGGTGAGACTATGGGACGTCAAGACAGGTACCTGTAAGACCATGAGTGGTCACACTAATTCTGTATATGCTGTGGCTATATCCAGTGATTCAGAGTTCATCGTATCGGGAAGTCATGATAATACGGTGAGACTATGGGACGTCAAGACAGGTACCTGTAAGACCATGAGTGGTCACACTAATTCTGTATATGCTGTGGCTATATCCAGTGATTCAGAGTTCATCGTATCGGGAAGTGGAGATAATACGGTGAGACTATGGGACGTCAAGACAGGTACCTGTAAGACCATGAGTGGTCACACTAATTATGTATTATCTGTGGCTATATCCAGTGATTCAGAGTTCATCGTATCGGGAAGTTATGATTAGACGGTGAAACTATGGGACGTCAAGACAGGTACCTGTAAGACCATGAGTGGTCACACTAATTCTGTATATGCTGTGGCTATATCCAGTGATTCAGAGTTCATCGTATCGGGAAGTTATGATTAGACGGTGAAACTATGGGACGTCAAGACAGGTACCTGTAAGACCATGAGTGGTCACACTAATTCTGTATATGCTGTGGCTATATCCAGTGATTCAGAGTTCATCGTATCGGATAGTTATGATAATACGGTGAAACTATGGGACGTCAAGACAGGTACCTGTAAGACCATGAGTGGTCACACTAATTCTGTATATGCTGTGGCTATATCCAGTGATTCAGAGTTCATCGTATCGGGTAGTTATGATAATACGGTGAGACTATGGGACGTCAAGACAGGTACCTGTAAGACCATGAGTGGTCACACTAATTCTGTATATGCTGTGGCTATATCCAGTGATTCAGAGTTCATCGTATCGGGAAGTAGAGATAATACGGTGAGACTATGGGACGTCAAGACAGGTACCTGTAAGACCATGAGTGGTCACACTAGTTCTGTATATGCTGTGGCTATATCCAGTGATTCAGAGTTCATCGTATCGGGAAGTAGAGATAATACGGTGAGACTATGGGACGTCAAGACAGGTACCTGTAAGACCATGAGTGGTCACACTAATTCTGTATATGCTGTGGCTATATCCAGTGATTCAGAGTTCATCGTATCGGGTAGTTATGATAATACGGTGAGACTATGGGACGTCAAGACAGGTACCTGTAAGACCATGAGTGGTCACACTAATTCTGTATATGCTGTGGCTATATCCAGTGATTCAGAGTTCATCGTATCGGGTAGTTATGATAATACGGTGAGACTATGGGACGTCAAGACAGGTACCTGTAAGACCATGAGTGGTCACACAGACTGAGTATATGCTGTGGCTATATCCAGTGATTCAGAGTTCATCGTATCGGGAAGTAGAGATAAGACTGTGAGACTATGGGACGTCAAGACAGGTACCTGTAAGACCATGAGTGGTCACACAGACTGAGTATATGCTGTGGCTATATCCAGTGATTCAGAGTTCATCGTATCGGGAAGTAGAGATAATACGGTGAGACTATGGGACGTCAAGACAGGTACCTGTAAGACCATGAGTGGTCACACTAATTCTGTATATGCTGTGGCTATATCCAGTGATTCAGAGTTCATCGTATCGGGAAGTCATGATAATACGGTGAGACTATGGGACGTCAAGACAGGTACCTGTAAGACCATGAGTGGTCACACAGACTGAGTATATGCTGTGGCTATATCCAGTGATTCAGAGTTCATCGTATCGGGAAGTAGAGATAATACGGTGAGACTATGGGACGTCAAGACAGGTACCTGTAAGACCATGAGTGGTCACACTAATTCTGTATATGCTGTGGCTATATCCAGTGATTCAGAGTTCATCGTATCGGGAAGTCATGATAATACGGTGAGACTATGGGACGTCAAGACAGGTACCTGTAAGACCATGAGTGGTCACACTAATTCTGTATATGCTGTGGCTATATCCAGTGATTCAGAGTTCATCGTATCGGGAAGTTATGATTAGACGGTGAGACTATGGGACGTCAAGACAGGTACCTGTAAGACCATGAGTGGTCACACAGACTGAGTATATGCTGTGGCTATATCCAGTGATTCAGAGTTCATCGTATCGGGTAGTTATGATAATACGGTGAGACTATGGGACGTCAAGACAGGTACCTGTAAGACCATGAGTGGTCACACTAATTCTGTATATGCTGTGGCTATATCCAGTGATTCAGAGTTCATCGTATCGGGAAGTGGAGATAATACGGTGAGACTATGGGACGTCAAGACAGGTACCTGTAAGACCATGAGTGGTCACACAGACTGAGTATATGCTGTGGCTATATCCAGTGATTCAGAGTTCATCGTATCGGGTAGTTATGATAATACGGTGAAACTATGGGACGTCAAGACAGGTACCTGTAAGACCATGAGTGGTCACACTAATTCTGTATATGCTGTGGCTATATCCAGTGATTCAGAGTTCATCGTATCGGGAAGTAGAGATAAGACGGTGAGACTATGGGACGTCAAGACAGGTACCTGTAAGACCATGAGTGGTCACACAGACTGAGTATATGCTGTGGCTATATCCAGTGATTCAGAGTTCATCGTATCGGGAAGTGGAGATAAGACGGTGAGACTATGGGACGTCAAGACAGGTACCTGTAAGACCATGAGTGGTCACACTAATTCTGTATATGCTGTGGCTATATCCAGTGATTCAGAGTTCATCGTATCGGGAAGTGGAGATAATACGGTGAGACTATGGGACGTCAAGACAGGTACCTGTAAGACCATGAGTGGTCACACAGACTGAGTATATGCTGTGGCTATATCCAGTGATTCAGAGTTCATCGTATCGGGAAGTAGAGATAAGACGGTGAGACTATGGGACGTCAAGACAGGTACCTGTAAGACCATGAGTGGTCACACAGACTGAGTATATGCTGTGGCTATATCCAGTGATTCAGAGTTCATCGTATCGGGAAGTAGAGATAATACGGTGAGACTATGGGACGTCAAGACAGGTACCTGTAAGACCATGAGTGGTCACACTAATTCTGTATATGCTGTGGCTATATCCAGTGATTCAGAGTTCATCGTATCGGGAAGTCATGATAATACGGTGAGACTATGGGACGTCAAGACAGGTACCTGTAAGACCATGAGTGGTCACACTAATTCTGTATATGCTGTGGCTATATCCAGTGATTCAGAGTTCATCGTATCGGGAAGTGGAGATAATACGGTGAGACTATGGGACGTCAAGACAGGTACCTGTAAGACCATGAGTGGTCACACTAATTATGTATTATCTGTGGCTATATCCAGTGATTCAGAGTTCATCGTATCGGGAAGTTATGATTAGACGGTGAAACTATGGGACGTCAAGACAGGTACCTGTAAGACCATGAGTGGTCACACTAATTCTGTATATGCTGTGGCTATATCCAGTGATTCAGAGTTCATCGTATCGGGAAGTTATGATTAGACGGTGAAACTATGGGACGTCAAGACAGGTACCTGTAAGACCATGAGTGGTCACACTAATTCTGTATATGCTGTGGCTATATCCAGTGATTCAGAGTTCATCGTATCGGATAGTTATGATAATACGGTGAAACTATGGGACGTCAAGACAGGTACCTGTAAGACCATGAGTGGTCACACTAATTCTGTATATGCTGTGGCTATATCCAGTGATTCAGAGTTCATCGTATCGGGTAGTTATGATAATACGGTGAGACTATGGGACGTCAAGACAGGTACCTGTAAGACCATGAGTGGTCACACTAATTCTGTATATGCTGTGGCTATATCCAGTGATTCAGAGTTCATCGTATCGGGAAGTAGAGATAATACGGTGAGACTATGGGACGTCAAGACAGGTACCTGTAAGACCATGAGTGGTCACACTAATTCTGTATATGCTGTGGCTATATCCAGTGATTCAGAGTTCATCGTATCGGGAAGTAGAGATAATACGGTGAGACTATGGGACGTCAAGACAGGTACCTGTAAGACCATGAGTGGTCACACTAATTCTGTATATGCTGTGGCTATATCCAGTGATTCAGAGTTCATCGTATCGGGTAGTTATGATAATACGGTGAGACTATGGGACGTCAAGACAGGTACCTGTAAGACCATGAGTGGTCACACTAATTCTGTATATGCTGTGGCTATATCCAGTGATTCAGAGTTCATCGTATCGGGTAGTTATGATAATACGGTGAGACTATGGGACGTCAAGACAGGTACCTGTAAGACCATGAGTGGTCACACAGACTGAGTATATGCTGTGGCTATATCCAGTGATTCAGAGTTCATCGTATCGGGAAGTAGAGATAAGACTGTGAGACTATGGGACGTCAAGACAGGTACCTGTAAGACCATGAGTGGTCACACAGACTGAGTATATGCTGTGGCTATATCCAGTGATTCAGAGTTCATCGTATCGGGAAGTAGAGATAATACGGTGAGACTATGGGACGTCAAGACAGGTACCTGTAAGACCATGAGTGGTCACACTAATTCTGTATATGCTGTGGCTATATCCAGTGATTCAGAGTTCATCGTATCGGGAAGTCATGATAATACGGTGAGACTATGGGACGTCAAGACAGGTACCTGTAAGACCATGAGTGGTCACACTAATTCTGTATATGCTGTGGCTATATCCAGTGATTCAGAGTTCATCGTATCGGGAAGTGGAGATAATACGGTGAGACTATGGGACGTCAAGACAGGTACCTGTAAGACCATGAGTGGTCACACTAATTATGTATTATCTGTGGCTATATCCAGTGATTCAGAGTTCATCGTATCGGGAAGTTATGATTAGACGGTGAAACTATGGGACGTCAAGACAGGTACCTGTAAGACCATGAGTGGTCACACTAATTCTGTATATGCTGTGGCTATATCCAGTGATTCAGAGTTCATCGTATCGGGAAGTGGAGATAATACGGTGAGACTATGGGACGTCAAGACAGGTACCTGTAAGACCATGAGTGGTCACACTAATTCTGTATATGCTGTGGCTATATCCAGTGATTCAGAGTTCATCGTATCGGATAGTTATGATAATACGGTGAAACTATGGGACGTCAAGACAGGTACCTGTAAGACCATGAGTGGTCACACTAATTCTGTATATGCTGTGGCTATATCCAGTGATTCAGAGTTCATCGTATCGGGAAGTGGAGATAAGACGGTGAGACTATGGGACGTCAAGACAGGTACCTGTAAGACCATGAGTGGTCACACTAATTCTGTATATGCTGTGGCTATATCCAGTGATTCAGAGTTCATCGTATCGGGAAGTGGAGATAATACGGTGAGACTATGGGACGTCAAGACAGGTACCTGTAAGACCATGAGTGGTCACACTAGTTCTGTATATGCTGTGGCTATATCCAGTGATTCAGAGTTCATCGTATCGGGAAGTAGAGATAATACGGTGAGACTATGGGACGTCAAGACAGGTACCTGTAAGACCATGAGTGGTCACACAGACTGAGTATATGCTGTGGCTATATCCAGTGATTCAGAGTTCATCGTATCGGGAAGTAGAGATAATACGGTGAGACTATGGGACGTCAAGACAGGTACCTGTAAGACCATGAGTGGTCACACTAATTCTGTATATGCTGTGGCTATATCCAGTGATTCAGAGTTCATCGTATCGGGAAGTAGAGATAATACGGTGAGACTATGGGACGTCAAGACAGGTACCTGTAAGACCATGAGTGGTCACACAGACTGAGTATATGCTGTGGCTATATCCAGTGATTCAGAGTTCATCGTATCGGGTAGTTATGATAATACGGTGAGACTATGGGACGTCAAGACAGGTACCTGTAAGACCATGAGTGGTCACACTAATTCTGTATATGCTGTGGCTATATCCAGTGATTCAGAGTTCATCGTATCGGGAAGTGGAGATAATACGGTGAAACTATGGGACGTCAAGACAGGTACCTGTAAGACCATGAGTGGTCACACTAATTCTGTATATGCTGTGGCTATATCCAGTGATTCAGAGTTCATCGTATCGGGTAGTTATGATTAGACGGTGAGACTATGGGACGTCAAGACAGGTACCTGTAAGACCATGAGTGGTCACACTAATTCTGTATATGCTGTGGCTATATCCAGTGATTCAGAGTTCATCGTATCGGGAAGTCATGATAATACGGTGAGACTATGGGACGTCAAGACAGGTACCTGTAAGACCATGAGTGGTCACACAGACTGAGTATATGCTGTGGCTATATCCAGTGATTCAGAGTTCATCGTATCGGGAAGTTATGATTAGACGGTGAAACTATGGGACGTCAAGACAGGTACCTGTAAGACCATGAGTGGTCACACTAATTCTGTATATGCTGTGGCTATATCCAGTGATTCAGAGTTCATCGTATCGGGTAGTTATGATAATACGGTGAGACTATGGGACGTCAAGACAGGTACCTGTAAGACCATGAGTGGTCACACTAATTCTGTATATGCTGTGGCTATATCCAGTGATTCAGAGTTCATCGTATCGGGAAGTTATGATTAGACGGTGAAACTATGGGACGTCAAGACAGGTACCTGTAAGACCATGAGTGGTCACACTAATTCTGTATATGCTGTGGCTATATCCAGTGATTCAGAGTTCATCGTATCGGGAAGTGGAGATAATACGGTGAGACTATGGGACGTCAAGACAGGTACCTGTAAGACCATGAGTGGTCACACAGACTGAGTATATGCTGTGGCTATATCCAGTGATTCAGAGTTCATCGTATCGGGAAGTAGAGATAAGACGGTGAGACTATGGGACGTCAAGACAGGTACCTGTAAGACCATGAGTGGTCACACTAATTCTGTATATGCTGTGGCTATATCCAGTGATTCAGAGTTCATCGTATCGGGTAGTTATGATTAGACGGTGAGACTATGGGACGTCAAGACAGGTACCTGTAAGACCATGAGTGGTCACACTAATTCTGTATATGCTGTGGCTATATCCAGTGATTCAGAGTTCATCGTATCGGGAAGTCATGATAATACGGTGAGACTATGGGACGTCAAGACAGGTACCTGTAAGACCATGAGTGGTCACACAGACTGAGTATATGCTGTGGCTATATCCAGTGATTCAGAGTTCATCGTATCGGGAAGTTATGATTAGACGGTGAAACTATGGGACGTCAAGACAGGTACCTGTAAGACCATGAGTGGTCACACTAATTCTGTATATGCTGTGGCTATATCCAGTGATTCAGAGTTCATCGTATCGGGTAGTTATGATAATACGGTGAGACTATGGGACGTCAAGACAGGTACCTGTAAGACCATGAGTGGTCACACTAATTCTGTATATGCTGTGGCTATATCCAGTGATTCAGAGTTCATCGTATCGGGAAGTTATGATTAGACGGTGAAACTATGGGACGTCAAGACAGGTACCTGTAAGACCATGAGTGGTCACACTAATTCTGTATATGCTGTGGCTATATCCAGTGATTCAGAGTTCATCGTATCGGGAAGTGGAGATAATACGGTGAGACTATGGGACGTCAAGACAGGTACCTGTAAGACCATGAGTGGTCACACAGACTGAGTATATGCTGTGGCTATATCCAGTGATTCAGAGTTCATCGTATCGGGAAGTAGAGATAAGACGGTGAGACTATGGGACGTCAAGACAGGTACCTGTAAGACCATGAGTGGTCACACTAATTCTGTATATGCTGTGGCTATATCCAGTGATTCAGAGTTCATCGTATCGGGAAGTAGAGATAATACGGTGAGACTATGGGACGTCAAGACAGGTACCTGTAAGACCATGAGTGGTCACACTAATTATGTATTATCTGTGGCTATATCCAGTGATTCAGAGTTCATCGTATCGGGAAGTTATGATTAGACGGTGAAACTATGGGACGTCAAGACAGGTACCTGTAAGACCATGAGTGGTCACACTAATTATGTATTATCTGTGGCTATATCCAGTGATTCAGAGTTCATCGTATCGGGTAGTTATGATAATACGGTGAGACTATGGGACGTCAAGACAGGTACCTGTAAGACCATGAGTGGTCACACTAATTCTGTATATGCTGTGGCTATATCCAGTGATTCAGAGTTCATCGTATCGGGAAGTCATGATAATACGGTGAGACTATGGGACGTCAAGACAGGTACCTGTAAGACCATGAGTGGTCACACTAATTCTGTATATGCTGTGGCTATATCCAGTGATTCAGAGTTCATCGTATCGGGAAGTGGAGATAATACGGTGAGACTATGGGACGTCAAGACAGGTACCTGTAAGACCATGAGTGGTCACACTAATTATGTATTATCTGTGGCTATATCCAGTGATTCAGAGTTCATCGTATCGGGAAGTTATGATTAGACGGTGAGACTATGGGACGTCAAGACAGGTACCTGTAAGACCATGAGTGGTCACACAGACTGAGTATATGCTGTGGCTATATCCAGTGATTCAGAGTTCATCGTATCGGGAAGTCATGATTAGACGGTGAGACTATGGGACGTCAAGACAGGTACCTGTAAGACCATGAGTGGTCACACTAATTCTGTATATGCTGTGGCTATATCCAGTGATTCAGAGTTCATCGTATCGGGAAGTCATGATAATACGGTGAAACTATGGGACGTCAAGACAGGTACCTGTAAGACCATGAGTGGTCACACAGATTATGTATGATCTGTGGCTATATCCAGTGATTCAGAGTTCATCGTATCGGGAAGTCATGATAATACGGTGAGACTATGGGACGTCAAGACAGGTACCTGTAAGACCATGAGTGGTCACACTAATTATGTATTATCTGTGGCTATATCCAGTGATTCAGAGTTCATCGTATCGGGAAGTTATGATTAGACGGTGAAACTATGGGACGTCAAGACAGGTACCTGTAAGACCATGAGTGGTCACACAGACTGAGTATATGCTGTGGCTATATCCAGTGATTCAGAGTTCATCGTATCGGGAAGTGGAGATAAGACGGTGAGACTATGGGACGTCAAGACAGGTACCTGTAAGACCATGAGTGGTCACACTAATTCTGTATATGCTGTGGCTATATCCAGTGATTCAGAGTTCATCGTATCGGGAAGTGGAGATAATACGGTGAGACTATGGGACGTCAAGACAGGTACCTGTAAGACCATGAGTGGTCACACAGACTGAGTATATGCTGTGGCTATATCCAGTGATTCAGAGTTCATCGTATCGGGAAGTGGAGATAATACGGTGAGACTATGGGACGTCAAGACAGGTACCTGTAAGACCATGAGTGGTCACACTAGTTCTGTATATGCTGTGGCTATATCCAGTGATTCAGAGTTCATCGTATCGGGAAGTAGAGATAATACGGTGAGACTATGGGACGTCAAGACAGGTACCTGTAAGACCATGAGTGGTCACACAGACTGAGTATATGCTGTGGCTATATCCAGTGATTCAGAGTTCATCGTATCGGGAAGTGGAGATAATACGGTGAGACTATGGGACGTCAAGACAGGTACCTGTAAGACCATGAGTGGTCACACTAATTCTGTATATGCTGTGGCTATATCCAGTGATTCAGAGTTCATCGTATCGGGAAGTAGAGATAAGACGGTGAGACTATGGGACGTCAAGACAGGTACCTGTAAGACCATGAGTGGTCACACTAATTCTGTATATGCTGTGGCTATATCCAGTGATTCAGAGTTCATCGTATCGGGAAGTAGAGATAATACGGTGAGACTATGGGACGTCAAGACAGGTACCTGTAAGACCATGAGTGGTCACACTAATTCTGTATATGCTGTGGCTATATCCAGTGATTCAGAGTTCATCGTATCGGGTAGTTATGATAATACGGTGAGACTATGGGACGTCAAGACAGGTACCTGTAAGACCATGAGTGGTCACACTAATTCTGTATATGCTGTGGCTATATCCAGTGATTCAGAGTTCATCGTATCGGGTAGTTATGATAATACGGTGAGACTATGGGACGTCAAGACAGGTACCTGTAAGACCATGAGTGGTCACACAGACTGAGTATATGCTGTGGCTATATCCAGTGATTCAGAGTTCATCGTATCGGGAAGTAGAGATAAGACGGTGAGACTATGGGACGTCAAGACAGGTACCTGTAAGACCATGAGTGGTCACACAGACTGAGTATATGCTGTGGCTATATCCAGTGATTCAGAGTTCATCGTATCGGGAAGTAGAGATAATACGGTGAGACTATGGGACGTCAAGACAGGTACCTGTAAGACCATGAGTGGTCACACTAATTCTGTATATGCTGTGGCTATATCCAGTGATTCAGAGTTCATCGTATCGGGAAGTCATGATAATACGGTGAGACTATGGAACGTCAAGACAGGTACCTGTAAGACCATGAGTGGTCACACTAATTCTGTATATGCTGTGGCTATATCCAGTGATTCAGAGTTCATCGTATCGGGAAGTGGAGATAATACGGTGAGACTATGGGACGTCAAGACAGGTACCTGTAAGACCATGAGTGGTCACACTAATTATGTATTATCTGTGGCTATATCCAGTGATTCAGAGTTCATCGTATCGGGAAGTTATGATTAGACGGTGAAACTATGGGACGTCAAGACAGGTACCTGTAAGACCATGAGTGGTCACACTAATTCTGTATATGCTGTGGCTATATCCAGTGATTCAGAGTTCATCGTATCGGATAGTTATGATAATACGGTGAAACTATGGGACGTCAAGACAGGTACCTGTAAGACCATGAGTGGTCACACTAATTCTGTATATGCTGTGGCTATATCCAGTGATTCAGAGTTCATCGTATCGGGAAGTTATGATTAGACGGTGAAACTATGGGACGTCAAGACAGGTACCTGTAAGACCATGAGTGGTCACACTAATTCTGTATATGCTGTGGCTATATCCAGTGATTCAGAGTTCATCGTATCGGGAAGTTATGATTAGACGGTGAAACTATGGGACGTCAAGACAGGTACCTGTAAGACCATGAGTGGTCACACAGACTGAGTATATGCTGTGGCTATATCCAGTGATTCAGAGTTCATCGTATCGGGAAGTGGAGATAAGACGGTGAGACTATGGGACGTCAAGACAGGTACCTGTAAGACCATGAGTGGTCACACTAATTCTGTATATGCTGTGGCTATATCCAGTGATTCAGAGTTCATCGTATCGGGAAGTGGAGATAATACGGTGAGACTATGGGACGTCAAGACAGGTACCTGTAAGACCATGAGTGGTCACACAGACTGAGTATATGCTGTGGCTATATCCAGTGATTCAGAGTTCATCGTATCGGGAAGTGGAGATAATACGGTGAGACTATGGGACGTCAAGACAGGTACCTGTAAGACCATGAGTGGTCACACTAGTTCTGTATATGCTGTGGCTATATCCAGTGATTCAGAGTTCATCGTATCGGGAAGTAGAGATAATACGGTGAGACTATGGGACGTCAAGACAGGTACCTGTAAGACCATGAGTGGTCACACAGACTGAGTATATGCTGTGGCTATATCCAGTGATTCAGAGTTCATCGTATCGGGAAGTGGAGATAATACGGTGAGACTATGGGACGTCAAGACAGGTACCTGTAAGACCATGAGTGGTCACACTAATTCTGTATATGCTGTGGCTATATCCAGTGATTCAGAGTTCATCGTATCGGGAAGTAGAGATAAGACGGTGAGACTATGGGACGTCAAGACAGGTACCTGTAAGACCATGAGTGGTCACACTAATTCTGTATATGCTGTGGCTATATCCAGTGATTCAGAGTTCATCGTATCGGGAAGTAGAGATAATACGGTGAGACTATGGGACGTCAAGACAGGTACCTGTAAGACCATGAGTGGTCACACTAATTCTGTATATGCTGTGGCTATATCCAGTGATTCAGAGTTCATCGTATCGGGTAGTTATGATAATACGGTGAGACTATGGGACGTCAAGACAGGTACCTGTAAGACCATGAGTGGTCACACTAATTCTGTATATGCTGTGGCTATATCCAGTGATTCAGAGTTCATCGTATCGGGTAGTTATGATAATACGGTGAGACTATGGGACGTCAAGACAGGTACCTGTAAGACCATGAGTGGTCACACAGACTGAGTATATGCTGTGGCTATATCCAGTGATTCAGAGTTCATCGTATCGGGAAGTAGAGATAAGACGGTGAGACTATGGGACGTCAAGACAGGTACCTGTAAGACCATGAGTGGTCACACAGACTGAGTATATGCTGTGGCTATATCCAGTGATTCAGAGTTCATCGTATCGGGAAGTAGAGATAATACGGTGAGACTATGGGACGTCAAGACAGGTACCTGTAAGACCATGAGTGGTCACACTAATTCTGTATATGCTGTGGCTATATCCAGTGATTCAGAGTTCATCGTATCGGGAAGTCATGATAATACGGTGAGACTATGGAACGTCAAGACAGGTACCTGTAAGACCATGAGTGGTCACACTAATTCTGTATATGCTGTGGCTATATCCAGTGATTCAGAGTTCATCGTATCGGGAAGTGGAGATAATACGGTGAGACTATGGGACGTCAAGACAGGTACCTGTAAGACCATGAGTGGTCACACTAATTATGTATTATCTGTGGCTATATCCAGTGATTCAGAGTTCATCGTATCGGGAAGTTATGATTAGACGGTGAAACTATGGGACGTCAAGACAGGTACCTGTAAGACCATGAGTGGTCACACTAATTCTGTATATGCTGTGGCTATATCCAGTGATTCAGAGTTCATCGTATCGGATAGTTATGATAATACGGTGAAACTATGGGACGTCAAGACAGGTACCTGTAAGACCATGAGTGGTCACACTAATTCTGTATATGCTGTGGCTATATCCAGTGATTCAGAGTTCATCGTATCGGGAAGTTATGATTAGACGGTGAAACTATGGGACGTCAAGACAGGTACCTGTAAGACCATGAGTGGTCACACTAATTCTGTATATGCTGTGGCTATATCCAGTGATTCAGAGTTCATCGTATCGGGAAGTGGAGATAAGACGGTGAGACTATGGGACGTCAAGACAGGTACCTGTAAGACCATGAGTGGTCACACTAATTCTGTATATGCTGTGGCTATATCCAGTGATTCAGAGTTCATCGTATCGGGAAGTGGAGATAATACGGTGAGACTATGGGACGTCAAGACAGGTACCTGTAAGACCATGAGTGGTCACACAGACTGAGTATATGCTGTGGCTATATCCAGTGATTCAGAGTTCATCGTATCGGGAAGTAGAGATAATACGGTGAGACTATGGGACGTCAAGACAGGTACCTGTAAGACCATGAGTGGTCACACAGACTGAGTATATGCTGTGGCTATATCCAGTGATTCAGAGTTCATCGTATCGGGAAGTAGAGATAATACGGTGAGACTATGGGACGTCAAGACAGGTACCTGTAAGACCATGAGTGGTCACACTAATTCTGTATATGCTGTGGCTATATCCAGTGATTCAGAGTTCATCGTATCGGGAAGTCATGATAATACGGTGAGACTATGGGACGTCAAGACAGGTACCTGTAAGACCATGAGTGGTCACACTAATTCTGTATATGCTGTGGCTATATCCAGTGATTCAGAGTTCATCGTATCGGGAAGTGGAGATAATACGGTGAGACTATGGGACGTCAAGACAGGTACCTGTAAGACCATGAGTGGTCACACTAATTATGTATTATCTGTGGCTATATCCAGTGATTCAGAGTTCATCGTATCGGGAAGTTATGATTAGACGGTGAAACTATGGGACGTCAAGACAGGTACCTGTAAGACCATGAGTGGTCACACTAATTCTGTATATGCTGTGGCTATATCCAGTGATTCAGAGTTCATCGTATCGGGAAGTTATGATTAGACGGTGAAACTATGGGACGTCAAGACAGGTACCTGTAAGACCATGAGTGGTCACACTAATTCTGTATATGCTGTGGCTATATCCAGTGATTCAGAGTTCATCGTATCGGGAAGTCATGATAATACGGTGAAACTATGGGACGTCAAGACAGGTACCTGTAAGACCATGAGTGGTCACACTAATTCTGTATATGCTGTGGCTATATCCAGTGATTCAGAGTTCATCGTATCGGGAAGTGGAGATAATACGGTGAGACTATGGGACGTCAAGACAGGTACCTGTAAGACCATGAGTGGTCACACTAATTCTGTATATGCTGTGGCTATATCCAGTGATTCAGAGTTCATCGTATCGGGAAGTAGAGATAAGACGGTGAGACTATGGGACGTCAAGACAGGTACCTGTAAGACCATGAGTGGTCACACTAATTCTGTATATGCTGTGGCTATATCCAGTGATTCAGAGTTCATCGTATCGGGAAGTAGAGATAATACGGTGAGACTATGGGACGTCAAGACAGGTACCTGTAAGACCATGAGTGGTCACACTAATTCTGTATATGCTGTGGCTATATCCAGTGATTCAGAGTTCATCGTATCGGGTAGTTATGATAATACGGTGAGACTATGGGACGTCAAGACAGGTACCTGTAAGACCATGAGTGGTCACACTAATTCTGTATATGCTGTGGCTATATCCAGTGATTCAGAGTTCATCGTATCGGGTAGTTATGATAATACGGTGAGACTATGGGACGTCAAGACAGGTACCTGTAAGACCATGAGTGGTCACACAGACTGAGTATATGCTGTGGCTATATCCAGTGATTCAGAGTTCATCGTATCGGGAAGTAGAGATAAGACGGTGAGACTATGGGACGTCAAGACAGGTACCTGTAAGACCATGAGTGGTAACACAGACTGAGTATATGCTGTGGCTATATCCAGTGATTCAGAGTTCATCGTATCGGGAAGTAGAGATAATACGGTGAGACTATGGGACGTCAAGACAGGTACCTGTAAGACCATGAGTGGTCACACAGACTGAGTATATGCTGTGGCTATATCCAGTGATTCAGAGTTCATCGTATCGGGAAGTGGAGATAATACGGTGAGACTATGGGACGTCAAGACAGGTACCTGTAAGACCATGAGTGGTCACACTAGTTCTGTATATGCTGTGGCTATATCCAGTGATTCAGAGTTCATCGTATCGGGAAGTAGAGATAATACGGTGAGACTATGGGACGTCAAGACAGGTACCTGTAAGACCATGAGTGGTCACACAGACTGAGTATATGCTGTGGCTATATCCAGTGATTCAGAGTTCATCGTATCGGGAAGTGGAGATAATACGGTGAGACTATGGGACGTCAAGACAGGTACCTGTAAGACCATGAGTGGTCACACTAATTCTGTATATGCTGTGGCTATATCCAGTGATTCAGAGTTCATCGTATCGGGAAGTAGAGATAAGACGGTGAGACTATGGGACGTCAAGACAGGTACCTGTAAGACCATGAGTGGTCACACTAATTCTGTATATGCTGTGGCTATATCCAGTGATTCAGAGTTCATCGTATCGGGAAGTAGAGATAATACGGTGAGACTATGGGACGTCAAGACAGGTACCTGTAAGACCATGAGTGGTCACACTAATTCTGTATATGCTGTGGCTATATCCAGTGATTCAGAGTTCATCGTATCGGGTAGTTATGATAATACGGTGAGACTATGGGACGTCAAGACAGGTACCTGTAAGACCATGAGTGGTCACACTAATTCTGTATATGCTGTGGCTATATCCAGTGATTCAGAGTTCATCGTATCGGGTAGTTATGATAATACGGTGAGACTATGGGACGTCAAGACAGGTACCTGTAAGACCATGAGTGGTCACACAGACTGAGTATATGCTGTGGCTATTTCCAGTGATTCAGAGTTCATCGTATCGGGAAGTAGAGATAAGACGGTGAGACTATGGGACGTCAAGACAGGTACCTGTAAGACCATGAGTGGTCACACAGACTGAGTATATGCTGTGGCTATATCCAGTGATTCAGAGTTCATCGTATCGGGAAGTAGAGATAATACGGTGAGACTATGGGACGTCAAGACAGGTACCTGTAAGACCATGAGTGGTCACACTAATTCTGTATATGCTGTGGCTATATCCAGTGATTCAGAGTTCATCGTATCGGGAAGTCATGATAATACGGTGAGACTATGGAACGTCAAGACAGGTACCTGTAAGACCATGAGTGGTCACACTAATTCTGTATATGCTGTGGCTATATCCAGTGATTCAGAGTTCATCGTATCGGGAAGTGGAGATAATACGGTGAGACTATGGGACGTCAAGACAGGTACCTGTAAGACCATGAGTGGTCACACTAATTATGTATTATCTGTGGCTATATCCAGTGATTCAGAGTTCATCGTATCGGGAAGTTATGATTAGACGGTGAAACTATGGGACGTCAAGACAGGTACCTGTAAGACCATGAGTGGTCACACTAATTCTGTATATGCTGTGGCTATATCCAGTGATTCAGAGTTCATCGTATCGGATAGTTATGATAATACGGTGAAACTATGGGACGTCAAGACAGGTACCTGTAAGACCATGAGTGGTCACACTAATTCTGTATATGCTGTGGCTATATCCAGTGATTCAGAGTTCATCGTATCGGGAAGTTATGATTAGACGGTGAAACTATGGGACGTCAAGACAGGTACCTGTAAGACCATGAGTGGTCACACTAATTCTGTATATGCTGTGGCTATATCCAGTGATTCAGAGTTCATCGTATCGGGAAGTGGAGATAAGACGGTGAGACTATGGGACGTCAAGACAGGTACCTGTAAGACCATGAGTGGTCACACTAATTCTGTATATGCTGTGGCTATATCCAGTGATTCAGAGTTCATCGTATCGGGAAGTGGAGATAATACGGTGAGACTATGGGACGTCAAGACAGGTACCTGTAAGACCATGAGTGGTCACACAGACTGAGTATATGCTGTGGCTATATCCAGTGATTCAGAGTTCATCGTATCGGGAAGTAGAGATAAGACGGTGAGACTATGGGACGTCAAGACAGGTACCTGTAAGACCATGAGTGGTCACACAGACTGAGTATATGCTGTGGCTATATCCAGTGATTCAGAGTTCATCGTATCGGGAAGTAGAGATAATACGGTGAGACTATGGGACGTCAAGACAGGTACCTGTAAGACCATGAGTGGTCACACTAATTCTGTATATGCTGTGGCTATATCCAGTGATTCAGAGTTCATCGTATCGGGAAGTCATGATAATACGGTGAGACTATGGGACGTCAAGACAGGTACCTGTAAGACCATGAGTGGTCACACTAATTCTGTATATGCTGTGGCTATATCCAGTGATTCAGAGTTCATCGTATCGGGAAGTGGAGATAATACGGTGAGACTATGGGACGTCAAGACAGGTACCTGTAAGACCATGAGTGGTCACACTAATTATGTATTATCTGTGGCTATATCCAGTGATTCAGAGTTCATCGTATCGGGAAGTTATGATTAGACGGTGAAACTATGGGACGTCAAGACAGGTACCTGTAAGACCATGAGTGGTCACACTAATTCTGTATATGCTGTGGCTATATCCAGTGATTCAGAGTTCATCGTATCGGGAAGTTATGATTAGACGGTGAAACTATGGGACGTCAAGACAGGTACCTGTAAGACCATGAGTGGTCACACTAATTCTGTATATGCTGTGGCTATATCCAGTGATTCAGAGTTCATCGTATCGGATAGTTATGATAATACGGTGAAACTATGGGACGTCAAGACAGGTACCTGTAAGAACATGAGTGGTCACACACATTATGTATCATCTATGGCTATATCCAGTGATTCAGAGTTCATCGTATCGGGAAGTGTAGATTATACGGTGAGACTATGGGACGTCAAGACAGGTACCTGTAAGACCATGAGTGGTCACACTAATTCTGTATATGCTGTGGCTATATCCAGTGATTCAGAGTTCATCGTATCGGGAAGTGGAGATAATACGGTGAGACTATGGGACGTCAAGACAGGTACCTGTAAGACCATGAGTGGTCACACTAATTCTGTATATGCTGTGGCTATATCCAGTGATTCAGAGTTCATCGTATCGGGAAGTAGAGATAAGACGGTGAGACTATGGGACGTCAAGACAGGTACCTGTAAGACCATGAGTGGTCACACTAATTCTGTATATGCTGTGGCTATATCCAGTGATTCAGAGTTCATCGTATCGGGAAGTAGAGATAATACGGTGAGACTATGGGACGTCAAGACAGGTACCTGTAAGACCATGAGTGGTCACACTAATTCTGTATATGCTGTGGCTATATCCAGTGATTCAGAGTTCATCGTATCGGATAGTTATGATAATACGGTGAAACTATGGGACGTCAAGACAGGTACCTGTAAGAACATGAGTGGTCACACACATTATGTATCATCTATGGCTATATCCAGTGATTCAGAGTTCATCGTATCGGGAAGTGTAGATTATACGGTGAGACTATGGGACGTCAAGACAGGTACCTGTAAGACCATGAGTGGTCACACTAATTCTGTATATGCTGTGGCTATATCCAGTGATTCAGAGTTCATCGTATCGGGAAGTGGAGATAATACGGTGAGACTATGGGACGTCAAGACAGGTACCTGTAAGACCATGAGTGGTCACACTAATTCTGTATATGCTGTGGCTATATCCAGTGATTCAGAGTTCATCGTATCGGGAAGTAGAGATAAGACGGTGAGACTATGGGACGTCAAGACAGGTACCTGTAAGACCATGAGTGGTCACACTAATTCTGTATATGCTGTGGCTATATCCAGTGATTCAGAGTTCATCGTATCGGGAAGTAGAGATAATACGGTGAGACTATGGGACGTCAAGACAGGTACCTGTAAGACCATGAGTGGTCACACTAATTCTGTATATGCTGTGGCTATATCCAGTGATTCAGAGTTCATCGTATCGGGTAGTTATGATAATACGGTGAGACTATGGGACGTCAAGACAGGTACCTGTAAGACCATGAGTGGTCACACTAATTCTGTATATGCTGTGGCTATATCCAGTGATTCAGAGTTCATCGTATCGGGTAGTTATGATAATACGGTGAGACTATGGGACGTCAAGACAGGTACCTGTAAGACCATGAGTGGTCACACAGACTGAGTATATGCTGTGGCTATATCCAGTGATTCAGAGTTCATCGTATCGGGAAGTAGAGATAAGACGGTGAGACTATGGGACGTCAAGACAGGTACCTGTAAGACCATGAGTGGTCACACAGACTGAGTATATGCTGTGGCTATATCCAGTGATTCAGAGTTCATCGTATCGGGAAGTAGAGATAATACGGTGAGACTATGGGACGTCAAGACAGGTACCTGTAAGACCATGAGTGGTCACACTAATTCTGTATATGCTGTGGCTATATCCAGTGATTCAGAGTTCATCGTATCGGGAAGTTATGATTAGACGGTGAAACTATGGGACGTCAAGACAGGTACCTGTAAGACCATGAGTGGTCACACTAATTCTGTATATGCTGTGGCTATATCCAGTGATTCAGAGTTCATCGTATCGGGTAGTTATGATAATACGGTGAGACTATGGGACGTCAAGACAGGTACCTGTAAGACCATGAGTGGTCACACAGACTGAGTATATGCTGTGGCTATATCCAGTGATTCAGAGTTCATCGTATCGGGAAGTTATGATTAGACGGTGAAACTATGGGACGTCAAGACAGGTACCTGTAAGACCATGAGTGGTCACACTAATTCTGTATATGCTGTGGCTATATCCAGTGATTCAGAGTTCATCGTATCGGATAGTTATGATAATACGGTGAAACTATGGGACGTCAAGACAGGTACCTGTAAGACCATGAGTGGTCACACTAATTCTGTATATGCTGTGGCTATATCCAGTGATTCAGAGTTCATCGTATCGGGAAGTTATGATTAGACGGTGAAACTATGGGACGTCAAGACAGGTACCTGTAAGACCATGAGTGGTCACACTAATTCTGTATATGCTGTGGCTATATCCAGTGATTCAGAGTTCATCGTATCGGGTAGTTATGATAATACGGTGAGACTATGGGACGTCAAGACAGGTACCTGTAAGACCATGAGTGGTCACACAGACTGAGTATATGCTGTGGCTATATCCAGTGATTCAGAGTTCATCGTATCGGGAAGTAGAGATAAGACGGTGAGACTATGGGACGTCAAGACAGGTACCTGTAAGACCATGAGTGGTCACACAGACTGAGTATATGCTGTGGCTATATCCAGTGATTCAGAGTTCATCGTATCGGGAAGTGGAGATAAGACGGTGAGACTATGGGACGTCAAGACAGGTACCTGTAAGACCATGAGTGGTCACACTAGTTATGTATGATCTGTGGCTATATCCAGTGATTCAGAGTTCATCGTATCGGGAAGTGTAGATTATACGGTGAGACTATGGGACGTCAGACAGGTACCTGTAAGACCATGAGTGGTCACACTAATTCTGTATATGCTGTGGCTATATCCAGTGATTCAGAGTTCATCGTATCGGGAAGTGGAGATAATACGGTGAGACTATGGGACGTCAAGACAGGTACCTGTAAGACCATGAGTGGTCACACTAATTCTGTATATGCTGTGGCTATATCCAGTGATTCAGAGTTCATCGTATCGGGAAGTAGAGATAAGACGGTGAGACTATGGGACGTCAAGACAGGTACCTGTAAGACCATGAGTGGTCACACTAATTCTGTATATGCTGTGGCTATATCCAGTGATTCAGAGTTCATCGTATCGGGAAGTGTAGATTATACGGTGAGACTATGGGACGTCAAGACAGGTACCTGTAAGACCATGAGTGATCACACTAATTCTGTATATGCTGTGGCTATATCCAGTGATTCAGAGTTCATCGTATCGGATAGTTATGATAATACGGTGAAACTATGGGACGTCAAGACAGGTACCTGTAAGACCATGAGTGGTCACACTAATTCTGTATATGCTGTGGCTATATCCAGTGATTCAGAGTTCATCGTATCGGGAAGTTATGATTAGACGGTGAAACTATGGGACGTCAAGACAGGTACCTGTAAGACCATGAGTGGTCACACTAATTCTGTATATGCTGTGGCTATATCCAGTGATTCAGAGTTCATCGTATCGGGTAGTTATGATAATACGGTGAGACTATGGGACGTCAAGACAGGTACCTGTAAGACCATGAGTGGTCACACTAATTCTGTATATGCTGTGGCTATATCCAGTGATTCAGAGTTCATCGTATCGGGTAGTTATGATAATACGGTGAGACTATGGGACGTCAAGACAGGTACCTGTAAGACCATGAGTGGTCACACTAATTCTGTATATGCTGTGGCTATATCCAGTGATTCAGAGTTCATCGTATCGGGAAGTCATGATAATACGGTGAGACTATGGGACGTCAAGACAGGTACCTGTAAGACCATGAGTGGTCACACAGACTGAGTATATGCTGTGGCTATATCCAGTGATTCAGAGTTCATCGTATCGGGAAGTAGAGATAAGACGGTGAGACTATGGGACGTCAAGACAGGTACCTGTAAGACCATGAGTGGTCACACAGACTGAGTATATGCTGTGGCTATATCCAGTGATTCAGAGTTCATCGTATCGGGAAGTGGAGATAAGACGGTGAGACTATGGGACGTCAAGACAGGTACCTGTAAGACCATGAGTGGTCACACTAATTCTGTATATGCTGTGGCTATATCCAGTGATTCAGAGTTCATCGTATCGGGAAGTGGAGATAATACGGTGAGACTATGGGACGTCAAGACAGGTACCTGTAAGACCATGAGTGGTCACACTAATTCTGTATATGCTGTGGCTATATCCAGTGATTCAGAGTTCATCGTATCGGGAAGTGGAGATAAGACGGTGAGACTATGGGACGTCAAGACAGGTACCTGTAAGACCATGAGTGGTCACACTAATTCTGTATATGCTGTGGCTATATCCAGTGATTCAGAGTTCATCGTATCGGGTAGTTATGATAATACGGTGAGACTATGGGACGTCAAGACAGGTACCTGTAAGACCATGAGTGGTCACACTAATTCTGTATATGCTGTGGCTATATCCAGTGATTCAGAGTTCATCGTATCGGGTAGTTATGATTAGACGGTGAGACTATGGGACGTCAAGACAGGTACCTGTAAGACCATGAGTGGTCACACTAATTCTGTATATGCTGTGGCTATATCCAGTGATTCAGAGTTCATCGTATCGGGAAGTCATGATAATACGGTGAGACTATGGGACGTCAAGACAGGTACCTGTAAGACCATGAGTGGTCACACAGACTGAGTATATGCTGTGGCTATATCCAGTGATTCAGAGTTCATCGTATCGGGAAGTTATGATTAGACGGTGAAACTATGGGACGTCAAGACAGGTACCTGTAAGACCATGAGTGGTCACACTAATTCTGTATATGCTGTGGCTATATCCAGTGATTCAGAGTTCATCGTATCGGGTAGTTATGATAATACGGTGAGACTATGGGACGTCAAGACAGGTACCTGTAAGACCATGAGTGGTCACACTAATTCTGTATATGCTGTGGCTATATCCAGTGATTCAGAGTTCATCGTATCGGGAAGTTATGATTAGACGGTGAAACTATGGGACGTCAAGACAGGTACCTGTAAGACCATGAGTGGTCACACTAATTCTGTATATGCTGTGGCTATATCCAGTGATTCAGAGTTCATCGTATCGGGAAGTGGAGATAATACGGTGAGACTATGGGACGTCAAGACAGGTACCTGTAAGACCATGAGTGGTCACACAGACTGAGTATATGCTGTGGCTATATCCAGTGATTCAGAGTTCATCGTATCGGGAAGTAGAGATAAGACGGTGAGACTATGGGACGTCAAGACAGGTACCTGTAAGACCATGAGTGGTCACACTAATTCTGTATATGCTGTGGCTATATCCAGTGATTCAGAGTTCATCGTATCGGGAAGTAGAGATAATACGGTGAGACTATGGGACGTCAAGACAGGTACCTGTAAGACCATGAGTGGTCACACTAATTATGTATTATCTGTGGCTATATCCAGTGATTCAGAGTTCATCGTATCGGGAAGTTATGATTAGACGGTGAAACTATGGGACGTCAAGACAGGTACCTGTAAGACCATGAGTGGTCACACTAATTATGTATTATCTGTGGCTATATCCAGTGATTCAGAGTTCATCGTATCGGGTAGTTATGATAATACGGTGAGACTATGGGACGTCAAGACAGGTACCTGTAAGACCATGAGTGGTCACACTAATTCTGTATATGCTGTGGCTATATCCAGTGATTCAGAGTTCATCGTATCGGGAAGTCATGATAATACGGTGAGACTATGGGACGTCAAGACAGGTACCTGTAAGACCATGAGTGGTCACACTAATTCTGTATATGCTGTGGCTATATCCAGTGATTCAGAGTTCATCGTATCGGGAAGTGGAGATAATACGGTGAGACTATGGGACGTCAAGACAGGTACCTGTAAGACCATGAGTGGTCACACTAATTATGTATTATCTGTGGCTATATCCAGTGATTCAGAGTTCATCGTATCGGGAAGTTATGATTAGACGGTGAGACTATGGGACGTCAAGACAGGTACCTGTAAGACCATGAGTGGTCACACAGACTGAGTATATGCTGTGGCTATATCCAGTGATTCAGAGTTCATCGTATCGGGAAGTCATGATAATACGGTGAAACTATGGGACGTCAAGACAGGTACCTGTAAGACCATGAGTGGTCACACTAATTCTGTATATGCTGTGGCTATATCCAGTGATTCAGAGTTCATCGTATCGGGAAGTCATGATAATACGGTGAAACTATGGGACGTCAAGACAGGTACCTGTAAGACCATGAGTGGTCACACAGATTATGTATGATCTGTGGCTATATCCAGTGATTCAGAGTTCATCGTATCGGGAAGTCATGATAATACGGTGAGACTATGGGACGTCAAGACAGGTACCTGTAAGACCATGAGTGGTCACACTAATTATGTATTATCTGTGGCTATATCCAGTGATTCAGAGTTCATCGTATCGGGAAGTTATGATTAGACGGTGAAACTATGGGACGTCAAGACAGGTACCTGTAAGACCATGAGTGGTCACACAGACTGAGTATATGCTGTGGCTATATCCAGTGATTCAGAGTTCATCGTATCGGGAAGTGGAGATAAGACGGTGAGACTATGGGACGTCAAGACAGGTACCTGTAAGACCATGAGTGGTCACACTAATTCTGTATATGCTGTGGCTATATCCAGTGATTCAGAGTTCATCGTATCGGGAAGTGGAGATAATACGGTGAGACTATGGGACGTCAAGACAGGTACCTGTAAGACCATGAGTGGTCACACAGACTGAGTATATGCTGTGGCTATATCCAGTGATTCAGAGTTCATCGTATCGGGAAGTGGAGATAATACGGTGAGACTATGGGACGTCAAGACAGGTACCTGTAAGACCATGAGTGGTCACACAGACTGAGTATATGCTGTGGCTATATCCAGTGATTCAGAGTTCATCGTATCGGGAAGTAGAGATAAGACGGTGAGACTATGGGACGTCAAGACAGGTACCTGTAAGACCATGAGTGGTCACACAGACTGAGTATATGCTGTGGCTATATCCAGTGATTCAGAGTTCATCGTATCGGGAAGTCATGATAATACGGTGAGACTATGGGACGTCAAGACAGGTACCTGTAAGACCATGAGTGGTCACACTAATTCTGTATATGCTGTGGCTATATCCAGTGATTCAGAGTTCATCGTATCGGGAAGTGGAGATAATACGGTGAGACTATGGGACGTCAAGACAGGTACCTGTAAGACCATGAGTGGTCACACTAATTATGTATTATCTGTGGCTATATCCAGTGATTCAGAGTTCATCGTATCGGGAAGTTATGATTAGACGGTGAGACTATGGGACGTCAAGACAGGTACCTGTAAGACCATGAGTGGTCACACAGACTGAGTATATGCTGTGGCTATATCCAGTGATTCAGAGTTCATCGTATCGGGAAGTCATGATAATACGGTGAAACTATGGGACGTCAAGACAGGTACCTGTAAGACCATGAGTGGTCACACTAATTCTGTATATGCTGTGGCTATATCCAGTGATTCAGAGTTCATCGTATCGGGAAGTAGAGATAAGACGGTGAGACTATGGGACGTCAAGACAGGTACCTGTAAGACCATGAGTGGTCACACTAATTCTGTATATGCTGTGGCTATATCCAGTGATTCAGAGTTCATCGTATCGGGAAGTAGAGATAATACGGTGAGACTATGGGACGTCAAGACAGGTACCTGTAAGACCATGAGTGGTCACACTAATTCTGTATATGCTGTGGCTATATCCAGTGATTCAGAGTTCATCGTATCGGGAAGTGGAGATAATACGGTGAGACTATGGGACGTCAAGACAGGTACCTGTAAGACCATGAGTGGTCACACAGACTGAGTATATGCTGTGGCTATATCCAGTGATTCAGAGTTCATCGTATCGGGAAGTGGAGATAATACGGTGAGACTATGGGACGTCAAGACAGGTACCTGTAAGACCATGAGTGGTCACACAGACTGAGTATATGCTGTGGCTATATCCAGTGATTCAGAGTTCATCGTATCGGGAAGTCATGATAATACGGTGAGACTATGGGACGTCAAGACAGGTACCTGTAAGACCATGAGTGGTCACACTAATTCTGTATATGCTGTGGCTATATCCAGTGATTCAGAGTTCATCGTATCGGGAAGTTATGATTAGACGGTGAAACTATGGGACGTCAAGACAGGTACCTGTAAGACCATGAGTGGTCACACTAATTCTGTATATGCTGTGGCTATATCCAGTGATTCAGAGTTCATCGTATCGGGAAGTGGAGATAATACGGTGAGACTATGGGACGTCAAGACAGGTACCTGTAAGACCATGAGTGGTCACACTAATTCTGTATATGCTGTGGCTATATCCAGTGATTCAGAGTTCATCGTATCGGGTAGTTATGATTAGACGGTGAGACTATGGGACGTCAAGACAGGTACCTGTAAGACCATGAGTGGTCACACAGACTGAGTATATGCTGTGGCTATATCCAGTGATTCAGAGTTCATCGTATCGGGAAGTGGAGATAATACGGTGAGACTATGGGACGTCAAGACAGGTACCTGTAAGACCATGAGTGGTCACACTAGTTCTGTATATGCTGTGGCTATATCCAGTGATTCAGAGTTCATCGTATCGGGAAGTAGAGATAATACGGTGAGACTATGGGACGTCAAGACAGGTACCTGTAAGACCATGAGTGGTCACACAGACTGAGTATATGCTGTGGCTATATCCAGTGATTCAGAGTTCATCGTATCGGGAAGTTATGATTAGACGGTGAGACTATGGGACGTCAAGACAGGTACCTGTAAGACCATGAGTGGTCACACAGACTGAGTATATGCTGTGGCTATATCCAGTGATTCAGAGTTCATCGTATCGGGAAGTAGAGATAATACGGTGAAACTATGGGACGTCAAGACAGGTACCTGTAAGACCATGAGTGGTCACACAGACTGAGTATATGCTGTGGCTATATCCAGTGATTCAGAGTTCATCGTATCGGGAAGTGGAGATAATACGGTGAGACTATGGGACGTCAAGACAGGTACCTGTAAGACCATGAGTGGTCACACAGATTATGTATGATCTGTGGCTATATCCAGTGATTCAGAGTTCATCGTATCGGGAAGTAGAGATAATACGGTGAAACTATGGGACGTCAAGACAGGTACCTGTAAGACCATGAGTGGTCACACAGACTGAGTATATGCTGTGGCTATATCCAGTGATTCAGAGTTCATCGTATCGGGAAGTAGAGATAATACGGTGAGACTATGGGACGTCAAGACAGGTACCTGTAAGACCATGAGTGGTCACACTAATTCTGTATATGCTGTGGCTATATCCAGTGATTCAGAGTTCATCGTATCGGGAAGTGGAGATAATACGGTGAGACTATGGGACGTCAAGACAGGTACCTGTAAGACCATGAGTGGTCACACAGACTGAGTATATGCTGTGGCTATATCCAGTGATTCAGAGTTCATCGTATCGGGAAGTGGAGATAATACGGTGAGACTATGGGACGTCAAGACAGGTACCTGTAAGACCATGAGTGGTCACACTAATTATGTATTATCTGTCGCTATATCCAGTGATTCAGAGTTCATCGTATCGGGAAGTAGAGATAATACGGTGAAACTATGGGACGTCAAGACAGGTACCTGTAAGACCATGAGTGGTCACACAGACTGAGTATATGCTGTGGCTATATCCAGTGATTCAGAGTTCATCGTATCGGGAAGTGGAGATAAGACGGTGAGACTATGGGACGTCAAGACAGGTACCTGTAAGACCATGAGTGGTCACACTAATTCTGTATATGCTGTGGCTATATCCAGTGATTCAGAGTTCATCGTATCGGGAAGTCATGATAATACGGTGAGACTATGGGACGTCAAGACAGGTACCTGTAAGACCATGAGTGGTCACACTAATTCTGTATATGCTGTGGCTATATCCAGTGATTCAGAGTTCATCGTATCGGGTAGTTATGATAATACGGTGAGACTATGGGACGTCAAGACAGGTACCTGTAAGACCATGAGTGGTCACACAGACTGAGTATATGCTGTGGCTATATCCAGTGATTCAGAGTTCATCGTATCGGGAAGTAGAGATAATACGGTGAGACTATGGGACGTCAAGACAGGTACCTGTAAGACCATGAGTGGTCACACTAATTCTGTATATGCTGTGGCTATATCCAGTGATTCAGAGTTCATCGTATCGGGAAGTTATGATTAGACGGTGAGACTATGGGACGTCAAGACAGGTACCTGTAAGACCATGAGTGGTCACACAGATGAGTATATGCTGTGGCTATATCCAGTGATTCAGAGTTCATCGTATCGGGTAGTTATGATAATACGGTGAGACTATGGGACGTCAAGACAGGTACCTGTAAGACCATGAGTGGTCACACAGACTGAGTATATGCTGTGGCTATATCCAGTGATTCAGAGTTCATCGTATCGGGTAGTTATGATAATACGGTGAGACTATGGGACGTCAAGACAGGTACCTGTAAGACCATGAGTGGTCACACAGACTGAGTATAGCTGTGGCTATATCCAGTGATTCAGAGTTCATCGTATCGGGAAGTGGAGATAAGACGGTGAGACTATGGGACGTCAAGACAGGTACCTGTAAGACCATGAGTGGTCACACTAATTCTGTATATGCTGTGGCTATATCCAGTGATTCAGAGTTCATCGTATCGGGAAGTGGAGATAAGACGGTGAGACTATGGGACGTCAAGACAGGTACCTGTAAGACCATGAGTGGTCACACTAATTCTGTATATGCTGTGGCTATATCCAGTGATTCAGAGTTCATCGTATCGGGAAGTAGAGATAATACGGTGAGACTATGGGACGTCAAGACAGGTACCTGTAAGACCATGAGTGGTCACACTAATTCTGTATATGCTGTGGCTATATCCAGTGATTCAGAGTTCATCGTATCGGGTAGTTATGATAATACGGTGAGACTATGGGACGTCAAGACAGGTACCTGTAAGACCATGAGTGGTCACACAGACTGAGTATATGCTGTGGCTATATCCAGTGATTCAGAGTTCATCGTATCGGGAAGTGGAGATAAGACGGTGAGACTATGGGACGTCAAGACAGGTACCTGTAAGACCATGAGTGGTCACACTAATTCTGTATATGCTGTGGCTATATCCAGTGATTCAGAGTTCATCGTATCGGGAAGTAGAGATTATACGGTGAGACTATGGGACGTCAAGACAGGTACCTGTAAGACCATGAGTGGTCACACTAATTCTGTATATGCTGTGGCTATATCCAGTGATTCAGAGTTCATCGTATCGGGTAGTTATGATAATACGGTGAGACTATGGGACGTCAAGACAGGTACCTGTAAGACCATGAGTGGTCACACAGACTGAGTATATGCTGTGGCTATATCCAGTGATTCAGAGTTCATCGTATCGGGAAGTGGAGATAATACGGTGAGACTATGGGACGTCAAGACAGGTACCTGTAAGACCATGAGTGGTCACACAGACTGAGTATATGCTGTGGCTATATCCAGTGATTCAGAGTTCATCGTATCGGGAAGTGCAGATTAGACGGTGAGACTATGGGACGTCAAGACAGGTACCTGTAAGACCATGAGTGGTCACACTAGTTATGTATATGCTGTGGCTATATCCAGTGATTCAGAGTTCATCGTATCGGGAAGTCATGATTAGACGGTGAGACTATGGGACGTCAAGACAGGTACCTGTAAGACCATGAGTGGTCACACTAGTCATGTATATGCTGTGGCTATATCCAGTGATTCAGAGTTCATCGTATCGGGAAGTGCAGATTAGACGGTGAGACTATGGGACGTCAAGACAGGTACCTGTAAGACCATGAGTGGTCACACTAGTCATGTATATGCTGTGGCTATATCCAGTAATTCAGAGTTCATCGTATCGGGAAGTCATGATTAGACGGTGAGACTATGGGACGTCAAGACAGGTACCTGTAAGACCATGAGTGGTCACACTAGTTAGGTATTATCTGTGGCTATATCCAGAAATTCAGAGTTCATCGTATCGGGAAGTGGAGATTATACGGTGAGACTATGGGACGTCAAGACAGGTACCTGTAAGACCATGAGTGGTCACACACATTATGTATATGCTGTGGCTATATCCAGTAATTCAGAGTTCATCGTATCGGGAAGTGGAGTTAAGACGGTGAGACTATGGGACGTCAAGACAGGTACCTGTAAGACCATGAGTGGTCACACAGACTGAGTATATGCTGTGGCTATATCCAGTGATTCAGAGTTCATCGTATCGGGTAGTTATGATAATACGGTGAGACTATGGGACGTCAAGACAGGTACCTGTAAGACCATGAGTGGTCACACTAGTAATGTATCAGCTGTGGCTATATCCAGTAATTCAGAGTTCATCGTATCGGGAAGTTATGATTATACGGTGAGACTATGGGACGTCAAGACAGGTACCTGTAAGACCATGAGTGGTCACACTAGTTAGGTATTATCTGTGGCTATATCCAGTGATTCAGAGTTCATCGTATTGGGAAGTGGAGATTAGACGGTGAGACTATGGGACGTCAAGACAGGTACCTGTAAGACCATGAGTGGTCACACACATTATGTATATGCTGTGGCTATATCCAGTGATTCAGAGTTCATCGTATCGGGAAGTGGAGATTAGACGGTGAGACTATGGGACGTCAAGACAGGTACCTGTAAGACCATGAGTGGTCACACTAGTTATGTATTATCTGTGGCTATATCCAGTGATTCAGAGTTCATCGTATCGGGAAGTGGAGATTAGACGGTGAGACTATGGGACGTCAAGACAGGTACCTGTAAGACCATGAGTGGTCACACTAGTAATGGATTCACTGTAGCTATATCCAGTAATTCAGAGTTCATCGTATCGGGAAGTTATGATAAGACGGTGAGACTATGGGACGTCAAGACAGGTACCTGTAAGACCATGAGTGGTCACACATATTATGTATCATCTGTGGCTATATCCAGTAATTCAGAGTTCATCGTATCGGGAAGTGGAGATTAGACGGTGAGACTATGGGACGTCAAGACAGGTACCTGTAAGACCATGAGTGGTCACACTAGTTAGGTATTATCTGTGGCTATATCCAGTGATTCAGAGTTCATCGTATCGGGAAGTAGAGATAATACGGTGAGACTATGGGACGTCAAGACAGGTACCTGTAAGACCGAGAGTGGTCACACTCATTATGTATATGCTGTGGCTATATCCAGTAATTCAGAGTTCATCGTATCGGGAAGTAGAGATAAGACGGTGAGACTATGGGACGTCAAGACAGGTACCTGTAAGACCATGAGTGGTCACACAGACTGAGTATATGCTGTGGCTATATCCAGTGATTCAGAGTTCATCGTATCGGGAAGTGCAGTTAAGACGGTGAGACTATGGGACGTCAAGACAGGTACCTGTAAGACCATGAGTGGTCACACTAGTTATGTATTATCTGTGGCTATATCCAGTGATTCAGAGTTCATCGTATTGGGAAGTGGAGATTATACGGTGAGACTATGGGACGTCAAGACAGGTACCTGTAAGACCATGAGTGGTCACACTAGTCATGTATTATCTGTGGCTATATCCAGTAATTCAGAGTTCATCGTATCGGGAAGTTATGATAAGACGGTGAGACTATGGGACGTCAAGACAGGTACCTGTAAGACCATGAGTGGTCACACACATTATGTATCAGCTGTGGCTATATCCAGTAATTCAGAGTTCATCGTATTGGGAAGTGGAGATTAGACGGTGAGACTATGGGACGTCAAGACAGGTACCTGTAAGACCATGAGTGGTCACACATATTATGTATCATCTGTGGCTATATCCAGTAATTCAGAGTTCATCGTATCGGGAAGTGGAGATTAGACGGTGAGACTATGGGACGTCAAGACAGGTACCTGTAAGACCATGAGTGGTCACACTAGTCATGTATATGCTGTGGCTATATCCAGTGATTCAGAGTTCATCGTATCGGGAAGTTATGATAAGACAGTGAGACTATGGGACGTCAAGACAGGTACCTGTAAGACCATGAGTGGTCACACTCATTATGTATATGCTGTGGCTATATCCAGTGATTCAGAGTTCATCGTATCGGGAAGTGGAGTTAAGACGGTGAGACTATGGGACGTCAAGACAGGTACCTGTAAGACCATGAGTGGTCACACACATTATGTATATGCTGTGGCTATATCCAGTAATTCAGAGTTCATCGTATCGGGAAGTTATGATAAGACGGTGAGACTATGGGACGTCAAGACAGGTACCTGTAAGACCATGAGTGGTCACACACATTATGTATCAGCTGTGGCTATATCCAGTGATTCAGAGTTCATCGTATCGGGAAGTTATGATTAGATGGTGAGACTATGGGACGTCAAGACAGGTACCTGTAAGACCATGAGCGGTCACACACATTTTGTATATGCTGTGGCTATATCCAGTAATTCAGAGTTCATCGTATCGGGAAGTTATGATTATACGGTGAGACTATGGGACGTCAAGACAGGTACCTGTAAGACCATGAGTGGTCACACACATTATGTATCATCTGTGGCTATATCCAGTGATTCAGAGTTCATCGTATTGGGAAGTGGATATTATACGGTGAGACTATGGGACGTCAAGACAGGTACCTGTAAGACCATGAGTGGTCACACACATTATGTATATGCTGTGGCTATATCCAGTGATTCAGAGTTCATCGTATCGGGAAGTTATGATTATACGGTGAGACTATGGGACGTCAAGACAGGTACCTGTAAGACCATGAGTGGTCACACTAGTTATGTATTATCTGTGGCTATATCCAGTGATTCAGAGTTCATCGTATCGGGAAGTGATGATTATACGGTGAGACTATGGGACGTCAAGACAGGTACCTGTAAGACCATGAGTGGTCACACTAGTCATGTATCAGCTGTGACTATATCCAGTAATTCAGAGTTCATCGTATCGGGAAGTGCAGATAAGACGGTGAGACTATGGGACGTCAAGACAGGTACCTGTAAGACCATGAGTGGTCACACACTAGTAATGTATATGCTGTGACTATATCCAGTAATTCAGAGTTCATCGTATCGGGAAGTGCATATTAGACGGTGAGACTATGGGACGTCAAGACAGGTACCTGTAAGACCATGAGTGGTCACACTAGTTATGTATTATCTGTGGCTATATCCAGTGATTCAGAGTTCATCGTATCGGGAAGTGCAGATAAGACGGTGAGACTATGGGACGTCAAGACAGGTACCTGTAAGACCATGAGTGGTCACACTAGTAATGTATATGCAGTGGCTATATCCAGTAATTCAGAGTTCATCGTATCGGGAAGTTATGATTATACGGTGAGACTATGGGACGTCAAGACAGGTACCTGTAAGACCATGAGTGGTCACACACATTATGTATCATCTGTGGCTATATCCAGTGATTCAGAGTTCATCGTATTGGGAAGTGGATATTATACGGTGAGACTATGGGACGTCAAGACAGGTACCTGTAAGACCATGAGTGGTCACACACATTATGTATATGCTGTGGCTATATCCAGTAATTCAGAGTTCATCGTATCGGGAAGTTATGATTATACGGTGAGACTATGGGACGTCAAGACAGGTACCTGTAAGACCATGAGTGGTCACACTAGTTATGTATTATCTGTGGCTATATCCAGTGATTCAGAGTTCATCGTATCGGGAAGTGATGATTATACGGTGAGACTATGGGACGTCAAGACAGGTACCTGTAAGACCATGAGTGGTCACACTAGTCATGTATCAGCTGTGACTATATCCAGTAATTCAGAGTTCATCGTATCGGGAAGTCATGATTATACGGTGAGACTATGGGACGTCAAGACAGGTACCTGTAAGACCATGAGTGGTCACACTAGTTAGGTATTATCTGTGGCTATATCCAGAAATTCAGAGTTCATCGTATCGGGAAGTTATGATTATACGGTGAGACTATGGGACGTCAAGACAGGTACCTGTAAGACCATGAGTGGTCACACACATTATGTATATGCTGTGGCTATATCCAGTAATTCAGAGTTCATCGTATCGGGAAGTGATGATTATACGGTGAGACTATGGGACGTCAAGACAGGTACCTGTAAGACCATGAGCGGTCACACACATTTTGTATATGCTGTGGCTATATCCAGTAATTCAGAGTTCATCGTATCGGGAAGTGATGATTATACGGTGAGACTATGGGACGTCAAGACAGGTACCTGTAAGACCATGAGTGGTCACACTAGTTAGGTATTATCTGTGGCTATATCCAGTGATTCAGAGTTCATCGTATCGGGAAGTTATGATTATACGGTGAGACTATGGGACGTCAAGACAGGTACCTGTAAGACCATGAGTGGTCACACTAGTTAGGTATTATCTGTGGCTATATCCAGAAATTCAGAGTTCATCGTATCGGGAAGTTATGATTATACGGTGAGACTATGGGACGTCAAGACAGGTACCTGTAAGACCATGAGTGGTCACACACATTATGTATATGCTGTGGCTATATCCAGTAATTCAGAGTTCATCGTATCGGGAAGTGATGATTATACGGTGAGACTATGGGACGTCAAGACAGGTACCTGTAAGACCATGAGTGGTCACACTAGTTAGGTATTATCTGTGGCTATATCCAGAAATTCAGAGTTCATCGTATCGGGAAGTTATGATTATACGGTGAGACTATGGGACGTCAAGACAGGTACCTGTAAGACCATGAGTGGTCACACACATTATGTATATGCTGTGGCTATATCCAGTAATTCAGAGTTCATCGTATCGGGAAGTGATGATTATACGGTGAGACTATGGGACGTCAAGACAGGTACCTGTAAGACCATGAGTGGTCACACTAGTTAGGTATTATCTGTGGCTATATCCAGAAATTCAGAGTTCATCGTATCGGGAAGTTATGATTATACGGTGAGACTATGGGACGTCAAGACAGGTACCTGTAAGACCATGAGTGGTCACACTAGTTAGGTATTATCTGTGGCTATATCCAGAAATTCAGAGTTCATCGTATCGGGAAGTTATGATTATACGGTGAGACTATGGGACGTCAAGACAGGTACCTGTAAGACCATGAGTGGTCACACTAGTCATGTATATGCTGTGGCTATATCCAGTAATTCAGAGTTCATCGTATCGGGAAGTGATGATTATACGGTGAGACTATGGGACGTCAAGACAGGTACCTGTAAGACCATGAGTGGTCACACTAGTTAGGTATTATCTGTGGCTATATCCAGTGATTCAGAGTTCATCGTATCGGGAAGTTATGATTATACGGTGAGACTATGGGACGTCAAGACAGGTACCTGTAAGACCATGAGTGGTCACACACATTATGTATCAGCTGTGGCTATATCCAGTAATTCAGAGTTCATCGTATCGGGAAGTTATGATTATACGGTGAGACTATGGGACGTCAAGACAGGTACCTGTAAGACCATGAGTGGTCACACTAGTTATGTATTATCTGTGGCTATATCCAGTGATTCAGAGTTCATCGTATCGGGAAGTGATGATTATACGGTGAGACTATGGGACGTCAAGACAGGTACCTGTAAGACCATGAGTGGTCACACTAGTCATGTATCAGCTGTGACTATATCCAGTAATTCAGAGTTCATCGTATCGGGAAGTCATGATAATACGGTGAGACTATGGGACGTCAAGACAGGTACCTGTAAGACCATGAGTGGTCACACTAGTTATGTATTATCTGTGGCTATATCCAGTGATTCAGAGTTCATCGTATCGGGAAGTTATGATTATACGGTGAGACTATGGGACGTCAAGACAGGTACCTGTAAGACCATGAGTGGTCACACTAGTCATGTATATGCTGTGGCTATATCCAGTAATTCAGAGTTCATCGTATCGGGAAGTCATGATAATACGGTGAGACTATGGGACGTCAAGACAGGTACCTGTAAGACCATGAGTGGTCACACAGACTGAGTATATGCTGTGGCTATATCCAGTGATTCAGAGTTCATCGTATCGGGAAGTAGAGATAATACGGTGAGACTATGGGACGTCAAGACAGGTACCTGTAAGACCATGAGTGGTCACACACATTATGTATCAGCTGTGGCTATATCCAGTAATTCAGAGTTCATCGTATCGGGAAGTTATGATTATACGGTGAGACTATGGGACGTCAAGACAGGTACCTGTAAGACCATGAGTGGTCACACTAGTTATGTATTATCTGTGGCTATATCCAGTGATTCAGAGTTCATCGTATCGGGAAGTGATGATTATACGGTGAGACTATGGGACGTCAAGACAGGTACCTGTAAGACCATGAGTGGTCACACTAGTCATGTATCAGCTGTGACTATATCCAGTAATTCAGAGTTCATCGTATCGGGAAGTTATGATAAGACGGTGAGACTATGGGACGTCAAGACAGGTACCTGTAAGACCGAGAGTGGTCACACACATTTTGTATATGCTGTGGCTATATCCAGTAATTCAGAGTTCATCGTATCGGGAAATGCAGATTATACGGTGAGACTATGGGACGTCAAGACAGGTACCTGTAAGACCATGAGTGGTCACACTAGTTAGGTATTATCTGTGGCTATATCCAGTGATTCAGAGTTCATCGTATCGGGAAGTGCAGATTATACGGTGAGACTATGGGACGTCAAGACAGGTACCTGTAAGACCATGAGTGGTCACACAGACTGAGTATATGCTGTGGCTATATCCAGTAATTCAGAGTTCATCGTATCGGGAAGTTATGATTATACGGTGAGACTATGGGACGTCAAGACAGGTACCTGTAAGACCATGAGTGGTCACACACATTATGTATCAGCTGTGGCTATATCCAGTAATTCAGAGTTCATCGTATCGGGAAGTTATGATTATACGGTGAGACTATGGGACGTCAAGACAGGTACCTGTAAGACCATGAGTGGTCACACTAATTCTGTATATGCTGTGGCTATATCCAGTAATTCAGAGTTCATCGTATCGGGAAGTTATGATAAGACGGTGAGACTATGGGACGTCAAGACAGGTACCTGTAAGACCATGAGTGGTCACACTAATTTTGTATATGCTGTGGCTATATCCAGTAATTCAGAGTTCATCGTATCGGGAAGTGCAGATTATACGGTGAGACTATGGGACGTCAAGACAGGTACCTGTAAGACCATGAGTGGTCACACTAGTCATGTATCAGCTGTGGCTATATCCAGTAATTCAGAGTTCATCGTATCGGGAAGTTATGATAAGACGGTGAGACTATGGGACGTCAAGACAGGTACCTGTAAGACCATTAGTGGTCACACACATTATGTATATGCTGTGGCTATATCCAGTAATTCAGAGTTCATCGTATCGGGAAGTTATGATAAGACGGTGAGACTATGGGACGTCAAGACAGGTACCTGTAAGACCATGAGTGGTCACACTAGTTAGGTATTATCTGTGGCTATATCCAGTAATTCAGAGTTCATCGTATCGGGAAGTCATGATTATACGGTGAGACTATGGGACGTCAAGACAGGTACCTGTAAGACCGAGAGTGGTCACACACATTATGTATATGCTGTGACTATATCCAGTAATTCAGAGTTCATCGTATCGGGAAGTGCAGATAAGACGGTGAGACTATGGGACGTCAAGACAGGTATCTGTAAGACAATGAGTGGTCAGACTAGTTCTGTATTATCTGTGGCTATATCCAGTAATTCAGAGTTCATCGTATCGGGAAGTGATGATTATACGGTGAGACTATGGGACGTCAAGACAGGTACCTGTAAGACCATGAGTGGTCACACTAGTCATGTATCAGCTGTGACTATATCCAGTAATTCAGAGTTCATCGTATCGGGAAGTCATGATTATACGGTGAGACTATGGGACGTCAAGACAGGTACCTGTAAGACCATGAGTGGTCACACTAGTTAGGTATTATCTGTGGCTATATCCAGTGATTCAGAGTTCATCGTATCGGGAAGTTATGATTATACGGTGAGACTATGGGACGTCAAGACAGGTACCTGTAAGACCATGAGTGGTCACACTAGTCATGTATCAGCTGTGACTATATCCAGTAATTCAGAGTTCATCGTATCGGGAAGTGATGATTAGACGGTGAGACTATGGGACGTCAAGACAGGTACCTGTAAGACCATGAGAGGTCACACACATTTTGTATATGCTGTGGCTATATCCAGTAATTCAGAGTTCATCGTATCGGGAAGTAGAGATAATACGGTGAGACTATGGGACGTCAAGACAGGTACCTGTAAGACCATGAGTGGTCACACACATTATGTATCATCTGTGGCTATATCCAGTGATTCCGAGTTCATCGTATCGGGAAGTTATGATAAGAAGGTGAGACTATGGGACGTCAAGACAGGTACCTGTAAGACCATGAGTGGTCACACTAGTAATGTATGATCTGTTGCTATATCCAGTAATTCAGAGTTCATCGTATCGGGAAGTTATGATTATACGGTGAGACTATGGGACGTCAAGACAGGTACCTGTAAGACCATGAGTGGTCACACACATTATGTATCATCTGTGGCTATATCCAGTAATTCAGAGTTCATCGTATCGGGAAGTTATGATAAGACGGTGAGACTATTGGACGTCAAGACAGGTACCTGTAAGACCATGAGTGGTCACACAGATTCTTTAAGATCTGTGGCTATATCCAGTGATTCAGAGTTCATCGTATCGGGAAGTTATGATTATACGGTGAGACTATGGGACGTCAAGACAGGTATCTGTAAGACAATGAGTGGTCACACTAGTTAGGTATTATCTGTGGCTATATCCAGTGATTCAGAGTTCATCGTATCGGGAAGTTATGATTAGATGGTGAGACTATGGGACGTCAAGACAGGTACCTGTAAGACCATGAGCGGTCACACACATTTTGTATATGCTGTGGCTATATCCAGTAATTCAGAGTTCATCGTATCGGGAAGTGCAGATTATACGGTGAGACTATGGGACGTCAAGACAGGTACCTGTAAGACCATGAGTGGTCACACTAGTCATGTATATGCTGTGACTATATCCAGTAATTCAGAGTTCATCGTATCGGGAAGTGCATATTAGACGGTGAGACTATGGGACGTCAAGACAGGTACCTGTAAGACCATGAGTGGTCACACTAGTTATGTATTATCTGTGGCTATATCCAGTGATTCAGAGTTCATCGTATCGGGAAGTGCAGATAAGACGGTGAGACTATGGGACGTCAAGACAGGTACCTGTAAGACCATGAGTGGTCACACTAGTAATGTATATGCAGTGGCTATATCCAGTAATTCAGAGTTCATCGTATCGGGAAGTTATGATAAGACGGTGAGACTATGGGACGTCAAGACAGGTACCTGTAAGACCGAGAGTGGTCACACTAATTCTGTATATGCTGTGGCTATATCCAGTGATTCAGAGTTCATCGTATCGGGAAGTGCATATTATACGGTGAGACTATGGGACGTCAAGACAGGTACCTGTAAGACCATGAGCGGTCACACACATTTTGTATATGCTGTGGCTATATCCAGTAATTCAGAGTTCATCGTATCGGGAAGTGCAGATTATACGGTGAGACTATGGGACGTCAAGACAGGTACCTGTAAGACCATGAGTGGTCACACTAGTTAGGTATTATCTGTGACTATATCCAGTAATTCAGAGTTCATCGTATCGGGAAGTGCAGATTAGACGGTGAGACTATGGGACGTCAAGACAGGTACCTGTAAGACCATGAGTGGTCACACAGACTGAGTATATGCTGTGGCTATATCCAGTGATTCAGAGTTCATCGTATCGGGAAGTAGAGATAATACGGTGAGACTATGGGACGTCAAGACAGGTACCTGTAAGACCATGAGTGGTCACACTAGTTCTGTATATGCTGTGGCTATATCCAGTGATTCAGAGTTCATCGTATCGGGAAGTGCAGATTAGACGGTGAGACTATGGGACGTCAAGACAGGTACCTGTAAGACCATGAGTGGTCACACTAGTTCTGTATTATCTGTGGCTATATCCAGTGATTCAGAGTTCATCGTATTGGGAAGTGGATATTATACGGTGAGACTATGGGACGTCAAGACAGGTACCTGTAAGACCATGAGCGGTCACACACATTTTGTATATGCTGTGGCTATATCCAGTAATTCAGAGTTCATCGTATCGGGAAGTGCAGATTATACGGTGAGACTATGGGACGTCAAGACAGGTACCTGTAAGACCATGAGTGGTCACACTAGTTAGGTATTATCTGTGACTATATCCAGTAATTCAGAGTTCATCGTATCGGGAAGTGCAGATTAGACGGTGAGACTATGGGACGTCAAGACAGGTACCTGTAAGACCATGAGTGGTCACACTAGTCATGTATCAGCTGTGACTATATCCAGTAATTCAGAGTTCATCGTATCGGGAAGTTATGATTATACGGTGAGACTATGGGACGTCAAGACAGGTACCTGTAAGACCATGAGTGGTCACACACATTATGTATCAGCTGTGGCTATATCCAGTGATTCAGAGTTCATCGTATCGGGAAGTGGAGATTAGACGGTGAGACTATGGGACGTCAAGACAGGTACCTGTAAGACCATGAGTGGTCACACTAGTCATGTATATGCTGTGGCTATATCCAGTGATTCAGAGTTCATCGTATCGGGAAGTTATGATTAGATGGTGAGACTATGGGACGTCAAGACAGGTACCTGTAAGACCATGAGTGGTCACACAGATTATGTAAGATCTGTGGCTATATCCAGTTATTCAGAGTTCATCGTATCGGGAAGTAGAGATAATACGGTGAGACTATGGGACGTCAAGACAGGTACCTGTAAGACCATGAGTGGTCACACAGACTGAGTATATGCTGTGGCTATATCCAGTGATTCAGAGTTCATCGTATCGGGAAGTAGAGATAATACGGTGAGACTATGGGACGTCAAGACAGGTACCTGTAAGACCATGAGTGGTCACACACATTATGTATCATCTGTGGCTATATCCAGTGATTCCGAGTTCATCGTATCGGGAAGTTATGATAAGAAGGTGAGACTATGGGACGTCAAGACAGGTACCTGTAAGACCATGAGTGGTCACACTAGTAATGTATCAGCTGTGGCTATATCCAGTAATTCAGAGTTCATCGTATCGGGAAGTCATGATTATACGGTGAGACTATGGGACGTCAAGACAGGTATCTGTAAGACAATGAGTGGTCAGACTAGTTCTGTATTATCTGTGGCTATATCCAGTGATTCAGAGTTCATCGTATCGGGAAGTGCATATTAGACGGTGAGACTATGGGACGTCAAGACAGGTACCTGTAAGACCATGAGTGGTCACACATATTATGTATCATCTGTGGCTATATCCAGTGATTCAGAGTTCATCGTATTGGGAAGTGGAGATTATACGGTGAGACTATGGGACGTCAAGACAGGTACCTGTAAGACCATGAGCGGTCACACACATTTTGTTTATGCTGTGGCTATATCCAGTAATTCAGAGTTCATCGTATCGGGAAGTAGAGATAAGACGGTGAGACTATGGGACGTCAAGACAGGTACCTGTAAGACCATGAGTGGTCACACTAGTTAGGTATTATCTGTGGCTATATCCAGTGATTCAGAGTTCATCGTATCGGGAAGTGCAGATTATACGGTGAGACTATGGGACGTCAAGACAGGTACCTGTAAGACCATGAGTGGTCACACTAGTTAGGTATTATCTGTGGCTATATCCAGTGATTCAGAGTTCATCGTATCGGGAAGTTATGATTATACGGTGAGACTATGGGACGTCAAGACAGGTACCTGTAAGACCATGAGTGGTCACACTAGTTATGTATTATCTGTGGCTATATCCAGTGATTCAGAGTTCATCGTATCGGGAAGTGATGATTATACGGTGAGACTATGGGACGTCAAGACAGGTACCTGTAAGACCATGAGTGGTCACACTAGTCATGTATCAGCTGTGACTATATCCAGTAATTCAGAGTTCATCGTATCGGGAAGTCATGATTATACGGTGAGACTATGGGACGTCAAGACAGGTACCTGTAAGACCATGAGTGGTCACACTAGTTAGGTATTATCTGTGGCTATATCCAGTGATTCAGAGTTCATCGTATCGGGAAGTGGAGATTAGACGGTGAGACTATGGGACGTCAAGACAGGTACCTGTAAGACCATGAGAGGTCACACACATTTTGTATATGCTGTGGCTATATCCAGTAATTCAGAGTTCATCGTATCGGGAAGTGCAGATTATACGGTGAGACTATGGGACGTCAAGACAGGTACCTGTAAGACCATGAGTGGTCACACTAGTTAGGTATTATCTGTGACTATATCCAGTAATTCAGAGTTCATCGTATCGGGAAGTGCAGATTAGACGGTGAGACTATGGGACGTCAAGACAGGTATCTGTAAGACAATGAGTGGTCAGACTAGTTCTGTATTATCTGTGGCTATATCCAGTGATTCAGAGTTCATCGTATCGGGAAGTGCAGATTATACGGTGAGACTATGGGACGTCAAGACAGGTACCTGTAAGACCGAGAGTGGTCACACACATTATGTATATGCTGTGACTATATCCAGTAATTCAGAGTTCATCGTATCGGGAAGTGCAGATTAGACGGTGAGACTATGAGACGTCAAGACAGGTACCTGTAAGACCATGAGTGGTCACACTAGTCATGTATATGCTGTGGCTATATCCAGTAATTCAGAGTTCATCGTATCGGGAAGTGCAGATTATACGGTGAGACTATGGGACGTCAAGACAGGTACCTGTAAGACCATGAGTGGTCACACTAGTTATGTATTATCTGTGGCTATATCCAGTGATTCAGAGTTCATCGTATCGGGAAGTGCAGATAAGACGGTGAGACTATGGGACGTCAAGACAGGTACCTGTAAGACCATGAGTGGTCACACACATTATGTATATGCTGTGGCTATATCCAGTAATTCAGAGTTCATCGTATCGGGAAGTTATGATTATACGGTGAGACTATGGGACGTCAAGACAGGTACCTGTAAGACCATGAGTGGTCACACACATTATGTATCAGCTGTGGCTATATCCAGTGATTCAGAGTTCATCGTATCGGGAAGTTATGATTAGATGGTGAGACTATGGGACGTCAAGACAGGTACCTGTAAGACCATGAGCGGTCACACACATTTTGTATATGCTGTGGCTATATCCAGTAATTCAGAGTTCATCGTATCGGGAAGTGCAGATTATACGGTGAGACTATGAGACGTCAAGACAGGTACCTGTAAGACCATGAGCGGTCACACACATTTTGTATATGCTGTGGCTATATCCAGTAATTCAGAGTTCATCGTATCGGGAAGTGCAGATTATACGGTGAGACTATGGGACGTCAAGACAGGTACCTGTAAGACCATGAGTGGTCACACTAGTTATGTATTATCTGTGGCTATATCCAGTGATTCAGAGTTCATCGTATCGGGAAGTGCAGATTAGACGGTGAGACTATGGGACGTCAAGACAGGTACCTGTAAGACCATGAGTGGTCACACTAGTAATGTATCAGCTGTGGCTATATCCAGTAATTCAGAGTTCATCGTATCGGGAAGTCATGATTATACGGTGAGACTATGGGACGTCAAGACAGGTATCTGTAAGACAATGAGTGGTCAGACTAGTTCTGTATTATCTGTGGCTATATCCAGTGATTCAGAGTTCATCGTATCGGGAAGTGCATATTAGACGGTGAGACTATGGGACGTCAAGACAGGTACCTGTAAGACCATGAGTGGTCACACATATTATGTATCATCTGTGGCTATATCCAGTGATTCAGAGTTCATCGTATTGGGAAGTGGAGATTATACGGTGAGACTATGGGACGTCAAGACAGGTACCTGTAAGACCATGAGTGGTCACACACATTTTGTATATGCTGTGGCTATATCCAGTAATTCAGAGTTCATCGTATCGGGAAGTAGAGATAAGACGGTGAGACTATGGGACGTCAAGACAGGTACCTGTAAGACCATGAGTGGTCACACTAGTTATGTATTATCTGTGGCTATATCCAGTGATTCAGAGTTCATCGTATCGGGAAGTGCAGATAAGACGGTGAGACTATGGGACGTCAAGACAGGTACCTGTAAGACCATGAGTGGTCACACACATTTTGTATATGCAGTGGCTATATCCAGTGATTCAGAGTTCATCGTATCGGGAAGTAGAGATAAGACGGTGAGACTATGGGACGTCAAGACAGGTACCTGTAAGACCATGAGTGGTCACACAGACTGAGTATATGCTGTGGCTATATCCAGTGATTCAGAGTTCATCGTATCGGGAAGTGGAGATTAGACGGTGAGACTATGGGACGTCAAGACAGGTACCTGTAAGACCATGAGTGGTCACACACATTTTGTATATGCTGTGGCTATATCCAGTGATTCAGAGTTCATCGTATCGGGAAGTGCAGATTAGACGGTGAGACTATGGGACGTCAAGACAGGTACCTGTAAGACCATGAGTGGTCACACTAGTCATGTATCAGCTGTGACTATATCCAGTAATTCAGAGTTCATCGTATCGGGAAGTGCAGATTAGACGGTGAGACTATGGGACGTCAAGACAGGTACCTGTAAGACCATGAGCGGTCACACACATTTTGTATATGCTGTGGCTATATCCAGTAATTCAGAGTTCATCGTATCGGGAAGTCATGATTATACGGTGAGACTATGGGACGTCAAGACAGGTATCTGTAAGACAATGAGTGGTCAGACTAGTTCTGTATTATCTGTGGCTATATCCAGTGATTCAGAGTTCATCGTATCGGGAAGTGCATATTAGACGGTGAGACTATGGGACGTCAAGACAGGTACCTGTAAGACCATGAGTGGTCACACATATTATGTATCATCTGTGGCTATATCCAGTGATTCAGAGTTCATCGTATTGGGAAGTGGAGATTATACGGTGAGACTATGGGACGTCAAGACAGGTACCTGTAAGACCATGAGCGGTCACACACATTTTGTTTATGCTGTGGCTATATCCAGTAATTCAGAGTTCATCGTATCGGGAAGTAGAGATAAGACGGTGAGACTATGGGACGTCAAGACAGGTACCTGTAAGACCATGAGTGGTCACACTAGTTAGGTATTATCTGTGGCTATATCCAGTGATTCAGAGTTCATCGTATCGGGAAGTGCAGATTATACGGTGAGACTATGGGACGTCAAGACAGGTACCTGTAAGACCATGAGTGGTCACACTAGTTAGGTATTATCTGTGGCTATATCCAGTGATTCAGAGTTCATCGTATCGGGAAGTTATGATTATACGGTGAGACTATGGGACGTCAAGACAGGTACCTGTAAGACCATGAGTGGTCACACAGACTGAGTATATGCTGTGGCTATATCCAGTGATTCAGAGTTCATCGTATCGGGAAGTGCAGATTATACGGTGAGACTATGGGACGTCAAGACAGGTACCTGTAAGACCATGAGTGGTCACACACATTTTGTATATGCTGTGGCTATATCCAGTGATTCAGAGTTCATCGTATCGGGAAGTCATGATTATACGGTGAGACTATGGGACGTCAAGACAGGTACCTGTAAGACCATGAGTGGTCACACTAGTTAGGTATTATCTGTGGCTATATCCAGTGATTCAGAGTTCATCGTATCGGGAAGTGGAGATTAGACGGTGAGACTATGGGACGTCAAGACAGGTACCTGTAAGACCATGAGAGGTCACACACATTTTGTATATGCTGTGGCTATATCCAGTAATTCAGAGTTCATCGTATCGGGAAGTGCAGATTATACGGTGAGACTATGGGACGTCAAGACAGGTACCTGTAAGACCATGAGTGGTCACACAGACTGAGTATATGCTGTGGCTATATCCAGTGATTCAGAGTTCATCGTATCGGGAAGTGGAGATTAGACGGTGAGACTATGGGACGTCAAGACAGGTACCTGTAAGACCATGAGTGGTCACACACATTTTGTATATGCTGTGGCTATATCCAGTGATTCAGAGTTCATCGTATCGGGAAGTGCAGATTATACGGTGAGACTATGGGACGTCAAGACAGGTACCTGTAAGACCGAGAGTGGTCACACACATTATGTATATGCTGTGACTATATCCAGTAATTCAGAGTTCATCGTATCGGGAAGTGCAGATTAGACGGTGAGACTATGAGACGTCAAGACAGGTACCTGTAAGACCATGAGTGGTCACACTAGTCATGTATATGCTGTGGCTATATCCAGTAATTCAGAGTTCATCGTATCGGGAAGTGCAGATTATACGGTGAGACTATGGGACGTCAAGACAGGTACCTGTAAGACCATGAGTGGTCACACTAGTTATGTATTATCTGTGGCTATATCCAGTGATTCAGAGTTCATCGTATCGGGAAGTGCAGATAAGACGGTGAGACTATGGGACGTCAAGACAGGTACCTGTAAGACCATGAGTGGTCACACACATTATGTATATGCTGTGGCTATATCCAGTAATTCAGAGTTCATCGTATCGGGAAGTTATGATTATACGGTGAGACTATGGGACGTCAAGACAGGTACCTGTAAGACCATGAGTGGTCACACACATTATGTATCAGCTGTGGCTATATCCAGTGATTCAGAGTTCATCGTATCGGGAAGTTATGATTAGATGGTGAGACTATGGGACGTCAAGACAGGTACCTGTAAGACCATGAGCGGTCACACACATTTTGTATATGCTGTGGCTATATCCAGTAATTCAGAGTTCATCGTATCGGGAAGTGCAGATTATACGGTGAGACTATGAGACGTCAAGACAGGTACCTGTAAGACCATGAGCGGTCACACACATTTTGTATATGCTGTGGCTATATCCAGTAATTCAGAGTTCATCGTATCGGGAAGTGCAGATTATACGGTGAGACTATGGGACGTCAAGACAGGTACCTGTAAGACTATGAGTGGTCGCAATAGTCATGTATATGCTGTGGCTATATCCAGTGATTCAGAGTTCATCGTATCGGGAAGTCATGATAATACGGTGAGACTATGGGACGTCAAGACAGGTACATGTAAGACCATGAGTGGTCGCAATAGTCATGTATATGCTGTGGCTATATCCAGTGATTCAGAGTTCATCGTATCGGGAAGTCATGATAATACGGTGAGACTATGGGACGTCAAGACAGGTACCTGTAAGACCATGAGTGGTCACACACATTATGTATCAGCTGTGGCTATATCCAGTGATTCAGAGTTCATCGTATCGGGAAGTTATGATTAGATGGTGAGACTATGGGACGTCAAGACAGGTACCTGTAAGACCATGAGCGGTCACACACATTTTGTATATGCTGTGGCTATATCCAGTAATTCAGAGTTCATCGTATCGGGAAGTGCAGATTATACGGTGAGACTATGAGACGTCAAGACAGGTACCTGTAAGACCATGAGCGGTCACACACATTTTGTATATGCTGTGGCTATATCCAGTAATTCAGAGTTCATCGTATCGGGAAGTGCAGATTATACGGTGAGACTATGGGACGTCAAGACAGGTACCTGTAAGACCATGAGTGGTCGCAATAGTCATGTATATGCTGTGACTATATCCAGTAATTCAGAGTTCATCGTATCGGGAAGTGCAGATTAGACGGTGAGACTATGGGACGTCAAGACAGGTACATGTAAGACCATGAGTGGTCGCAATAGTCATGTATATGCTGTGGCTATATCCAGTGATTCAGAGTTCATCGTATCGGGAAGTCATGATAATACGGTGAGACTATGGGACGTCAAGACAGGTACCTGTAAGACCATGAGTGGTCACACGAGTAATGTATATGCTGTGGCTATATCCAGTGATTCTGAGTTCATCGTATCGGGAAGTAATGATTAGACGGTGAGACTATGGGACGTCAAGACAGGTACCTGTAAGACCATGAGTGGTCACACTAGTAATGTATATGCAGTGGCTATATCCAGTAATTCAGAGTTCATCGTATCGGGAAGTGCAGATTAGACGGTGAGACTATGGGACGTCAAGACAGGTACCTGTAAGACCATGAGTGGTCACACTAGTAATGTATATGCAGTGGCTATATCCAGTAATTCAGAGTTCATCGTATCGGGAAGTCATGATTAGACGGTGAGACTATGGGACGTCAAGACAGGTACCTGTAAGACCATGAGTGGTCACACACTAGTAATGTATATGCTGTGGCTATATCCAGTAATTCAGAGTTCATCGTATCGGGAAGTTATGATTATACGGTGAGACTATGGGACGTCAAGACAGGTACCTGTAAGACCATGAGTGGTCACACACATTATGTATCAGCTGTGGCTATATCCAGTGATTCAGAGTTCATCGTATCGGGAAGTTATGATTAGATGGTGAGACTATGGGACGTCAAGACAGGTACCTGTAAGACCATGAGCGGTCACACACATTTTGTATATGCTGTGGCTATATCCAGTAATTCAGAGTTCATCGTATCGGGAAGTGCAGATTATACGGTGAGACTATGAGACGTCAAGACAGGTACCTGTAAGACCATGAGCGGTCACACACATTTTGTATATGCTGTGGCTATATCCAGTAATTCAGAGTTCATCGTATCGGGAAGTGCAGATTATACGGTGAGACTATGGGACGTCAAGACAGGTACCTGTAAGACCATGAGTGGTCACACTAGTTATGTATTATCTGTGGCTATATCCAGTGATTCAGAGTTCATCGTATCGGGAAGTGCAGATTAGACGGTGAGACTATGGGACGTCAAGACAGGTACCTGTAAGACCATGAGTGGTCACACTAGTAATGTATCAGCTGTGGCTATATCCAGTAATTCAGAGTTCATCGTATCGGGAAGTCATGATTATACGGTGAGACTATGGGACGTCAAGACAGGTACCTGTAAGACCATGAGTGGTCACACTAGTCATGTATATGCTGTGACTATATCCAGTGATTCAGAGTTCATCGTATCGGGAAGTTATGATTAGATGGTGAGACTATGGGACGTCAAGACAGGTACCTGTAAGACCATGAGTGGTCACACAGATTCTGTAAGATCTGTGGCTATATCCAGTAATTCAGAGTTCATCGTATCGGGAAGTGCAGATTATACGGTGAGACTATGAGACGTCAAGACAGGTACCTGTAAGACCATGAGTGGTCACACTAGTCATGTATATGCTGTGACTATATCCAGTAATTCAGAGTTCATCGTATCGGGAAGTGCATATTAGACGGTGAGACTATGGGACGTCAAGACAGGTACCTGTAAGACCATGAGTGGTCACACTAGTTATGTATTATCTGTGGCTATATCCAGTGATTCAGAGTTCATCGTATCGGGAAGTGCAGATAAGACGGTGAGACTATGGGACGTCAAGACAGGTACCTGTAAGACCATGAGTGGTCACACACATTTTGTATATGCAGTGGCTATATCCAGTGATTCAGAGTTCATCGTATCGGGAAGTAGAGATTAGACGGTGAGACTATGGGACGTCAAGACAGGTACCTGTAAGACCATGAGTGGTCACACTAGTCATGTATCAGCTGTGACTATATCCAGTAATTCAGAGTTCATCGTATCGGGAAGTGCAGATTAGACGGTGAGACTATGGGACGTCAAGACAGGTACCTGTAAGACCATGAGTGGTCACACACATTTTGTATATGCTGTGGCTATATCCAGTGATTCAGAGTTCATCGTATCGGGAAGTGCAGATTAGACGGTGAGACTATGGGACGTCAAGACAGGTACCTGTAAGACCATGAGTGGTCACACTAGTCATGTATCAGCTGTGACTATATCCAGTAATTCAGAGTTCATCGTATCGGGAAGTGCAGATTAGACGGTGAGACTATGGGACGTCAAGACAGGTACCTGTAAGACCATGAGCGGTCACACACATTTTGTATATGCTGTGGCTATATCCAGTAATTCAGAGTTCATCGTATCGGGAAGTGCAGATTATACGGTGAGACTATGGGACGTCAAGACAGGTACCTGTAAGACCATGAGTGGTCACACTAGTAATGTATGATCTGTTGCTATATCCAGTAATTCAGAGTTCATCGTATCGGGAAGTTATGATTATACGGTGAGACTATGGGACGTCAAGACAGGTACCTGTAAGACCATGAGTGGTCACACACATTATGTATCAGCTGTGGCTATATCCAGTAATTCAGAGTTCATCGTATCGGGAAGTTATGATAAGACGGTGAGACTATTGGACGTCAAGACAGGTACCTGTAAGACCATGAGTGGTCACACAGATTCTGTAAGATCTGTGGCTATATCCAGTGATTCAGAGTTCATCGTATCGGGAAGTTATGATTATACGGTGAGACTATGGGACGTCAAGACAGGTATCTGTAAGACAATGAGTGGTCAGACTAGTTCTGTATTATCTGTGGCTATATCCAGTGATTCAGAGTTCATCGTATCGGGAAGTTATGATTAGATGGTGAGACTATGGGACGTCAAGACAGGTACCTGTAAGACCATGAGTGGTCACACAGACTGAGTATATGCTGTGGCTATATCCAGTGATTCAGAGTTCATCGTATCGGGAAGTGGAGATTAGACGGTGAGACTATGGGACGTCAAGACAGGTACCTGTAAGACCATGAGTGGTCACACACATTTTGTATATGCTGTGGCTATATCCAGTAATTCAGAGTTCATCGTATCGGGAAGTGCAGATTAGACGGTGAGACTATGGGACGTCAAGACAGGTACCTGTAAGACCATGAGTGGTCACACTAGTCATGTATCAGCTGTGACTATATCCAGTAATTCAGAGTTCATCGTATCGGGAAGTGCAGATTAGATGGTGAGACTATGGGACGTCAAGACAGGTACCTGTAAGACCATGAGTGGTCACACTAGTAATGTATGATCTGTTGCTATATCCAGTAATTCAGAGTTCATCGTATCGGGAAGTTATGATTATACGGTGAGACTATGGGACGTCAAGACAGGTACCTGTAAGACCATGAGTGGTCACACACATTATGTATCAGCTGTGGCTATATCCAGTGATTCAGAGTTCATCGTATCGGGAAGTTATGATTAGACGGTGAAACTATGGGACGTCAAGACAGGTACCTGTAAGACCATGAGTGGTCACACAGATTCTGTAAGATCTGTGGCTATATCCAGTGATTCAGAGTTCATCGTATCGGGAAGTTATGATTATACGGTGAGACTATGGGACGTCAAGACAGGTATCTGTAAGACAATGAGTGGTCAGACTAGTTCTGTATTATCTGTGGCTATATCCAGTGATTCAGAGTTCATCGTATCGGGAAGTTATGATTAGATGGTGAGACTATGGGACGTCAAGACAGGTACCTGTAAGACCATGAGTGGTCACACTAGTCATGTATATGCTGTGACTATATCCAGTAATTCAGAGTTCATCGTATCGGGAAGTGCAGATTATACGGTGAGACTATGAGACGTCAAGACAGGTACCTGTAAGACCATGAGTGGTCACACTAGTCATGTATATGCTGTGACTATATCCAGTAATTCAGAGTTCATCGTATCGGGAAGTGCATATTAGACGGTGAGACTATGGGACGTCAAGACAGGTACCTGTAAGACCATGAGTGGTCACACTAGTTATGTATTATCTGTGGCTATATCCAGTGATTCAGAGTTCATCGTATCGGGAAGTGCAGATAAGACGGTGAGACTATGGGACGTCAAGACAGGTACCTGTAAGACCATGAGTGGTCACACACATTTTGTATATGCTGTGGCTATATCCAGTGATTCAGAGTTCATCGTATCGGGAAGTGCAGATAAGACGGTGAGACTATGGGACGTCAAGACAGGTACCTGTAAGACCATGAGTGGTCACACACATTTTGTATATGCAGTGGCTATATCCAGTGATTCAGAGTTCATCGTATCGGGAAGTAGAGATAAGACGGTGAGACTATGGGACGTCAAGACAGGTACCTGTAAGACCATGAGTGGTCACACAGACTGAGTATATGCTGTGGCTATATCCAGTGATTCAGAGTTCATCGTATCGGGAAGTGCAGATTATACGGTGAGACTATGGGACGTCAAGACAGGTACCTGTAAGACCATGAGTGGTCACACACATTTTGTATATGCTGTGGCTATATCCAGTGATTCAGAGTTCATCGTATCGGGAAGTGCAGATTAGACGGTGAGACTATGGGACGTCAAGACAGGTACCTGTAAGACCATGAGTGGTCACACTAGTCATGTATCAGCTGTGACTATATCCAGTAATTCAGAGTTCATCGTATCGGGAAGTGCAGATTAGACGGTGAGACTATGGGACGTCAAGACAGGTACCTGTAAGACCATGAGCGGTCACACACATTTTGTATATGCTGTGGCTATATCCAGTAATTCAGAGTTCATCGTATCGGGAAGTTATGATTATACGGTGAGACTATGGGACGTCAAGACAGGTACCTGTAAGACCATGAGTGGTCACACACATTTTGTATATGCTGTGGCTATATCCAGTGATTCAGAGTTCATCGTATCGGGAAGTGCAGATAAGACGGTGAGACTATGGGACGTCAAGACAGGTACCTGTAAGACCATGAGTGGTCACACTAGTTATGTATATGCTGTGCCTATATCCAGTAATTCAGATTTCATCGTATCGGGAAGTGCAGATTAGACGGTGAGACTATGGGACGTCAAGACAGGTACCTGTAAGACCATGAGCGGTCACACACATTTTGTATATGCTGTGGCTATATCCAGTAATTCAGAGTTCATCGTATCGGGAAGTTATGATTATACGGTGAGACTATGGGACGTCAAGACAGGTACCTGTAAGACCATGAGTGGTCACACACATTATGTATCAGCTGTGGCTATATCCAGTAATTCAGAGTTCATCGTATCGGGAAGTTATGATTATACGGTGAGACTATGGGACGTCAAGACAGGTACCTGTAAGACCATGAGTGGTCACACTAGTAATGTATGATCTGTTGCTATATCCAGTAATTCAGAGTTCATCGTATCGGGAAGTTATGATTATACGGTGAGACTATGGGACGTCAAGACAGGTACCTGTAAGACCATGAGTGGTCACACACATTATGTATCAGCTGTGGCTATATCCAGTAATTCAGAGTTCATCGTATCGGGAAGTTATGATAAGACGGTGAGACTATTGGACGTCAAGACAGGTACCTGTAAGACCATGAGTGGTCACACAGATTCTGTAAGATCTGTGGCTATATCCAGTGATTCAGAGTTCATCGTATCGGGAAGTTATGATTAGACGGTGAGACTATGGGACGTCAAGACAGGTATCTGTAAGACAATGAGTGGTCAGACTAGTTCTGTATTATCTGTGGCTATATCCAGTGATTCAGAGTTCATCGTATCGGGAAGTTATGATTAGATGGTGAGACTATGGGACGTCAAGACAGGTACCTGTAAGACCATGAGTGGTCACACAGACTGAGTATATGCTGTGGCTATATCCAGTGATTCAGAGTTCATCGTATCGGGAAGTTATGATTAGACGGTGAAACTATGGGACGTCAAGACAGGTACCTGTAAGACCATGAGTGGTCACACACATTTTGTATATGCTGTGGCTATATCCAGTAATTCAGAGTTCATCGTATCGGGAAGTGCAGATTAGACGGTGAGACTATGGGACGTCAAGACAGGTACCTGTAAGACCATGAGTGGTCACACTAGTCATGTATCAGCTGTGACTATATCCAGTAATTCAGAGTTCATCGTATCGGGAAGTGCAGATTAGATGGTGAGACTATGGGACGTCAAGACAGGTACCTGTAAGACCATGAGTGGTCACACTAGTAATGTATGATCTGTTGCTATATCCAGTAATTCAGAGTTCATCGTATCGGGAAGTTATGATTATACGGTGAGACTATGGGACGTCAAGACAGGTACCTGTAAGACCATGAGTGGTCACACACATTATGTATCAGCTGTGGCTATATCCAGTGATTCAGAGTTCATCGTATCGGGAAGTTATGATTAGACGGTGAAACTATGGGACGTCAAGACAGGTACCTGTAAGACCATGAGTGGTCACACAGATTCTGTAAGATCTGTGGCTATATCCAGTGATTCAGAGTTCATCGTATCGGGAAGTTATGATTATACGGTGAGACTATGGGACGTCAAGACAGGTATCTGTAAGACAATGAGTGGTCAGACTAGTTCTGTATTATCTGTGGCTATATCCAGTGATTCAGAGTTCATCGTATCGGGAAGTTATGATTAGATGGTGAGACTATGGGACGTCAAGACAGGTACCTGTAAGACCATGAGTGGTCACACTAGTCATGTATATGCTGTGACTATATCCAGTAATTCAGAGTTCATCGTATCGGGAAGTGCAGATTATACGGTGAGACTATGAGACGTCAAGACAGGTACCTGTAAGACCATGAGTGGTCACACTAGTCATGTATATGCTGTGGCTATATCCAGTAATTCAGAGTTCATCGTATCGGGAAGTGCAGATTAGACGGTGAGACTATGGGACGTCAAGACAGGTACCTGTAAGACCATGAGTGGTCACACTAGTTAGGTATTATCTGTGGCTATATCCAGTAATTCAGAGTTCATCGTATCGGGAAGTCATGATTATACGGTGAGACTATGGGACGTCAAGACAGGTACCTGTAAGACCATGAGTGGTCACACACATTATGTATATGCAGTGGCTATATCCAGTAATTCAGAGTTCATCGTATCGGGAAGTCATGATTATACGGTGAGACTATGGGACGTCAAGACAGGTACCTGTAAGACCATGAGTGGTCACACACATTATGTATATGCTGTGGCTATATCCAGTAATTCAGAGTTCATCGTATCGGGAAGTGCAGATTAGACGGTGAGACTATGGGACGTCAAGACAGGTACCTGTAAGACCATGAGTGGTCACACTAGTTAGGTATTATCTGTGGCTATATCCAGTGATTCAGAGTTCATCGTATCGGGAAGTGATGATTATACGGTGAGACTATGGGACGTCAAGACAGGTACCTGTAAGACCATGAGTGGTCACACTAGTCATGTATCAGCTGTGACTATATCCAGTAATTCAGAGTTCATCGTATCGGGAAGTGCAGATTATACGGTGAGACTATGGGACGTCAAGACAGGTACCTGTAAGACCATGAGTGGTCACACTAGTCATGTATATGCTGTGACTATATCCAGTAATTCAGAGTTCATCGTATCGGGAAGTGCAGATTATACGGTGAGACTATGGGACGTCAAGACAGGTACCTGTAAGACCATGAGTGGTCACACAGACTGAGTATATGCTGTGGCTATATCCAGTGATTCAGAGTTCATCGTATCGGGAAGTTATGATAAGACGGTGAGACTATGGGACGTCAAGACAGGTACCTGTAAGACCATGAGTGGTCACACACTAGTAATGTATATGCTGTGGCTATATCCAGTGATTCAGAGTTCATCGTATCGGGAAGTGCAGATAAGACGGTGAGACTATGGGACGTCAAGACAGGTACCTGTAAGACCATGAGTGGTCACACTAGTAATGTATATGCAGTGGCTATATCCAGTAATTCAGAGTTCATCGTATCGGGAAGTTATGATAAGACGGTGAGACTATGGGACGTCAAGACAGGTACCTGTAAGACCGAGAGTGGTCACACACATTTTGTATATGCTGTGGCTATATCCAGTAATTCAGAGTTCATCGTATCGGGAAATGCAGATTATACGGTGAGACTATGGGACGTCAAGACAGGTACCTGTAAGACCATGAGTGGTCACACTAGTTAGGTATTATCTGTGGCTATATCCAGTGATTCAGAGTTCATCGTATCGGGAAGTGCAGATTATACGGTGAGACTATGGGACGTCAAGACAGGTACCTGTAAGACCATGAGTGGTCACACAGACTGAGTATATGCTGTGGCTATATCCAGTAATTCAGAGTTCATCGTATCGGGAAGTTATGATTATACGGTGAGACTATGGGACGTCAAGACAGGTACCTGTAAGACCATGAGTGGTCACACACATTATGTATCAGCTGTGGCTATATCCAGTAATTCAGAGTTCATCGTATCGGGAAGTTATGATAAGACGGTGAGACTATTGGACGTCAAGACAGGTACCTGTAAGACCATGAGTGGTCACACTAATTCTGTATATGCTGTGGCTATATCCAGTAATTCAGAGTTCATCGTATCGGGAAGTTATGATAAGACGGTGAGACTATGGGACGTCAAGACAGGTACCTGTAAGACCATGAGTGGTCACACACATTATGTATCAGCTGTGGCTATATCCAGTGATTCAGAGTTCATCGTATCGGGAAGTTATGATTAGATGGTGAGACTATGGGACGTCAAGACAGGTACCTGTAAGACCATGAGCGGTCACACACATTTTGTATATGCTGTGGCTATATCCAGTAATTCAGAGTTCATCGTATCGGGAAGTTATGATTATACGGTGAGACTATGGGACGTCAAGACAGGTACCTGTAAGACCATGAGTGGTCACACACATTATGTATCATCTGTGGCTATATCCAGTGATTCAGAGTTCATCGTATTGGGAAGTGGATATTATACGGTGAGACTATGGGACGTCAAGACAGGTACCTGTAAGACCATGAGTGGTCACACACATTATGTATCAGCTGTGGCTATATCCAGTAATTCAGAGTTCATCGTATCGGGAAGTGATGATTATACGGTGAGACTATGGGACGTCAAGACAGGTACCTGTAAGACCATGAGTGGTCACACTAATTCTGTATATGCTGTGGCTATATCCAGTAATTCAGAGTTCATCGTATCGGGAAGTTATGATAAGACGGTGAGACTATGGGACGTCAAGACAGGTACCTGTAAGACCATGAGTGGTCACACTAGTCATGTATATGCTGTGACTATATCCAGTAATTCAGAGTTCATCGTATCGGGAAGTGCATATTAGACGGTGAGACTATGGGACGTCAAGACAGGTACCTGTAAGACCATGAGTGGTCACACTAGTTATGTATTATCTGTGGCTATATCCAGTGATTCAGAGTTCATCGTATCGGGAAGTGCAGATTAGACGGTGAGACTATGGGACGTCAAGACAGGTACCTGTAAGACCATGAGTGGTCACACACATTTTGTATATGCTGTGGCTATATCCAGTGATTCAGAGTTCATCGTATCGGGAAGTGCAGATAAGACGGTGAGACTATGGGACGTCAAGACAGGTACCTGTAAGACCATGAGTGGTCACACACATTTTGTATATGCAGTGGCTATATCCAGTGATTCAGAGTTCATCGTATCGGGAAGTAGAGATAAGACGGTGAGACTATGGGACGTCAAGACAGGTACCTGTAAGACCATGAGTGGTCACACAGACTGAGTATATGCTGTGGCTATATCCAGTGATTCAGAGTTCATCGTATCGGGAAGTGGAGATTAGACGGTGAGACTATGGGACGTCAAGACAGGTACCTGTAAGACCATGAGTGGTCACACACATTTTGTATATGCTGTGGCTATATCCAGTGATTCAGAGTTCATCGTATCGGGAAGTGCAGATTAGACGGTGAGACTATGGGACGTCAAGACAGGTACCTGTAAGACCATGAGTGGTCACACTAGTCATGTATCAGCTGTGACTATATCCAGTAATTCAGAGTTCATCGTATCGGGAAGTGCAGATTAGACGGTGAGACTATGGGACGTCAAGACAGGTACCTGTAAGACCATGAGCGGTCACACACATTTTGTATATGCTGTGGCTATATCCAGTAATTCAGAGTTCATCGTATCGGGAAGTGCAGATTATACGGTGAGACTATGGGACGTCAAGACAGGTACCTGTAAGACCATGAGTGGTCACACTAGTTAGGTATTATCTGTGGCTATATCCAGTGATTCAGAGTTCATCGTATCGGGAAGTGCAGATTATACGGTGAGACTATGGGACGTCAAGACAGGTACCTGTAAGACCATGAGTGGTCACACTAGTAATGTATGATCTGTTGCTATATCCAGTAATTCAGAGTTCATCGTATCGGGAAGTTATGATTATACGGTGAGACTATGGGACGTCAAGACAGGTACCTGTAAGACCATGAGTGGTCACACACATTATGTATCAGCTGTGGCTATATCCAGTAATTCAGAGTTCATCGTATCGGGAAGTTATGATAAGACGGTGAGACTATTGGACGTCAAGACAGGTACCTGTAAGACCGAGAGTGGTCACACACATTTTGTATATGCTGTGGCTATATCCAGTAATTCAGAGTTCATCGTATCGGGAAATGCAGATTATACGGTGAGACTATGGGACGTCAAGACAGGTATCTGTAAGACAATGAGTGGTCAGACTAGTTCTGTATTATCTGTGGCTATATCCAGTGATTCAGAGTTCATCGTATCGGGAAGTTATGATTAGATGGTGAGACTATGGGACGTCAAGACAGGTACCTGTAAGACCATGAGTGGTCACACAGACTGAGTATATGCTGTGGCTATATCCAGTGATTCAGAGTTCATCGTATCGGGAAGTGGAGATTAGACGGTGAGACTATGGGACGTCAAGACAGGTACCTGTAAGACCATGAGTGGTCACACACATTTTGTATATGCTGTGGCTATATCCAGTAATTCAGAGTTCATCGTATCGGGAAGTGCAGATTAGACGGTGAGACTATGGGACGTCAAGACAGGTACCTGTAAGACCATGAGTGGTCACACTAGTCATGTATCAGCTGTGACTATATCCAGTAATTCAGAGTTCATCGTATCGGGAAGTGCAGATTAGATGGTGAGACTATGGGACGTCAAGACAGGTACCTGTAAGACCATGAGTGGTCACACTAGTAATGTATGATCTGTTGCTATATCCAGTAATTCAGAGTTCATCGTATCGGGAAGTTATGATTATACGGTGAGACTATGGGACGTCAAGACAGGTACCTGTAAGACCATGAGTGGTCACACACATTATGTATCAGCTGTGGCTATATCCAGTGATTCAGAGTTCATCGTATCGGGAAGTTATGATTAGACGGTGAAACTATGGGACGTCAAGACAGGTACCTGTAAGACCATGAGTGGTCACACAGATTCTGTAAGATCTGTGGCTATATCCAGTGATTCAGAGTTCATCGTATCGGGAAGTTATGATTATACGGTGAGACTATGGGACGTCAAGACAGGTATCTGTAAGACAATGAGTGGTCAGACTAGTTCTGTATTATCTGTGGCTATATCCAGTGATTCAGAGTTCATCGTATCGGGAAGTTATGATTAGATGGTGAGACTATGGGACGTCAAGACAGGTACCTGTAAGACCATGAGTGGTCACACTAGTCATGTATATGCTGTGACTATATCCAGTAATTCAGAGTTCATCGTATCGGGAAGTGCAGATTATACGGTGAGACTATGAGACGTCAAGACAGGTACCTGTAAGACCATGAGTGGTCACACTAGTCATGTATATGCTGTGACTATATCCAGTAATTCAGAGTTCATCGTATCGGGAAGTGCATATTAGACGGTGAGACTATGGGACGTCAAGACAGGTACCTGTAAGACCATGAGTGGTCACACTAGTTATGTATTATCTGTGGCTATATCCAGTGATTCAGAGTTCATCGTATCGGGAAGTGCAGATAAGACGGTGAGACTATGGGACGTCAAGACAGGTACCTGTAAGACCATGAGTGGTCACACACATTTTGTATATGCTGTGGCTATATCCAGTGATTCAGAGTTCATCGTATCGGGAAGTGCAGATAAGACGGTGAGACTATGGGACGTCAAGACAGGTACCTGTAAGACCATGAGTGGTCACACACATTTTGTATATGCAGTGGCTATATCCAGTGATTCAGAGTTCATCGTATCGGGAAGTCATGATTTTACGGTGAGACTATGGGACGTCAAGACAGGTACCTGTAAGACCATGAGTGGTCACACAGACTGAGTATATGCTGTGGCTATATCCAGTGATTCAGAGTTCATCGTATCGGGAAGTGGAGATTAGACGGTGAGACTATGGGACGTCAAGACAGGTACCTGTAAGACCATGAGTGGTCACACACATTTTGTATATGCTGTGGCTATATCCAGTGATTCAGAGTTCATCGTATCGGGAAGTGCAGATTAGACGGTGAGACTATGGGACGTCAAGACAGGTACCTGTAAGACCATGAGTGGTCACACTAGTCATGTATCAGCTGTGGCTATATCCAGTGATTCAGAGTTCATCGTATCGGGAAGTGCAGATTAGACGGTGAGACTATGGGACGTCAAGACAGGTACCTGTAAGACCATGAGCGGTCACACACATTTTGTATATGCTGTGGCTATATCCAGTAATTCAGAGTTCATCGTATCGGGAAGTGCAGATTATACGGTGAGACTATGGGACGTCAAGACAGGTACCTGTAAGACCATGAGTGGTCACACTAGTTAGGTATTATCTGTGGCTATATCCAGTGATTCAGAGTTCATCGTATCGGGAAGTGCAGATTATACGGTGAGACTATGGGACGTCAAGACAGGTACCTGTAAGACCATGAGTGGTCACACTAGTAATGTATGATCTGTTGCTATATCCAGTAATTCAGAGTTCATCGTATCGGGAAGTTATGATTATACGGTGAGACTATGGGACGTCAAGACAGGTACCTGTAAGACCATGAGTGGTCACACACATTATGTATCAGCTGTGGCTATATCCAGTAATTCAGAGTTCATCGTATCGGGAAGTTATGATAAGACGGTGAGACTATTGGACGTCAAGACAGGTACCTGTAAGACCATGAGTGGTCACACAGATTCTGTAAGATCTGTGGCTATATCCAGTGATTCAGAGTTCATCGTATCGGGAAGTTATGATTATACGGTGAGACTATGGGACGTCAAGACAGGTATCTGTAAGACAATGAGTGGTCAGACTAGTTCTGTATTATCTGTGGCTATATCCAGTGATTCAGAGTTCATCGTATCGGGAAGTTATGATTAGATGGTGAGACTATGGGACGTCAAGACAGGTACCTGTAAGACCATGAGTGGTCACACAGACTGAGTATATGCTGTGGCTATATCCAGTGATTCAGAGTTCATCGTATCGGGAAGTGATGATTATACGGTGAGACTATGGGACGTCAAGACAGGTACCTGTAAGACCATGAGTGGTCACACACATTTTGTATATGCTGTGGCTATATCCAGTAATTCAGAGTTCATCGTATCGGGAAGTGCAGATTAGACGGTGAGACTATGGGACGTCAAGACAGGTACCTGTAAGACCATGAGTGGTCACACTAGTCATGTATCAGCTGTGACTATATCCAGTAATTCAGAGTTCATCGTATCGGGAAGTGCAGATTATACGGTGAGACTATGGGACGTCAAGACAGGTACCTGTAAGACCATGAGTGGTCACACAGACTGAGTATATGCTGTGGCTATATCCAGTAATTCAGAGTTCATCGTATCGGGAAGTGCAGATTAGACGGTGAGACTATGGGACGTCAAGACAGGTACCTGTAAGACCATGAGTGGTCACACACTAGTAATGTATATGCTGTGGCTATATCCAGTGATTCAGAGTTCATCGTATCGGGAAGTGCAGATAAGACGGTGAGACTATGGGACGTCAAGACAGGTACCTGTAAGACCATGAGTGGTCACACTAGTAATGTATATGCAGTGGCTATATCCAGTAATTCAGAGTTCATCGTATCGGGAAGTTATGATAAGACGGTGAGACTATGGGACGTCAAGACAGGTACCTGTAAGACCATGAGTGGTCACACTAGTTAGGTATTATCTGTGGCTATATCCAGTAATTCAGAGTTCATCGTATCGGGAAATGCAGATTATACGGTGAGACTATGGGACGTCAAGACAGGTACCTGTAAGACCATGAGTGGTCACACTAGTTAGGTATTATCTGTGGCTATATCCAGTGATTCAGAGTTCATCGTATCGGGAAGTGCAGATTATACGGTGAGACTATGGGACGTCAAGACAGGTACCTGTAAGACCATGAGTGGTCACACAGACTGAGTATATGCTGTGGCTATATCCAGTAATTCAGAGTTCATCGTATCGGGAAGTTATGATTATACGGTGAGACTATGGGACGTCAAGACAGGTACCTGTAAGACCATGAGTGGTCACACACATTATGTATCAGCTGTGGCTATATCCAGTAATTCAGAGTTCATCGTATCGGGAAGTTATGATTATACGGTGAGACTATGGGACGTCAAGACAGGTACCTGTAAGACCATGAGTGGTCACACTAATTCTGTATATGCTGTGGCTATATCCAGTAATTCAGAGTTCATCGTATCGGGAAGTTATGATAAGACGGTGAGACTATGGGACGTCAAGACAGGTACCTGTAAGACCATGAGTGGTCACACTAATTTTGTATATGCTGTGGCTATATCCAGTAATTCAGAGTTCATCGTATCGGGAAGTGCAGATTATACGGTGAGACTATGGGACGTCAAGACAGGTACCTGTAAGACCATGAGTGGTCACACTAGTCATGTATCAGCTGTGGCTATATCCAGTAATTCAGAGTTCATCGTATCGGGAAGTCATGATTTTACGGTGAGACTATGGGACGTCAAGACAGGTACCTGTAAGACCATGAGTGGTCACACTAGTCATGTATATGCTGTGACTATATCCAGTAATTCAGAGTTCATCGTATCGGGAAGTTATGATTATACGGTGAGACTATGGGACGTCAAGACAGGTACCTGTAAGACCATGAGTGGTCACACACATTATGTATCAGCTGTGGCTATATCCAGTAATTCAGAGTTCATCGTATCGGGAAGTTATGATTATACGGTGAGACTATGGGACGTCAAGACAGGTACCTGTAAGACCATGAGTGGTCACACTAATTCTGTATATGCTGTGGCTATATCCAGTAATTCAGAGTTCATCGTATCGGGAAGTTATGATAAGACGGTGAGACTATGGGACGTCAAGACAGGTACCTGTAAGACCATGAGTGGTCACACACTAGTAATGTATATGCTGTGGCTATATCCAGTGATTCAGAGTTCATCGTATCGGGAAGTGCAGATAAGACGGTGAGACTATGGGACGTCAAGACAGGTACCTGTAAGACCATGAGTGGTCACACTAGTAATGTATATGCAGTGGCTATATCCAGTAATTCAGAGTTCATCGTATCGGGAAGTTATGATAAGACGGTGAGACTATGGGACGTCAAGACAGGTACCTGTAAGACCGAGAGTGGTCACACACATTTTGTATATGCTGTGGCTATATCCAGTAATTCATAGTTCATCGTATCGGGAAATGCAGATTATACGGTGAGACTATGGGACGTCAAGACAGGTACCTGTAAGACCATGAGTGGTCACACTAGTTAGGTATTATCTGTGGCTATATCCAGTGATTCAGAGTTCATCGTATCGGGAAGTTATGATTATACGGTGAGACTATGGGACGTCAAGACAGGTACCTGTAAGACCATGAGTGGTCACACTAATTCTGTATATGCTGTGGCTATATCCAGTAATTCAGAGTTCATCGTATCGGGAAGTTATGATAAGACGGTGAGACTATGGGACGTCAAGACAGGTACCTGTAAGACCATGAGTGGTCACACACTAGTAATGTATATGCTGTGGCTATATCCAGTGATTCAGAGTTCATCGTATCGGGAAGTGCAGATAAGACGGTGAGACTATGGGACGTCAAGACAGGTACCTGTAAGACCATGAGTGGTCACACTAGTAATGTATATGCAGTGGCTATATCCAGTAATTCAGAGTTCATCGTATCGGGAAGTTATGATAAGACGGTGAGACTATGGGACGTCAAGACAGGTACCTGTAAGACCGAGAGTGGTCACACACATTTTGTATATGCTGTGGCTATATCCAGTAATTCATAGTTCATCGTATCGGGAAATGCAGATTATACGGTGAGACTATGGGACGTCAAGACAGGTACCTGTAAGACCATGAGTGGTCACACTAGTTAGGTATTATCTGTGGCTATATCCAGTGATTCAGAGTTCATCGTATCGGGAAGTGCAGATTAGACGGTGAGACTATGGGACGTCAAGACAGGTACCTGTAAGACCGAGAGTGGTCACACACATTTTGTATATGCTGTGGCTATATCCAGTGATTCAGAGTTCATCGTATCGGGAAGTGATGATTATACGGTGAGACTATGGGACGTCAAGACAGGTACCTGTAAGACCATGAGTGGTCACACTAGTCATGTATCAGCTGTGACTATATCCAGTAATTCAGAGTTCATCGTATCGGGAAGTGCAGATTATACGGTGAGACTATGGGACGTCAAGACAGGTACCTGTAAGACCATGAGTGGTCACACTAGTCATGTATATGCTGTGACTATATCCAGTAATTCAGAGTTCATCGTATCGGGAAGTGCAGATTATACGGTGAGACTATGGGACGTCAAGACAGGTACCTGTAAGACCATGAGTGGTCACACAGACTGAGTATATGCTGTGGCTATATCCAGTGATTCAGAGTTCATCGTATCGGGAAGTTATGATAAGACGGTGAGACTATGGGACGTCAAGACAGGTACCTGTAAGACCATGAGTGGTCACACACTAGTAATGTATATGCTGTGGCTATATCCAGTGATTCAGAGTTCATCGTATCGGGAAGTGCAGATAAGACGGTGAGACTATGGGACGTCAAGACAGGTACCTGTAAGACCATGAGTGGTCACACTAGTAATGTATATGCAGTGGCTATATCCAGTAATTCAGAGTTCATCGTATCGGGAAGTTATGATAAGACGGTGAGACTATGGGACGTCAAGACAGGTACCTGTAAGACCGAGAGTGGTCACACACATTTTGTATATGCTGTGGCTATATCCAGTAATTCAGAGTTCATCGTATCGGGAAATGCAGATTATACGGTGAGACTATGGGACGTCAAGACAGGTACCTGTAAGACCATGAGTGGTCACACTAGTTAGGTATTATCTGTGGCTATATCCAGTGATTCAGAGTTCATCGTATCGGGAAGTGCAGATTATACGGTGAGACTATGGGACGTCAAGACAGGTACCTGTAAGACCATGAGTGGTCACACAGACTGAGTATATGCTGTGGCTATATCCAGTAATTCAGAGTTCATCGTATCGGGAAGTTATGATTATACGGTGAGACTATGGGACGTCAAGACAGGTACCTGTAAGACCATGAGTGGTCACACACATTATGTATCAGCTGTGGCTATATCCAGTAATTCAGAGTTCATCGTATCGGGAAGTTATGATTATACGGTGAGACTATGGGACGTCAAGACAGGTACCTGTAAGACCATGAGTGGTCACACTAATTTTGTATATGCTGTGGCTATATCCAGTAATTCAGAGTTCATCGTATCGGGAAGTGCAGATTATACGGTGAGACTATGGGACGTCAAGACAGGTACCTGTAAGACCATGAGTGGTCACACTAGTCATGTATCAGCTGTGGCTATATCCAGTAATTCAGAGTTCATCGTATCGGGAAGTCATGATTTTACGGTGAGACTATGGGACGTCAAGACAGGTACCTGTAAGACCATGAGTGGTCACACTAGTCATGTATATGCTGTGACTATATCCAGTAATTCAGAGTTCATCGTATCGGGAAGTCATGATTATACGGTGAGACTATGGGACGTCAAGACAGGTACCTGTAAGACCATGAGTGGTCACACTAGTTAGGTATTATCTGTGGCTATATCCAGTGATTCAGAGTTCATCGTATCGGGAAGTGATGATTATACGGTGAGACTATGGGACGTCAAGACAGGTACCTGTAAGACCATGAGTGGTCACACTAATTCTGTATATGCTGTGGCTATATCCAGTAATTCAGAGTTCATCGTATCGGGAAGTTATGATAAGACGGTGAGACTATGGGACGTCAAGACAGGTACCTGTAAGACCGAGAGTGGTCACACACATTATGTATATGCTGTGGCTATATCCAGTAATTCAGAGTTCATCGTATCGGGAAGTGCAGATTATACGGTGAGACTATGGGACGTCAAGACAGGTACCTGTAAGACCATGAGTGGTCACACTAGTTAGGTATTATCTGTGGCTATATCCAGTGATTCAGAGTTCATCGTATCGGGAAGTGCAGATTATACGGTGAGACTATGAGACGTCAAGACAGGTACCTGTAAGACCATGAGTGGTCACACTAGTCATGTATATGCTGTGACTATATCCAGTAATTCAGAGTTCATCGTATCGGGAAGTTATGATTATACGGTGAGACTATGGGACGTCAAGACAGGTACCTGTAAGACCATGAGTGGTCACACACATTATGTATCAGCTGTGGCTATATCCAGTAATTCAGAGTTCATCGTATCGGGAAGTGCAGATTATACGGTGAGACTATGGGACGTCAAGACAGGTACCTGTAAGACCATGAGTGGTCACACTAGTTAGGTATTATCTGTGGCTATATCCAGTGATTCAGAGTTCATCGTATCGGGAAGTGATGATTATACGGTGAGACTATGAGACGTCAAGACAGGTACCTGTAAGACCATGAGTGGTCACACTAGTAATGTATGATCTGTTGCTATATCCAGTAATTCAGAGTTCATCGTATCGGGAAGTTATGATTATACGGTGAGACTATGGGACGTCAAGACAGGTACCTGTAAGACCATGAGTGGTCACACACATTATGTATCAGCTGTGGCTATATCCAGTAATTCAGAGTTCATCGTATCGGGAAGTTATGATTATACGGTGAGACTATGGGACGTCAAGACAGGTACCTGTAAGACCATGAGCGGTCACACACATTTTGTATATGCTGTGGCTATATCCAGTAATTCAGAGTTCATCGTATCGGGAAGTGCAGATTATACGGTGAGACTATGGGACGTCAAGACAGGTACCTGTAAGACCATGAGTGGTCACACTAGTTAGGTATTATCTGTGGCTATATCCAGTGATTCCGAGTTCATCGTATCGGGAAGTTATGATTATACGGTGAGACTATGGGACGTCAAGACAGGTACCTGTAAGACCATGAGTGGTCACACAGATTCTGTAAGATCTGTGGCTATATCCAGTGATTCAGAGTTCATCGTATCGGGAAGTTATGATTATACGGTGAGACTATGAGACGTCAAGACAGGTACCTGTAAGACCATGAGTGGTCACACTAGTCATGTATTATCTGTGGCTATATCCAGTGATTCAGAGTTCATCGTATCGGGAAGTGCAGATAAGACGGTGAGACTATGGGACGTCAATACAGGTACCTGTAAGACCATGAGTGGTCACACTAGTAATGTATATGCAGTGGCTATATCCAGTAATTCAGAGTTCATCGTATCGGGAAGTTATGATAAGACGGTGAGACTATGGGACGTCAAGACAGGTACCTGTAAGACCATGAGTGGTCACACTAGTTAGGTATTATCTGTGGCTATATCCAGTGATTCAGAGTTCATCGTATCGGGAAGTCATGATAATACGGTGAGACTATGGGACGTCAAGACAGGTACCTGTAAGACCATGAGTGGTCACACTAGTTAGGTATTATCTGTGGCTATATCCAGTGATTCCGAGTTCATCGTATCGGGAAGTTATGATTATACGGTGAGACTATGGGACGTCAAGACAGGTACCTGTAAGACCATGAGTGGTCACACAGATTCTGTAAGATCTGTGGCTATATCCAGTGATTCAGAGTTCATCGTATCGGGAAGTGCAGATTATACGGTGAGACTATGAGACGTCAAGACAGGTACCTGTAAGACCATGAGTGGTCACACTAGTCATGTATTATCTGTGGCTATATCCAGTGATTCAGAGTTCATCGTATCGGGAAGTGCAGATAAGACGGTGAGACTATGGGACGTCAATACAGGTACCTGTAAGACCATGAGTGGTCACACTAGTAATGTATATGCAGTGGCTATATCCAGTAATTCAGAGTTCATCGTATCGGGAAGTTATGATAAGACGGTGAGACTATGGGACGTCAAGACAGGTACCTGTAAGACCGAGAGTGGTCACACACATTATGTATATGCTGTGACTATATCCAGTAATTCAGAGTTCATCGTATCGGGAAGTGGAGATTAGACGGTGAGACTATGGGACGTCAAGACAGGTACCTGTAAGACCATGAGTGGTCACACTAGTCATGTATCAGCTGTGACTATATCCAGTAATTCAGAGTTCATCGTATCGGGAAGTGCAGATTAGACGGTGAGACTATGGGACGTCAAGACAGGTACCTGTAAGACCATGAGCGGTCACACACATTTTGTATATGCTGTGGCTATATCCAGTAATTCAGAGTTCATCGTATCGGGAAGTGCAGATTATACGGTGAGACTATGGGACGTCAAGACAGGTACCTGTAAGACCATGAGTGGTCACACTAGTTAGGTATTATCTGTGGCTATATCCAGTGATTCAGAGTTCATCGTATCGGGAAGTGCAGATTAGACGGTGAGACTATGGGACGTCAAGACAGGTACCTGTAAGACCATGAGTGGTCACACAGACTGAGTATATGCTGTGGCTATATCCAGTGATTCCGAGTTCATCGTATCGGGAAGTTATGATTAGACGGTGAGACTATGGGACGTCAAGACAGGTACCTGTAAGACCATGAGTGGTCACACACTAGTAATGTATATGCTGTGGCTATATCCAGTGATTCAGAGTTCATCGTATCGGGAAGTGCAGATAAGACGGTGAGACTATGGGACGTCAAGACAGGTATCTGTAAGACAATGAGTGGTCAGACTAGTTCTGTATTATCTGTGGCTATATCCAGTGATTCAGAGTTCATCGTATCGGGAAGTGCATATTAGACGGTGAGACTATGGGACGTCAAGACAGGTACCTGTAAGACCGAGAGTGGTCACACACATTATGTATATGCTGTGACTATATCCAGTAATTCAGAGTTCATCGTATCGGGAAGTGCAGATTAGACGGTGAGACTATGGGACGTCAAGACAGGTACCTGTAAGACCATGAGTGGTCACACACATTATGTATCAGCTGTGGCTATATCCAGTGATTCAGAGTTCATCGTATCGGGAAGTGGAGATTAGACGGTGAGACTATGGGACGTCAAGACAGGTATCTGTAAGACAATGAGTGGTCAGACTAGTTCTGTATTATCTGTGGCTATATCCAGTGATTCAGAGTTCATCGTATCGGGAAGTTATGATAAGACGGTGAGACTATGGGACGTCAAGACAGGTACCTGTAAGACCGAGAGTGGTCACACACATTATGTATATGCTGTGACTATATCCAGTAATTCAGAGTTCATCGTATCGGGAAGTGCAGATTAGACGGTGAGACTATGGGACGTCAAGACAGGTACCTGTAAGACCATGAGTGGTCACACACATTATGTATCAGCTGTGGCTATATCCAGTAATTCAGAGTTCATCGTATCGGGAAGTTATGATAAGACGGTGAGACTATTGGACGTCAAGACAGGTACCTGTAAGACCATGAGTGGTCACACAGATTCTGTAAGATCTGTGGCTATATCCAGTGATTCAGAGTTCATCGTATCGGGAAGTTATGATTATACGGTGAGACTATGGGACGTCAAGACAGGTATCTGTAAGACAATGAGTGGTCAGACTAGTTCTGTATTATCTGTGGCTATATCCAGTGATTCAGAGTTCATCGTATCGGGAAGTTATGATTAGATGGTGAGACTATGGGACGTCAAGACAGGTACCTGTAAGACCATGAGCGGTCACACACATTTTGTATATGCTGTGGCTATATCCAGTGATTCAGAGTTCATCGTATCGGGAAGTAGAGATAATACGGTGAGACTATGGGACGTCAAGACAGGTACCTGTAAGACCATGAGTGGTCACACAGACTGAGTATATGCTGTGGCTATATCCAGTGATTCCGAGTTCATCGTATCGGGAAGTGCATATTAGACGGTGAGACTATGGGACGTCAAGACAGGTACCTGTAAGACCGAGAGTGGTCACACACATTATGTATATGCTGTGACTATATCCAGTAATTCAGAGTTCATCGTATCGGGAAGTGCAGATTAGACGGTGAGACTATGGGACGTCAAGACAGGTACCTGTAAGACCATGAGTGGTCACACACATTATGTATCAGCTGTGGCTATATCCAGTGATTCAGAGTTCATCGTATCGGGAAGTGGAGATTAGACGGTGAGACTATGGGACGTCAAGACAGGTATCTGTAAGACAATGAGTGGTCAGACTAGTTCTGTATTATCTGTGGCTATATCCAGTGATTCAGAGTTCATCGTATCGGGAAGTTATGATAAGACGGTGAGACTATGGGACGTCAAGACAGGTACCTGTAAGACCGAGAGTGGTCACACACATTATGTATATGCTGTGACTATATCCAGTAATTCAGAGTTCATCGTATCGGGAAGTGCAGATTAGACGGTGAGACTATGGGACGTCAAGACAGGTACCTGTAAGACCATGAGTGGTCACACACATTATGTATCAGCTGTGGCTATATCCAGTAATTCAGAGTTCATCGTATCGGGAAGTTATGATAAGACGGTGAGACTATTGGACGTCAAGACAGGTACCTGTAAGACCATGAGTGGTCACACAGATTCTGTAAGATCTGTGGCTATATCCAGTGATTCAGAGTTCATCGTATCGGGAAGTTATGATTATACGGTGAGACTATGGGACGTCAAGACAGGTATCTGTAAGACAATGAGTGGTCAGACTAGTTCTGTATTATCTGTGGCTATATCCAGTGATTCAGAGTTCATCGTATCGGGAAGTTATGATTAGATGGTGAGACTATGGGACGTCAAGACAGGTACCTGTAAGACCATGAGCGGTCACACACATTTTGTATATGCTGTGGCTATATCCAGTGATTCAGAGTTCATCGTATCGGGAAGTGCAGATTATACGGTGAGACTATGGGACGTCAAGACAGGTACCTGTAAGACCATGAGTGGTCAGACTAGTTCTGTATTATCTGTGGCTATATCCAGTGATTCAGAGTTCATCGTATCGGGAAGTTATGATTAGACGGTGAGACTATGGGACGTCAAGACAGGTACCTGTAAGACCATGAGTGGTCACACTAGTTCTGTATATGCTGTGGCTATATCCAGTGATTCAGAGTTCATCGTATCGGGAAGTTATGATTAGATGGTGAGACTATGGGACGTCAAGACAGGTACCTGTAAGACCATGAGTGGTCACACAGATTCTGTAAGATCTGTGGCTATATCCAGTGATTCAGAGTTCATCGTATCGGGAAGTTATGATTATACGGTGAGACTATGAGACGTCAAGACAGGTACCTGTAAGACCATGAGTGGTCACACTAGTCATGTATTATCTGTGGCTATATCCAGTGATTCAGAGTTCATCGTATCGGGAAGTGCAGATAAGACGGTGAGACTATGGGACGTCAAGACAGGTACCTGTAAGACCATGAGTGGTCACACTAGTAATGTATATGCAGTGGCTATATCCAGTAATTCAGAGTTCATCGTATCGGGAAGTTATGATAAGACGGTGAGACTATGGGACGTCAAGACAGGTACCTGTAAGACCGAGAGTGGTCACACACATTATGTATATGCTGTGACTATATCCAGTAATTCAGAGTTCATCGTATCGGAAGTCATGATTATACGGTGAGACTATGGGACGTCAAGACAGGTACCTGTAAGACCATGAGTGGTCACACTAGTTAGGTATTATCTGTGGCTATATCCAGTGATTCAGAGTTCATCGTATCGGGAAGTGCAGATTAGACGGTGAGACTATGGGACGTCAAGACAGGTACCTGTAAGACCATGAGTGGTCACACACATTATGTATCAGCTGTGGCTATATCCAGTAATTCAGAGTTCATCGTATCGGGAAGTTATGATAAGACGGTGAGACTATTGGACGTCAAGACAGGTACCTGTAAGACCATGAGTGGTCACACTAGTCATGTATATGCTGTGGCTATATCCAGTGATTCAGAGTTCATCGTATCGGGAAGTGGAGATAATACGGTGAGACTATGGGACGTCAAGACAGGTATCTGTAAGACAATGAGTGGTCAGACTAGTTCTGTATTATCTGTGGCTATATCCAGTGATTCAGAGTTCATCGTATCGGGAAGTGCAGATAAGACGGTGAGACTATGGGACGTCAATACAGGTACCTGTAAGACCATGAGTGGTCACACTAGTAATGTATATGCAGTGGCTATATCCAGTAATTCAGAGTTCATCGTATCGGGAAGTGCAGATTATACGGTGAGACTATGGGACGTCAAGACAGGTACCTGTAAGACCGAGAGTGGTCACACACATTATGTATATGCTGTGACTATATCCAGTAATTCAGAGTTCATCGTATCGGAAGTCATGATTATACGGTGAGACTATGGGACGTCAAGACAGGTACCTGTAAGACCATGAGTGGTCACACTAGTAATGTATATGCAGTGGCTATATCCAGTAATTCAGAGTTCATCGTATCGGGAAGTGCAGATTATACGGTGAGACTATGGGACGTCAAGACAGGTACCTGTAAGACCATGAGTGGTCACACTAGTTATGTATATGCTGTGGCTATATCCAGTAATTCAGAGTTCATCGTATCGGGAAGTCATGATTATACGGTGAGACTATGGGACGTCAAGACAGGTACCTGTAAGACCATGAGTGGTCACACAGACTGAGTATATGCTGTGGCTATATCCAGTGATTCAGAGTTCATCGTATCGGGAAGTGCAGATAAGACGGTGAGACTATGGGACGTCAAGACAGGTACCTGTAAGACCATGAGTGGTCACACTAGTCATGTATCAGCTGTGGCTATATCCAGTAATTCAGAGTTCATCGTATCGGGAAGTCATGATTTTACGGTGAGACTATGGGACGTCAAGACAGGTACCTGTAAGACCATGAGTGGTCACACTAGTCATGTATATGCTGTGACTATATCCAGTAATTCAGAGTTCATCGTATCGGGAAGTTATGATTATACGGTGAGACTATGGGACGTCAAGACAGGTACCTGTAAGACCATGAGTGGTCACACACATTATGTATCAGCTGTGGCTATATCCAGTAATTCAGAGTTCATCGTATCGGGAAGTTATGATTATACGGTGAGACTATGGGACGTCAAGACAGGTACCTGTAAGACCATGAGTGGTCACACTAATTCTGTATATGCTGTGGCTATATCCAGTAATTCAGAGTTCATCGTATCGGGAAGTTATGATAAGACGGTGAGACTATGGGACGTCAAGACAGGTACCTGTAAGACCGAGAGTGGTCACACACATTATTTATATGCTGTGACTATATCCAGTAATTCAGAGTTCATCGTATCGGGAAGTGCAGATTAGACGGTGAGACTATGGGACGTCAAGACAGGTACCTGTAAGACCATGAGTGGTCACACAGACTGAGTATATGCTGTGGCTATATCCAGTGATTCCGAGTTCATCGTATCGGGAAGTTATGATTAGACGGTGAGACTATGGGACGTCAAGACAGGTACCTGTAAGACCATGAGTGGTCACACACTAGTAATGTATATGCTGTGGCTATATCCAGTGATTCAGAGTTCATCGTATCGGGAAGTGCAGATAAGACGGTGAGACTATGGGACGTCAAGACAGGTATCTGTAAGACAATGAGTGGTCAGACTAGTTCTGTATTATCTGTGGCTATATCCAGTGATTCAGAGTTCATCGTATCGGGAAGTGCATATTAGACGGTGAGACTATGGGACGTCAAGACAGGTACCTGTAAGACCGAGAGTGGTCACACACATTATGTATATGCTGTGACTATATCCAGTAATTCAGAGTTCATCGTATCGGGAAGTGCAGATTAGACGGTGAGACTATGGGACGTCAAGACAGGTACCTGTAAGACCATGAGTGGTCACACACATTATGTATCAGCTGTGGCTATATCCAGTGATTCAGAGTTCATCGTATCGGGAAGTGGAGATTAGACGGTGAGACTATGGGACGTCAAGACAGGTATCTGTAAGACAATGAGTGGTCAGACTAGTTCTGTATTATCTGTGGCTATATCCAGTGATTCAGAGTTCATCGTATCGGGAAGTTATGATAAGACGGTGAGACTATGGGACGTCAAGACAGGTACCTGTAAGACCGAGAGTGGTCACACACATTATGTATATGCTGTGACTATATCCAGTAATTCAGAGTTCATCGTATCGGGAAGTGCAGATTAGACGGTGAGACTATGGGACGTCAAGACAGGTACCTGTAAGACCATGAGTGGTCACACACATTATGTATCAGCTGTGGCTATATCCAGTAATTCAGAGTTCATCGTATCGGGAAGTTATGATAAGACGGTGAGACTATTGGACGTCAAGACAGGTACCTGTAAGACCATGAGTGGTCACACAGATTCTGTAAGATCTGTGGCTATATCCAGTGATTCAGAGTTCATCGTATCGGGAAGTTATGATTATACGGTGAGACTATGGGACGTCAAGACAGGTATCTGTAAGACAATGAGTGGTCAGACTAGTTCTGTATTATCTGTGGCTATATCCAGTGATTCAGAGTTCATCGTATCGGGAAGTTATGATTAGATGGTGAGACTATGGGACGTCAAGACAGGTACCTGTAAGACCATGAGCGGTCACACACATTTTGTATATGCTGTGGCTATATCCAGTGATTCAGAGTTCATCGTATCGGGAAGTGCAGATTAGACGGTGAGACTATGGGACGTCAAGACAGGTACCTGTAAGACCATGAGTGGTCACACAGACTGAGTATATGCTGTGGCTATATCCAGTGATTCAGAGTTCATCGTATCGGGAAGTGCAGATTAGACGGTGAGACTATGGGACGTCAAGACAGGTACCTGTAAGACCATGAGTGGTCACACTAGTTCTGTATATGCTGTGGCTATATCCAGTGATTCAGAGTTCATCGTATCGGGAAGTAGAGATAAGACGGTGAGACTATGGGACGTCAAGACAGGTACCTGTAAGACCATGAGTGGTCACACAGATTCTGTAAGATCTGTGGCTATATCCAGTGATTCAGAGTTCATCGTATCGGGAAGTTATGATTATACGGTGAGACTATGAGACGTCAAGACAGGTACCTGTAAGACCATGAGTGGTCACACTAGTCATGTATTATCTGTGGCTATATCCAGTGATTCAGAGTTCATCGTATCGGGAAGTGCAGATAAGACGGTGAGACTATGGGACGTCAATACAGGTACCTGTAAGACCATGAGTGGTCACACTAGTAATGTATATGCAGTGGCTATATCCAGTAATTCAGAGTTCATCGTATCGGGAAGTTATGATAAGACGGTGAGACTATGGGACGTCAAGACAGGTACCTGTAAGACCGAGAGTGGTCACACACATTATGTATATGCTGTGACTATATCCAGTAATTCAGAGTTCATCGTATCGGAAGTCATGATTATACGGTGAGACTATGGGACGTCAAGACAGGTACCTGTAAGACCATGAGTGGTCACACTAGTAATGTATATGCTGTGACTATATCCAGTAATTCAGAGTTCATCGTATCGGGAAGTGCAGATTATACGGTGAGACTATGAGACGTCAAGACAGGTACCTGTAAGACCATGAGTGGTCACACAGATTCTGTAAGATCTGTGGCTATATCCAGTGATTCAGAGTTCATCGTATCGGGAAGTTATGATTATACGGTGAGACTATGGGACGTCAAGACAGGTATCTGTAAGACCATGAGTGGTCACACTAGTCATGTATTATCTGTGGCTATATCCAGTGATTCAGAGTTCATCGTATCGGGAAGTGCAGATAAGACGGTGAGACTATGGGACGTCAATACAGGTACCTGTAAGACCATGAGTGGTCACACTAGTAATGTATATGCAGTGGCTATATCCAGTGATTCAGAGTTCATCGTATCGGGAAGTGCAGATTAGACGGTGAGACTATGGGACGTCAAGACAGGTACCTGTAAGACCATGAGTGGTCACACTAGTTCTGTATATGCTGTGGCTATATCCAGTGATTCAGAGTTCATCGTATCGGGAAGTAGAGATAAGACGGTGAGACTATGGGACGTCAAGACAGGTACCTGTAAGACCATGAGTGGTCACACAGATTCTGTAAGATCTGTGGCTATATCCAGTGATTCAGAGTTCATCGTATCGGGAAGTTATGATTATACGGTGAGACTATGAGACGTCAAGACAGGTACCTGTAAGACCATGAGTGGTCACACTAGTCATGTATTATCTGTGGCTATATCCAGTGATTCAGAGTTCATCGTATCGGGAAGTGCAGATAAGACGGTGAGACTATGGGACGTCAATACAGGTACCTGTAAGACCATGAGTGGTCACACTAGTAATGTATATGCAGTGGCTATATCCAGTAATTCAGAGTTCATCGTATCGGGAAGTTATGATAAGACGGTGAGACTATGGGACGTCAAGACAGGTACCTGTAAGACCGAGAGTGGTCACACACATTATGTATATGCTGTGACTATATCCAGTAATTCAGAGTTCATCGTATCGGAAGTCATGATTATACGGTGAGACTATGGGACGTCAAGACAGGTACCTGTAAGACCATGAGTGGTCACACTAGTAATGTATATGCTGTGACTATATCCAGTAATTCAGAGTTCATCGTATCGGGAAGTGCAGATTATACGGTGAGACTATGAGACGTCAAGACAGGTACCTGTAAGACCATGAGTGGTCACACTAGTCATGTATTATCTGTGGCTATATCCAGTGATTCAGAGTTCATCGTATCGGGAAGTCATGATTATACGGTGAGACTATGGGACGTCAAGACAGGTACCTGTAAGACCATGAGTGGTCACACTAGTTATGTATTATCTGTGGCTATATCCAGTGATTCAGAGTTCATCGTATCGGGAAGTGCAGATAATACGGTGAGACTATGGGACGTCAAGACAGGTACCTGTAAGACCATGAGTGGTCACACTAGTTATGTATTATCTGTGGCTATATCCAGTAATTCAGAGTTCATCGTATCGGGAAGTGCAGATAAGACGGTGAGACTATGGGACGTCAAGACAGGTACCTGTAAGACCATGAGTGGTCACACTAGTAATGTATATGCAGTGGCTATATCCAGTAATTCAGAGTTCATCGTATCGGGAAGTTATGATAAGACGGTGAGACTATGGGACGTCAAGACAGGTACCTGTAAGACCGAGAGTGGTCACACACATTATGTATATGCTGTGACTATATCCAGTAATTCAGAGTTCATCGTATCGGAAGTCATGATTATACGGTGAGACTATGGGACGTCAAGACAGGTACCTGTAAGACCATGAGTGGTCACACTAGTAATGTATATGCAGTGGCTATATCCAGTAATTCAGAGTTCATCGTATCGGGAAGTGCAGATTATACGGTGAGACTATGGGACGTCAAGACAGGTACCTGTAAGACCATGAGTGGTCACACTAGTTATGTATATGCTGTGGCTATATCCAGTAATTCAGATTTCATCGTATCGGGAAGTGCAGATTAGACGGTGAGACTATGGGACGTCAAGACAGGTACCTGTAAGACCATGAGTGGTCACACAGACTGAGTATATGCTGTGGCTATATCCAGTGATTCAGAGTTCATCGTATCGGGAAGTGCAGATAAGACGGTGAGACTATGGGACGTCAAGACAGGTACCTGTAAGACCATGAGTGGTCACACTAGTCATGTATCAGCTGTGGCTATATCCAGTAATTCAGAGTTCATCGTATCGGGAAGTCATGATTTTCCGGTGAGACTATGGGACGTCAAGACAGGTACCTGTAAGACCATGAGTGGTCACACTAGTCATGTATATGCTGTGACTATATCCAGTAATTCAGAGTTCATCGTATCGGGAAGTTATGATTATACGGTGAGACTATGGGACGTCAAGACAGGTACCTGTAAGACCATGAGTGGTCACACACATTATGTATCAGCTGTGGCTATATCCAGTAATTCAGAGTTCATCGTATCGGGAAGTTATGATTATACGGTGAGACTATGGGACGTCAAGACAGGTACCTGTAAGACCATGAGTGGTCACACTAATTCTGTATATGCTGTGGCTATATCCAGTAATTCAGAGTTCATCGTATCGGGAAGTTATGATAAGACGGTGAGACTATGGGACGTCAAGACAGGTACCTGTAAGACCGAGAGTGGTCACACACATTATGTATATGCTGTGACTATATCCAGTAATTCAGAGTTCATCGTATCGGGAAGTGCAGATTAGACGGTGAGACTATGGGACGTCAAGACAGGTACCTGTAAGACCATGAGTGGTCACACAGACTGAGTATATGCTGTGGCTATATCCAGTGATTCCGAGTTCATCGTATCGGGAAGTTATGATTAGACGGTGAGACTATGGGACGTCAAGACAGGTACCTGTAAGACCATGAGTGGTCACACACTAGTAATGTATATGCTGTGGCTATATCCAGTGATTCAGAGTTCATCGTATCGGGAAGTGCAGATAAGACGGTGAGACTATGGGACGTCAAGACAGGTATCTGTAAGACAATGAGTGGTCAGACTAGTTCTGTATTATCTGTGGCTATATCCAGTGATTCAGAGTTCATCGTATCGGGAAGTGCAGATTAGACGGTGAGACTATGGGACGTCAAGACAGGTACCTGTAAGACCATGAGTGGTCACACACATTATGTATTATCTGTGGCTATATCCAGTGATTCAGAGTTCATCGTATTGGGAAGTGCAGATTATACGGTGAGACTATGGGACGTCAAGACAGGTACCTGTAAGACCATGAGTGGTCACACTAGTTCTGCATTATCTGTGGCTATATCCAGTGATTCAGAGTTCATCGTATCGGGAAGTGCAGATAAGACGGTGAGACTATGGGACGTCAATACAGGTACCTGTAAGACCATGAGTGGTCACACTAGTAATGTATATGCAGTGGCTATATCCAGTAATTCAGAGTTCATCGTATCGGGAAGTTATGATAAGACGGTGAGACTATGGGACGTCAAGACAGGTACCTGTAAGACCGAGAGTGGTCACACACATTATGTATATGCTGTGACTATATCCAGTAATTCAGAGTTCATCGTATCGGGAAGTGCATATTAGACGGTGAGACTATGGGACGTCAAGACAGGTACCTGTAAGACCATGAGTGGTCACACGAGTAATGTATATGCTGTGGCTATATCCAGTAATTCAGAGTTCATCGTATCGGGAAGTGCATATTAGACGGTGAGACTATGGGACGTCAAGACAGGTACCTGTAAGACCATGAGTGGTCACACGAGTAATGTATATGCTGTGGCTATATCCAGTGATTCTGAGTTCATCGTATCGGGAAGTAATGATTAGACGGTGAGACTATGGGACGTCAAGACAGGTACCTGTAAGACCATGAGTGGTCACACTAGTAATGTATATGCAGTGGCTATATCCAGTAATTCAGAGTTCATCGTATCGGGAAGTGCAGATTAGACGGTGAGACTATGGGACGTCAAGACAGGTACCTGTAAGACCATGAGTGGTCACACTAGTAATGTATATGCTGTGACTATATCCAGTAATTCAGAGTTCATCGTATCGGGAAGTGCAGATTATACGGTGAGACTATGAGACGTCAAGACAGGTACCTGTAAGACCATGAGTGGTCACACTAGTCATGTATATGCTGTGGCTATATCCAGTGATTCAGAGTTCATCGTATCGGGAAGTGCAGATTAGACGGTGAGACTATGGGACGTCAAGACAGGTACCTGTAAGACCATGAGTGGTCACACTAGTTATGTATTATCTGTGGCTATATCCAGTGATTCAGAGTTCATCGTATCGGGAAGTGCAGATTATACGGTGAGACTATGGGACGTCAAGACAGGTACCTGTAAGACCATGAGTGGTCACACTTTTTATGTATTATCTGTGGCTATATCCAGTAATTCAGAGTTCATCGTATCGGGAAGTGCAGATAAGACGGTGAGACTATGGGACGTCAAGACAGGTACCTGTAAGACCATGAGTGGTCACACTAGTTATGTATTATCTGTGGCTATATCCAGTAATTCAGAGTTCATCGTATCGGGAAGTTATGATAAGACGGTGAGACTATGGGACGTCAAGACAGGTACCTGTAAGACCGAGAGTGGTCACACACATTATGTATATGCTGTGACTATATCCAGTAATTCAGAGTTCATCGTATCGGAAGTCATGATTATACGGTGAGACTATGGGACGTCAAGACAGGTACCTGTAAGACCATGAGTGGTCACACTAGTAATGTATATGCTGTGGCTATATCCAGTAATTCAGAGTTCATCGTATCGGGAAGTGCATATTAGACGGTGAGACTATGGGACGTCAAGACAGGTACCTGTAAGACCGAGAGTGGTCACACACATTATGTATATGCTGTGACTATATCCAGTAATTCAGAGTTCATCGTATCGGGAAGTTATGATTATACGGTGAGACTATGGGACGTCAAGACAGGTACCTGTAAGACCATGAGTGGTCACACTAGTCATGTATCAGCTGTGACTATATCCAGTAATTCAGAGTTCATCGTATCGGGAAGTCATGATAATACGGTGAGACTATGGGACGTCAAGACAGGTACATGTAAGACCATGAGTGGTCACAATAGTCATGTATATGCTGTGGCTATATCCAGTAATTCAGAGTTCATCGTATCGGGAAGTTATGATAAGACGGTGAGACTATGGGACGTCAAGACAGGTACCTGTAAGACCATGAGTGGTCACACACATTATGTATATGCTGTGGCTATATCCAGTGATTCAGAGTTCATCGTATCGGGAAGTGCAGATAAGACGGTGAGACTATGGGACGTCAAGACAGGTACCTGTAAGACCATGAGTGGTCACACTAGTTATGTATTATCTGTGGCTATATCCAGTGATTCAGAGTTCATCGTATCGGGAAGTTATGATAAGACGGTGAGACTATGGGACGTCAAGACAGGTACCTGTAAGACCATGAGTGGTCACACGAGTAATGTATTATCTGTGGCTATATCCAGTGATTCAGAGTTCATCGTATCGGGAAGTGCAGATTATACGGTGAGACTATGGGACGTCAAGACAGGTACCTGTAAGACCATGAGTGGTCACACTAGTTATGTATATGCTGTGGCTATATCCAGTAATTCAGAGTTCATCGTATCGGGAAGTCATGATTATACGGTGAGACTATGGGACGTCAAGACAGGTACCTGTAAGACCATGAGTGGTCACACTAGTTATGTATTATCTGTGGCTATATCCAGTGATTCAGAGTTCATCGTATCGGGAAGTTATGATAAGACGGTGAGACTATGGGACGTCAAGACAGGTACCTGTAAGACCATGAGTGGTCACACTAGTTCTGTATTATCTGTGGCTATATCCAGTGATTCAGAGTTCATCGTATCGGGAAGTTATGATTAGATGGTGAGACTATGGGACGTCAAGACAGGTACCTGTAAGACCATGAGTGGTCACACAGACTGAGTATATGCTGTGGCTATATCCAGTGATTCAGAGTTCATCGTATCGGGAAGTGGAGATTAGACGGTGAGACTATGGGACGTCAAGACAGGTACCTGTAAGACCATGAGTGGTCACACTAGTTCTGTATTATCTGTGGCTATATCCAGTGATTCAGAGTTCATCGTATCGGGAAGTTATGATTAGATGGTGAGACTATGGGACGTCAAGACAGGTACCTGTAAGACCATGAGTGGTCACACTAGTTAGGTATTATCTGTGGCTATATCCAGTGATTCAGAGTTCATCGTATCGGGAAGTGGAGATTAGACGGTGAGACTATGGGACGTCAAGACAGGTACCTGTAAGACCATGAGTGGTCACACTAGTAATGTATCAGCTGTGGCTATATCCAGTAATTCAGAGTTCATCGTATCGGGAAGTGCAGATTAGACGGTGAGACTATGGGACGTCAAGACAGGTACCTGTAAGACCATGAGTGGTCACACACTAGTAATGTATATGCTGTGGCTATATCCAGTAATTCAGAGTTCATCGTATCGGGAAGTGCATATTAGACGGTGAGACTATGGGACGTCAAGACAGGTACCTGTAAGACTATGAGTGGTCACACTAGTTAGGTATTATCTGTGGCTATATCCAGTGATTCAGAGTTCATCGTATCGGGAAGTGCAGATTAGACGGTGAGACTATGGGACGTCAAGACAGGTACCTGTAAGACCATGAGTGGTCACACTAGTCATGTATATGCTGTGACTATATCCAGTAATTCAGAGTTCATCGTATCGGGAAGTGCAGATTAGACGGTGAGACTATGGGACGTCAAGACAGGTACATGTAAGACCATGAGTGGTCGCAATAGTCATGTATATGCTGTGGCTATATCCAGTGATTCAGAGTTCATCGTATCGGGAAGTCATGATAATACGGTGAGACTATGGGACGTCAAGACAGGTACCTGTAAGACCATGAGTGGTCACACGAGTAATGTATATGCTGTGGCTATATCCAGTGATTCTGAGTTCATCGTATCGGGAAGTAATGATTAGACGGTGAGACTATGGGACGTCAAGACAGGTACCTGTAAGACCATGAGTGGTCACACTAGTAATGTATATGCAGTGGCTATATCCAGTAATTCAGAGTTCATCGTATCGGGAAGTGCAGATTAGACGGTGAGACTATGGGACGTCAAGACAGGTACCTGTAAGACCATGAGTGGTCACACTAGTAATGTATATGCAGTGGCTATATCCAGTAATTCAGAGTTCATCGTATCGGGAAGTCATGATTAGACGGTGAGACTATGGGACGTCAAGACAGGTACCTGTAAGACCATGAGTGGTCACACACTAGTAATGTATATGCTGTGGCTATATCCAGTAATTCAGAGTTCATCGTATCGGGAAGTGCAGATTAGACGGTGAGACTATGGGACGTCAAGACAGGTACCTGTAAGACCATGAGTGGTCACACTAGTAATGTATATGCAGTGGCTATATCCAGTAATTCAGAGTTCATCGTATCGGGAAGTCATGATTAGACGGTGAGACTATGGGACGTCAAGACAGGTACCTGTAAGACCATGAGTGGTCACACACTAGTAATGTATATGCTGTGGCTATATCCAGTAATTCAGAGTTCATCGTATCGGGAAGTCATGATTAGACGGTGAGACTATGGGACGTCAAGACAGGTACCTGTAAGACCATGAGTGGTCACACACATTATGTAAATGCAGTGGCTATATCCAGTAATTCAGAGTTCATCGTATCGGGAAGTGCAGATTAGACGGTGAGACTATGGGACGTCAAGACAGGTACCTGTAAGACCATGAGTGGTCACACTAGTAATGTATATGCAGTGGCTATATCCAGTGATTCCGAGTTCATCGTATCGGGAAGTCATGATTATACGGTGAGACTATGGGACGTCAAGACAGGTACCTGTAAGACCATGAGTGGTCACACACATTATGTATTATCTGTGGCTATATCCAGTGATTCAGAGTTCATCGTATCGGGAAGTGATGATTATACGGTGAGACTATGGGACGTCAAGACAGGTACCTGTAAGACCATGAGTGGTCACACACATTATGTAAATGCAGTGGCTATATCCAGTAATTCAGAGTTCATCGTATCGGGAAGTGCAGATTAGACGGTGAGACTATGGGACGTCAAGACAGGTACCTGTAAGACCATGAGTGGTCACACTAGTAATGTATATGCTGTGGCTATATCCAGTAATTCAGAGTTCATCGTATCGGGAAGTGCAGATTAGACGGTGAGACTATGGGACGTCAAGACAGGTACCTGTAAGACCATGAGTGGTCAGACTAGTTCTGTATTATCTGTGACTATATCCAGTGATTCAGAGTTCATCGTATCGGGAAGTAGAGATAATACGGTGAGACTATGGGACGTCAAGACAGGTACCTGTAAGACCATGAGTGGTCACACTAATTCTGTATATGCTGTGGCTATATCCAGTGATTCCGAGTTCATCGTATCGGGAAGTGCAGATAAGACGGTGAGACTATGGGACGTCAAGACAGGTAGCTGTAAGACCATGAGTGGTCACACTAGTTATGTATATGCTGTGGCTATATCCAGTAATTCAGAGTTCATCGTATCGGGAAGTGCAGATTAGACGGTGAGACTATGGGACGTCAAGACAGGTACCTGTAAGACCATGAGTGGTCACACTAGTCATGTATCATCTGTGGCTATATCCAGTAATTCAGAGTTCATCGTATCGGGAAGTGCAGATTAGACGGTGAGACTATGGGACGTCAAGACAGGTACCTGTAAGACCATGAGTGGTCACACACATTATGTATATGCTGTGGCTATATCCAGTGATTCCGAGTTCATCGTATCGGGAAGTGCAGATAAGACGGTGAGACTATGGGACGTCAAGACAGGTACCTGTAAGACCATGAGTGGTCACACTAGTTATGTATATGCTGTGGCTATATCCAGTGATTCCGAGTTCATCGTATCGGGAAGTGCAGATTAGACGGTGAGACTATGGGACGTCAAGACAGGTACCTGTAAGACCATGAGTGGTCACACACATTATGTATATGCTGTGGCTATATCCAGTGATTCAGAGTTCATCGTATCGGGAAGTCATGATTAGACGGTGAGACTATGGGACGTCAAGACAGGTACCTGTAAGACCATGAGTGGTCACACACATTATGTATATGCAGTGGCTATATCCAGTGATTCAGAGTTCATCGTATCGGGAAGTGCAGATTAGACGGTGAGACTATGGGACGTCAAGACAGGTACCTGTAAGACCATGAGTGGTCACACTAGTCATGTATATGCTTTGACTATATCCAGTGATTCAGAGTTCATCGTATCGGGAAGTGCATATTAGACGGTGAGACTATGGGACGTCAAGACAGGTACCTGTAAGACCATGAGTGGTCACACTAGTTATGTATATGCTGTGGCTATATCCAGTAATTCAGAGTTCATCGTATCGGGAAGTGCAGATTAGACGGTGAGACTATGGGACGTCAAGACAGGTACCTGTAAGACCATGAGTGGTCACACTAGTTATGTATATGCTGTGGCTATATCCAGTAATTCAGATTTCATCGTATCGGGAAGTGCAGATTAGACGGTGAGACTATGGGACGTCAAGACAGGTACCTGTAAGACCATGAGTGGTCACACACATTATGTATATGCTGTGGCTATATCCAGTGATTCAGAGTTCATCGTATCGGGAAGTGATGATTATACGGTGAGACTATGGGACGTCAAGACAGGTACCTGTAAGACCATGAGTGGTCACACTAGTAATGTATATGCTGTGGCTATATCCAGTAATTCAGAGTTCATCGTATTGGGAAGTTATGATTATACGGTGAGACTATGGGACGTCAAGACAGGTACCTGTAAGACCATGAGTGGTCAGACTATTTAGGTATTATCTGTGGCTATATCCAGTAATTTAGAGTTCATCGTATCGGGAAGTTATGATTATACGGTGAGACTATGGGACGTCAAGACAGGTACCTGTAAGACCATGAGTGGTCACACACATTATGTATCATCTGTGGCTATATCCAGTGATTCAGAGTTCATCGTATTGGGAAGTGGAGATTATACGGTGAGACTATGGGACGTCAAGACAGGTACCTGTAAGACCATGAGTGGTCACACACATTATGTATATGCTGTGGCTATATCCAGTAATTCAGAGTTCATCGTATCGGGAAGTCATGATAATACGGTGAGAAAATGGGACGTCAAGACAGGTACCTGTAAGACCATGAGTGGTCACACTAGTCATGTATCATCTGTGGCTATATCCAGTAATTCAGAGTTCATCGTATCGGGAAGTGCAGATTAGACGGTGAGACTATGGGACGTCAAGACAGGTACCTGTAAGACCATGAGTGGTCACACACATTATGTATATGCTGTGGCTATATCCAGTGATTCCGAGTTCATCGTATCGGGAAGTGCAGATAAGACGGTGAGACTATGGGACGTCAAGACAGGTACCTGTAAGACCATGAGTGGTCACACTAGTTATGTATATGCTGTGGCTATATCCAGTGATTCCGAGTTCATCGTATCGGGAAGTGCAGATTAGACGGTGAGACTATGGGACGTCAAGACAGGTACCTGTAAGACCATGAGTGGTCACACACATTATGTATATGCTGTGGCTATATCCAGTGATTCAGAGTTCATCGTATCGGGAAGTCATGATTAGACGGTGAGACTATGGGACGTCAAGACAGGTACCTGTAAGACCATGAGTGGTCACACACATTATGTATATGCAGTGGCTATATCCAGTGATTCAGAGTTCATCGTATCGGGAAGTGCAGATTAGACGGTGAGACTATGGGACGTCAAGACAGGTACCTGTAAGACCATGAGTGGTCACACTAGTCATGTATATGCTTTGACTATATCCAGTGATTCAGAGTTCATCGTATCGGGAAGTGCATATTAGACGGTGAGACTATGGGACGTCAAGACAGGTACCTGTAAGACCATGAGTGGTCACACTAGTTATGTATATGCTGTGGCTATATCCAGTAATTCAGAGTTCATCGTATCGGGAAGTGCAGATTAGACGGTGAGACTATGGGACGTCAAGACAGGTACCTGTAAGACCATGAGTGGTCACACACATTATGTATCAGCTGTGGCTATATCCAGTAATTCAGAGTTCATCGTATCGGGAAGTTATGATAAGACGGTGAGACTATGGGACGTCAAGACAGGTACCTGTAAGACCATGAGTGGTCACACACATTATGTATCAGCTGTGGCTATATCCAGTAATTCAGAGTTCATCGTATCGGGAAGTTATGATAAGACGGTGAGACTATGGGACGTCAAGACAGGTACCTGTAAGACCATGAGTGGTCACACTAGTCATGTATATGCTGTGACTATATCCAGTAATTCAGAGTTCATCGTATCGGGAAGTCATGATTATACGGTGAGACTATGGGACGTCAAGACAGGTACCTGTAAGACCATGAGTGGTCACACTAGTCATGTATATGCTGTGACTATATCCAGTAATTCAGAGTTCATCGTATCGGGAAGTCATGATTAGACGGTGAGACTATGGGACGTCAAGACAGGTACCTGTAAGACCATGAGTGGTCACACTAGTTATGTATATGCTGTGGCTATATCCAGTAATTCAGAGTTCATCGTATCGGGAAGTTATGATAAGACGGTGAGACTATGGGACGTCAAGACAGGTACCTGTAAGACCATGAGTGGTCACACTAGTCATGTATTATCTGTGGCTATATCCAGTAATTCAGAGTTCATCGTATCGGGAAGTGCAGATTAGACGGTGAGACTATGGGACGTCAAGACAGGTACCTGTAAGACCATGAGTGGTCACACTAGTTATGTATCATCTGTGGCTATATCCAGTAATTCAGAGTTCATCGTATCGGGAAGTGCAGATTAGACGGTGAGACTATGGGACGTCAAGACAGGTACCTGTAAGACCATGAGTGGTCACACTAGTCATGTATCATCTGTGGCTATATCCAGTAATTCAGAGTTCATCGTATCGGGAAGTGCAGATTAGACGGTGAGACTATGGGACGTCAAGACAGGTACCTGTAAGACCATGAGTGGTCACACACATTATGTATATGCTGTGGCTATATCCAGTGATTCCGAGTTCATCGTATCGGGAAGTGCAGATAAGACGGTGAGACTATGGGACGTCAAGACAGGTACCTGTAAGACCATGAGTGGTCACACTAGTAATGTATATGCTGTGGCTATATCCAGTAATTCAGAGTTCATCGTATCGGGAAGTGCAGATTAGACGGTGAGACTATGGGACGTCAAGACAGGTACCTGTAAGACCATGAGTGGTCACACTAGTTATGTATATGCTGTGGCTATATCCAGTAATTCAGATTTCATCGTATCGGGAAGTGCAGATTAGACGGTGAGACTATGGGACGTCAAGACAGGTACCTGTAAGACCATGAGTGGTCACACACATTATGTATATGCTGTGGCTATATCCAGTAATTCAGAGTTCATCGTATCGGGAAGTGGAGATTATACGGTGAGACTATGGGACGTCAAGACAGGTACCTGTAAGACCATGAGTGGTCACACTAGTTATGTATATGCTGTGGCTATATCCAGTGATTCCGAGTTCATCGTATCGGGAAGTGCAGATAAGACGGTGAGACTATGGGACGTCAAGACAGGTACATGTAAGACCATGAGTGGTCACACTAGTTATGTATTATCTGTGGCTATATCCAGTGATTCAGAGTTCATCGTATCGGGAAGTGCAGATAAGACGGTGAGACTATGGGACGTCAAGACAGGTACATGTAAGACCATGAGTGGTCACACTAGTTATGTATTATCTGTGGCTATATCCAGTGATTCAGAGTTCATCGTATCGGGAAGTCATGATTATACGGTGAGACTATGGGACGTCAAGACAGGTACCTGTAAGACCATGAGTGGTCACACACTAGTAATGTATATGCTGTGGCTATATCCAGTAATTCAGAGTTCATCGTATCGGGAAGTCATGATTAGACGGTGAGACTATGGGACGTCAAGACAGGTACCTGTAAGACCATGAGTGGTCACACACATTATGTATATGCTGTGGCTATATCCAGTAATTCAGAGTTCATCGTATCGGGAAGTGCAGATAAGACGGTGAGACTATGGGACGTCAAGACAGGTAGCTGTAAGACCATGAGTGGTCACACTAGTTATGTATATGCTGTGGCTATATCCAGTAATTCAGAGTTCATCGTATCGGGAAGTGCAGATTAGACGGTGAGACTATGGGACGTCAAGACAGGTACCTGTAAGACCATGAGTGGTCACACTAGTCATGTATCATCTGTGGCTATATCCAGTGATTCAGAGTTCATCGTATCGGGAAGTGCATATTAGACGGTGAGACTATGGGACGTCAAGACAGGTACCTGTAAGACCATGAGTGGTCACACTAGTTATGTATATGCTGTGGCTATATCCAGTGATTCCGAGTTCATCGTATCGGGAAGTGCAGATTAGACGGTGAGACTATGGGACGTCAAGACAGGTACCTGTAAGACCATGAGTGGTCACACACATTATGTATATGCTGTGGCTATATCCAGTGATTCAGAGTTCATCGTATCGGGAAGTGCAGATTAGACGGTGAGACTATGGGACGTCAAGACAGGTACCTGTAAGACCATGAGTGGTCACACTAGTTATTTATTATCTGTGGCTATATCCAGTGATTCAGAGTTCATCGTATCGGGAAGTGCAGATAAGACGGTGAGACTATGGGACGTCAAGACAGGTACCTGTAAGACCATGAGTGGTCACACTAGTTATGTATTATCTGTGGCTATATCCAGTGATTCAGAGTTCATCGTATCGGGAAGTGCAGATAAGACGGTGAGACTATGGGACGTCAAGACAGGTACCTGTAAGACCATGAGTGGTCACACTAGTAATGTATATGCAGTGGCTATATCCAGTAATTCAGAGTTCATCGTATCGGGAAGTGCAGATTAGACGGTGAGACTATGGGACGTCAAGACAGGTACCTGTAAGACCATGAGTGGTCACACTAGTTAGGTATTATCTGTGGCTATATCCAGTAATTCAGAGTTCATCGTATCGGGAAGTGCAGATTAGACGGTGAGACTATGGGACGTCAAGACAGGTACCTGTAAGACCATGAGTGGTCACACTAGTCATGTATCATCTGTGACTATATCCAGTAATTCAGAGTTCATCGTATCGGGAAGTCATGATAATACGGTGAGACTATGGGACGTCAAGACAGGTACATGTAAGACCATGAGTGGTCACAATAGTCATGTATATGCTGTGGCTATATCCAGTAATTCAGAGTTCATCGTATCGGGAAGTGATGATAAGACGGTGAGACTATGGGACGTCAAGACAGGTACCTGTAAGACCATGAGTGGTCACACACATTATGTATATGCTGTGGCTATATCCAGTAATTCAGAGTTCATCGTATCGGGAAGTGATGATTATACGGTGAGACTATGGGACGTCAAGACAGGTACCTGTAAGACCATGAGTGGTCACACACTAGTAATGTATATGCTGTGGCTATATCCAGTAATTCAGAGTTCATCGTATCGGGAAGTGCATATTAGACGGTGAGACTATGGGACGTCAAGACAGGTATCTGTAAGACCATGAGTGGTCACACTAGTTATGTATATGCTGTGGCTATATCCAGTGATTCAGAGTTCATCGTATCGGGAAGTGCAGATTATACGGTGAGACTATGGGACGTCAAGACAGGTACCTGTAAGACCATGAGTGGTCACACTAGTTATGTATATGCTGTGGCTATATCCAGTAATTCAGATTTCATCGTATCGGGAAGTGCAGATTAGACGGTGAGACTATGGGACGTCAAGACAGGTACCTGTAAGACCATGAGTGGTCACACACATTATGTATATGCTGTGGCTATATCCAGTAATTCAGAGTTCATAGTATCGGGAAGTTATGATTAGACGGTGAGACTATGGGACGTCAAGACAGGTATCTGTAAGACAATGAGTGGTCAGACTAATTCTGTATAATCTGTGGCTATATCCAGTGATTCAGAGTTCATCGTATTGGGAAGTGGAGATTATACGGTGAGACTATGGGACGTCAAGACAGGTACATGTAAGACCATGAGTGGTCACAATAGTCATGTATATGCTGTGGCTATATCCAGTGATTCCGAGTTCATCGTATCGGGAAGTGCAGATAAGACGGTGAGACTATGGGACGTCAAGACAGGTACATGTAAGACCATGAGTGGTCACACTAGTTATGTATTATCTGTGGCTATATCCAGTGATTCAGAGTTCATCGTATCGGGAAGTGCAGATAAGACGGTGAGACTATGGGACGTCAAGACAGGTACCTGTAAGGCCATGAGTGGTCACACTAGTTATGTATTATCTGTGGCTATATCCAGTGATTCAGAGTTCATCGTATCGGGAAGTCATGATTATACGGTGAGACTATGGGACGTCAAGACAGGTACCTGTAAGACCATGAGTGGTCACACACTAGTAATGTATATGCTGTGGCTATATCCAGTAATTCAGAGTTCATCGTATCGGGAAGTCATGATTAGACGGTGAGACTATGGGACGTCAAGACAGGTACCTGTAAGACCATGAGTGGTCACACTAGTTAGGTATTATCTGTGGCTATATCCAGTGATTCAGAGTTCATCGTATCGGGAAGTGATGATTATACGGTGAGACTATGGGACGTCAAGACAGGTACCTGTAAGACCATGAGTGGTCACACACTAGTTATGTATTATCTGTGGCTATATCCAGTGATTCCGAGTTCATCGTATCGGGAAGTCATGATTAGACGGTGAGACTATGGGACGTCAAGACAGGTACCTGTAAGACCATGAGTGGTCACACACATTATGTATATGCTGTGGCTATATCCAGTAATTCAGAGTTCATCGTATCGGGAAGTCATGATTATACGGTGAGACTATGGGACGTCAAGACAGGTACCTGTAAGACCATGAGTGGTCACACAGATTCTGTAAGATCTGTGGCTATATCCAGTGATTCAGAGTTCATCGTATCGGGAAGTGCAGATTATACGGTGAGACTATGGGACGTCAAGACAGGTATCTGTAAGACAATGAGTGGTCAGACTAGTTCTGTATCAGCTGTGACTATATCCAGTAATTCAGAGTTCATCGTATCGGGAAGTTATGATTAGACGGTGAGACTATGGGACGTCAAGACAGGTACCTGTAAGACCATGAGTGGTCACACACATTATGTATATGCTGTGGCTATATCCAGTAATTCAGAGTTCATCGTATCGGGAAGTGGAGATTATACGGTGAGACTATGGGACGTCAAGACAGGTACCTGTAAGACCATGAGTGGTCACACACATTATGTATCATCTGTGGCTATATCCAGTGATTCCGAGTTCATCGTATCGGGAAGTGCAGATAAGACGGTGAGACTATGGGACGTCAAGACAGGTACCTGTAAGACCATGAGTGGTCACACTAGTTATGTATATGCTGTGGCTATATCCAGTGATTCCGAGTTCATCGTATCGGGAAGTGCAGATAAGACGGTGAGACTATGGGACGTCAAGACAGGTACATGTAAGACCATGAGTGGTCACACTAGTTATGTATTATCTGTGGCTATATCCAGTGATTCAGAGTTCATCGTATCGGGAAGTCATGATTATACGGTGAGACTATGGGACGTCAAGACAGGTACCTGTAAGACCATGAGTGGTCACACACTAGTAATGTATATGCTGTGGCTATATCCAGTAATTCAGAGTTCATCGTATCGGGAAGTCATGATTAGACGGTGAGACTATGGGACGTCAAGACAGGTACCTGTAAGACCATGAGTGGTCACACACATTATGTATATGCTGTGGCTATATCCAGTAATTCAGAGTTCATCGTATCGGGAAGTGCAGATAAGACGGTGAGACTATGGGACGTCAAGACAGGTAGCTGTAAGACCATGAGTGGTCACACTAGTTATGTATATGCTGTGGCTATATCCAGTAATTCAGAGTTCATCGTATCGGGAAGTGCAGATTAGACGGTGAGACTATGGGACGTCAAGACAGGTACCTGTAAGACCATGAGTGGTCACACACATTATGTATATGCTGTGGCTATATCCAGTAATTCAGAGTTCATCGTATCGGGAAGTCATGATTATACGGTGAGACTATGGGACGTCAAGACAGGTACCTGTAAGACCATGAGTGGTCACACTAGTTATGTATTATCTGTGGCTATATCCAGTGATTCAGAGTTCATCGTATCGGGAAGTAGAGATAAGACGGTGAGACTATGGGACGTCAAGACAGGTACCTGTAAGACCATGAGTGGTCACACTAGTAATGTATATGCAGTGGCTATATCCAGTAATTCAGAGTTCATCGTATCGGGAAGTGCAGATTAGACGGTGAGACTATGGGACGTCAAGACAGGTACATGTAAGACCATGAGTGGTCACAATAGTCATGTATATGCTGTGGCTATATCCAGTAATTCAGAGTTCATCGTATCGGGAAGTGCAGATTAGACGGTGAGACTATGGGACGTCAAGACAGGTACATGTAAGACCATGAGTGGTCGCAATAGTCATGTATATGCTGTGGCTATATCCAGTAATTCAGAGTTCATCGTATCGGGAAGTGCAGATTAGACGGTGAGACTATGGGACGTCAAGACAGGTACATGTAAGACCATGAGTGGTCACAATAGTCATGTATATGCTGTGGCTATATCCAGTAATTCAGAGTTCATCGTATCGGGAAGTGCAGATTAGACGGTGAGACTATGGGACGTCAAGACAGGTACCTGTAAGACCATGAGTGGTCACACTAGTAATGTATATGCAGTGGCTATATCCAGTAATTCAGAGTTCATCGTATCGGGAAGTGCAGATTAGACGGTGAGACTATGGGACGTCAAGACAGGTACCTGTAAGACCATGAGTGGTCACACTAGTAATTTATCAGCTGTGGCTATATCCAGTGATTCAGAGTTCATCGTATCGGGAAGTTATGATTATACGGTGAGACTATGGGACGTCAAGACAGGTACCTGTAAGACCATGAGTGGTCACAATAGTCATGTATATGCTGTGGCTATATCCAGTAATTCAGAGTTCATCGTATCGGGAAGTGCAGATTAGACGGTGAGACTATGGGACGTCAAGACAGGTACATGTAAGACCATGAGTGGTCGCAATAGTCATGTATATGCTGTGGCTATATCCAGTAATTCAGAGTTCATCGTATCGGGAAGTGCAGATTAGACGGTGAGACTATGGGACGTCAAGACAGGTACCTGTAAGACCATGAGTGGTCACACTAGTCATGTATCATCTGTGACTATATCCAGTAATTCAGAGTTCATCGTATCGGGAAGTCATGATAATACGGTGAGACTATGGGACGTCAAGACAGGTACATGTAAGACCATGAGTGGTCACAATAGTCATGTATATGCTGTGGCTATATCCAGTAATTCAGAGTTCATCGTATCGGGAAGTGCAGATTAGACGGTGAGACTATGGGACGTCAAGACAGGTACCTGTAAGACCATGAGTGGTCACACTAGTCATGTATCATCTGTGACTATATCCAGTAATTCAGAGTTCATCGTATCGGGAAGTGATGATTATACGGTGAGACTATGGGACGTCAAGACAGGTACCTGTAAGACCATGAGTGGTCACACACTAGTAATGTATATGCTGTGGCTATATCCAGTAATTCAGAGTTCATCGTATCGGGAAGTGCATATTAGACGGTGAGACTATGGGACGTCAAGACAGGTACCTGTAAGACCATGAGTGGTCACACTAGTTATGTATTATCTGTGGCTATATCCAGTGATTCAGAGTTCATCGTATCGGGAAGTCATGATTATACGGTGAGACTATGGGACGTCAAGACAGGTACCTGTAAGACCATGAGTGGTCACACACTAGTAATGTATATGCAGTGGCTATATCCAGTAATTCAGAGTTCATCGTATCGGGAAGTCATGATTATACGGTGAGACTATGGGACGTCAAGACAGGTACCTGTAAGACCATGAGTGGTCACACAGATTCTGTAAGATCTGTGGCTATATCCAGTGATTCAGAGTTCATCGTATCGGGAAGTGCAGATTATACGGTGAGACTATGAGACGTCAAGACAGGTACCTGTAAGACCATGAGTGGTCACACTTTTTATGTATATGCTGTGGCTATATCCAGTAATTCAGAGTTCATCGTATTGGGAAGTGCAGATTAGACGGTGAGACTATGGGACGTCAAGACAGGTACCTGTAAGACCATGAGTGGTCACACAGATTCTGTAAGATCTGTGGCTATATCCAGTAATTCAGAGTTCATCGTATTGGGAAGTGGAGATTATACGGTGAGACTATGGGACGTCAAGACAGGTACCTGTAAGACCATGAGTGGTCACACAGACTGAGTATATGCTGTGGCTATATCCAGTGATTCAGAGTTCATCGTATCGGGAAGTCATGATTATACGGTGAGACTATGGGACGTCAAGACAGGTACCTGTAAGACCATGAGTGGTCACACTAGTTCTGTATATGCTGTGGCTATATCCAGTGATTCAAAGTTCATCGTATCGGGAAGTAGAGATAATACGGTGAGACTATGGGACGTCAAGACAGGTACCTGTAAGACCATGAGTGGTCACACAGACTGAGTATATGCTGTGGCTATATCCAGTAATTCAGAGTTCATCGTATCGGGAAGTGCAGATTAGACGGTGAGACTATGGGACGTCAAGACAGGTACCTGTAAGACCATGAGTGGTCACACACATTATGTATTATCTGTGGCTATATCCAGTGATTCAGAGTTCATCGTATTGGGAAGTGGAGATTATACGGTGAGACTATGGGACGTCAAGACAGGTACCTGTAAGACCATGAGTGGTCACACACATTATGTATATGCTGTGGCTATATCCAGTAATTCAGAGTTCATCGTATCGGGAAGTCATGATAATACGGTGAGACTATGGGACGTCAAGACAGGTACCTGTAAGACCATGAGTGGTCACACTAGTTATGTATATGCTGTGGCTATATCCAGTAATTCAGAGTTCATCGTATCGGGAAGTGGAGATTAGACGGTGAGACTATGGGACGTCAAGAAAGGTACATGTAAGACCATGAGTGGTCACACAGATTATGTAAATGCTGTGGCTATATCCAGTAATTCAGAGTTCATCGTATCGGGAAGTGCATATTAGACGGTGAGACTATGGGACGTCAAGACAGGTACCTGTAAGACCATGAGTGGTCACACTAGTTAGGTATATGCTGTGGCTATATCCAGTGATTCCGAGTTCATCGTATCGGGAAGTGGAGATTATACGGTGAGACTATGGGACGTCAAGACAGGTACCTGTAAGACCATGAGTGGTCACACACATTATGTATCAGCTGTGGCTATATCCAGTAATTCAGAGTTCATCGTATCGGGAAGTGCAGATTAGACGGTGAGACTATGGGACGTCAAGACAGGTACCTGTAAGACCATGAGTGGTCACACTAGTCATGTATCATCTGTGACTATATCCAGTAATTCAGAGTTCATCGTATCGGGAAGTCATGATAATACGGTGAGACTATGGGACGTCAAGACAGGTACATGTAAGACCATGAGTGGTCACAATAGTCATGTATATGCTGTGGCTATATCCAGTGATTCAGAGTTCATCGTATCGGGAAGTGCAGATTAGACGGTGAGACTATGGGACGTCAAGACAGGTACCTGTAAGACCATGAGTGGTCACACTAGTCATGTATCATCTGTGACTATATCCAGTAATTCAGAGTTCATCGTATCGGGAAGTGATGATTATACGGTGAGACTATGGGACGTCAAGACAGGTACCTGTAAGACCATGAGTGGTCACACACTAGTAATGTATATGCTGTGGCTATATCCAGTAATTCAGAGTTCATCGTATCGGGAAGTGCATATTAGACGGTGAGACTATGGGACGTCAAGACAGGTACCTGTAAGACCATGAGTGGTCACACTAGTTATGTATTATCTGTGGCTATATCCAGTGATTCAGAGTTCATCGTATCGGGAAGTCATGATTATACGGTGAGACTATGGGACGTCAAGACAGGTACCTGTAAGACCATGAGTGGTCACACACTAGTAATGTATATGCAGTGGCTATATCCAGTAATTCAGAGTTCATCGTATCGGGAAGTCATGATTATACGGTGAGACTATGGGACGTCAAGACAGGTACCTGTAAGACCATGAGTGGTCACACAGATTCTGTAAGATCTGTGGCTATATCCAGTGATTCAGAGTTCATCGTATCGGGAAGTGCAGATTATACGGTGAGACTATGAGACGTCAAGACAGGTACCTGTAAGACCATGAGTGGTCACACTTTTTATGTATATGCTGTGGCTATATCCAGTAATTCAGAGTTCATCGTATTGGGAAGTGCAGATTAGACGGTGAGACTATGGGACGTCAAGACAGGTACCTGTAAGACCATGAGTGGTCACACTAGTTATGTATATGCTGTGGCTATATCCAGTAATTCAGAGTTCATCGTATTGGGAAGTGGAGATTATACGGTGAGACTATGGGACGTCAAGACAGGTACCTGTAAGACCATGAGTGGTCACACAGACTGAGTATATGCTGTGGCTATATCCAGTGATTCAGAGTTCATCGTATCGGGAAGTAGAGATAATACGGTGAGACTATGGGACGTCAAGACAGGTACCTGTAAGACCATGAGTGGTCACACTAGTTCTGTATATGCTGTGGCTATATCCAGTGATTCAGAGTTCATCGTATCGGGAAGTCATGATTAGACGGTGAGACTATGGGACGTCAAGACAGGTACCTGTAAGACCATGAGTGGTCACACACATTATGTATTATCTGTGGCTATATCCAGTGATTCAGAGTTCATCGTATCGGGAAGTGCAGATTAGACGGTGAGACTATGGGACGTCAAGACAGGTACCTGTAAGACCATGAGTGGTCACACACATTATGTATTATCTGTGGCTATATCCAGTGATTCAGAGTTCATCGTATTGGGAAGTGGAGATTATACGGTGAGACTATGGGACGTCAAGACAGGTACCTGTAAGACCATGAGTGGTCACACACATTATGTATATGCTGTGGCTATATCCAGTAATTCAGAGTTCATCGTATCGGGAAGTCATGATAATACGGTGAGACTATGGGACGTCAAGACAGGTACCTGTAAGACCATGAGTGGTCACACTAGTTATGTATATGCTGTGACTATATCCAGTAATTCAGAGTTCATCGTATCGGGAAGTGGAGATTAGACGGTGAGACTATGGGACGTCAAGAAAGGTACATGTAAGACCATGAGTGGTCACACAGATTATGTAAATGCTGTGGCTATATCCAGTAATTCAGAGTTCATCGTATCGGGAAGTGCATATTAGACGGTGAGACTATGGGACGTCAAGACAGGTACCTGTAAGACCATGAGTGGTCACACTAGTTAGGTATATGCTGTGGCTATATCCAGTGATTCCGAGTTCATCGTATCGGGAAGTGGAGATTATACGGTGAGACTATGGGACGTCAAGACAGGTACCTGTAAGACCATGAGTGGTCACACACATTATGTATCAGCTGTGGCTATATCCAGTAATTCAGAGTTCATCGTATCGGGAAGTGCAGATTAGACGGTGAGACTATGGGACGTCAAGACAGGTACCTGTAAGACCATGAGTGGTCACACACATTATGTATTATCTGTGGCTATATCCAGTGATTCAGAGTTCATCGTATTGGGAAGTGGAGATTATACGGTGAGACTATGGGACTTCAAGACAGGTACCTGTAAGACCATGAGTGGTCACACACATTATGTATATGCTGTGGCTATATCCAGTAATTCAGAGTTCATCGTATCGGGAAGTCATGATAATACGGTGAGACTATGGGACGTCAAGACAGGTACCTGTAAGACCATGAGTGGTCACACTAGTTATGTATATGCTGTGGCTATATCCAGTAATTCAGAGTTCATCGTATTGGGAAGTGGAGATTAGACGGTGAGACTATGGGACGTCAAGAAAGGTACATGTAAGACCATGAGTGGTCACACAGATTATGTAAATGCTGTGGCTATATCCAGTAATTCAGAGTTCATCGTATCGGGAAGTGCATATTAGACGGTGAGACTATGGGACGTCAAGACAGGTACCTGTAAGACCATGAGTGGTCACACTAGTTAGGTATATGCTGTGGATATATCCAGTAATTCCGAGTTCATCGTATCGGGAAGTGGAGATTATACGGTGAGACTATGGGACGTCAAGACAGGTACCTGTAAGACCATGAGTGGTCACACACATTATGTATCAGCTGTGGCTATATCCAGTAATTCAGAGTTCATCGTATCGGGAAGTGCAGATTAGACGGTGAGACTATGGGACGTCAAGACAGGTACCTGTAAGACCATGAGTGGTCACACTAGTCATGTATCATCTGTGACTATATCCAGTAATTCAGAGTTCATCGTATCGGGAAGTCATGATAATACGGTGAGACTATGGGACGTCAAGACAGGTACATGTAAGACCATGAGTGGTCACAATAGTCATGTATATGCTGTGGCTATATCCAGTGATTCAGAGTTCATCGTATCGGGAAGTGCAGATTAGACGGTGAGACTATGGGACGTCAAGACAGGTACCTGTAAGACCATGAGTGGTCACACTAGTCATGTATCATCTGTGACTATATCCAGTAATTCAGAGTTCATCGTATCGGGAAGTGATGATTATACGGTGAGACTATGGGACGTCAAGACAGGTACCTGTAAGACCATGAGTGGTCACACACTAGTAATGTATATGCTGTGGCTATATCCAGTAATTCAGAGTTCATCGTATCGGGAAGTGCATATTAGACGGTGAGACTATGGGACGTCAAGACAGGTACCTGTAAGACCATGAGTGGTCACACACATTATGTATCAGCTGTGGCTATATCCAGTAATTCAGAGTTCATCGTATCGGGAAGTCATGATTATACGGTGAGACTATGGGACGTCAAGACAGGTACCTGTAAGACCATGAGTGGTCACACACTAGTAATGTATATGCAGTGGCTATATCCAGTAATTCAGAGTTCATCGTATCGGGAAGTCATGATTATACGGTGAGACTATGGGACGTCAAGACAGGTACCTGTAAGACCATGAGTGGTCACACAGATTCTGTAAGATCTGTGGCTATATCCAGTGATTCAGAGTTCATCGTATCGGGAAGTGCAGATTATACGGTGAGACTATGAGACGTCAAGACAGGTACCTGTAAGACCATGAGTGGTCACACTTTTTATGTATATGCTGTGGCTATATCCAGTAATTCAGAGTTCATCGTATTGGGAAGTGCAGATTAGACGGTGAGACTATGGGACGTCAAGACAGGTACCTGTAAGACCATGAGTGGTCACACTAGTTATGTATATGCTGTGGCTATATCCAGTAATTCAGAGTTCATCGTATTGGGAAGTGGAGATTATACGGTGAGACTATGGGACGTCAAGACAGGTACCTGTAAGACCATGAGTGGTCACACAGACTGAGTATATGCTGTGGCTATATCCAGTGATTCAGAGTTCATCGTATCGGGAAGTAGAGATAATACGGTGAGACTATGGGACGTCAAGACAGGTACCTGTAAGACCATGAGTGGTCACACTAGTTCTGTATATGCTGTGGCTATATCCAGTGATTCAGAGTTCATCGTATCGGGAAGTAGAGATAATACGGTGAGACTATGGGACGTCAAGACAGGTACCTGTAAGACCATGAGTGGTCACACACATTATGTATTATCTGTGGCTATATCCAGTGATTCCGAGTTCATCGTATCGGGAAGTGCAGATTATACGGTGAGACTATGGGACGTCAAGACAGGTACCTGTAAGACCATGAGTGGTCACACTAGTTATGTATATGCTGTGGCTATATCCAGTGATTCAGAGTTCATCGTATTGGGAAGTGGAGATTATACGGTGAGACTATGGGACGTCAAGACAGGTACCTGTAAGACCATGAGTGGTCACACACATTATGTATATGCTGTGGCTATATCCAGTAATTCAGAGTTCATCGTATCGGGAAGTCATGATAATACGGTGAGACTATGGGACGTCAAGACAGGTACCTGTAAGACCATGAGTGGTCACACTAGTTATGTATATGCTGTGGCTATATCCAGTAATTCAGAGTTCATCGTATCGGGAAGTGGAGATTAGACGGTGAGACTATGGGACGTCAAGAAAGGTACATGTAAGACCATGAGTGGTCACACAGATTATGTAAATGCTGTGGCTATATCCAGTAATTCAGAGTTCATCGTATCGGGAAGTGGAGATTATACGGTGAGACTATGGGACGTCAAGACAGGTACCTGTAAGACCATGAGTGGTCACACACATTATGTATCATCTGTGGCTATATCCAGTGATTCAGAGTTCATCGTATCGGGAAGTCATGATTAGACGGTGAGACTATGGGACGTCAAGACAGGTACCTGTAAGACCATGAGTGGTCACACACATTATGTATATGCAGTGGCTATATCCAGTGATTCAGAGTTCATCGTATCGGGAAGTCATGATAATACGGTGAGACTATGGGACGTCAAGACAGGTACCTGTAAGACCATGAGTGGTCACACTAGTTATGTATATGCTGTGACTATATCCAGTAATTCAGAGTTCATCGTATCGGGAAGTCATGATTATACGGTGAGACTATGGGACGTCAAGACAGGTACCTGTAAGACCATGAGTGGTCACACTAGTTATGTATATGCTGTGGCTATATCCAGTGATTCAGAGTTCATCGTATCGGGAAGTGCAGATTAGACGGTGAGACTATGGGACGTCAAGACAGGTACCTGTAAGACCATGAGTGGTCACACTAGTTATGTATATGCTGTGGCTATATCCAGTAATTTAGAGTTCATCGTATCGGGAAGTGCAGATAAGACGGTGAGACTATGGGACGTCAAGACAGGTACCTGTAAGACCATGAGTGGTCACACTAGTTATGTATTATCTGTGGCTATATCCAGTGATTCAGAGTTCATCGTATCGGGAAGTCATGATTATACGGTGAGACTATGGGACGTCAAGACAGGTACCTGTAAGACCATGAGTGGTCACACACATTATGTATCATCTGTGGCTATATCCAGTGATTCAGAGTTCATCGTATTGGGAAGTGGAGATTATACGGTGAGACTATGGGACGTCAAGACAGGTACCTGTAAGACCATGAGTGGTCAGACTAGTTAGGTATGATCTGTGGCTATATCCAGTAATTCAGAGTTCATCGTATCGGGAAGTCATGATTATACGGTGAGACTATGGGACGTCAAGACAGGTACCTGTAAGACCATGAGTGGTCACACTAGTTATGTAAGATCTGTGGCTATATCCAGTGATTCAGAGTTCATCGTATCGGGAAGTCATGATTATACGGTGAGACTATGGGACGTCAAGACAGGTACCTGTAAGACCATGAGTGGTCACACACTAGTTATGTATATGCTGTGGCTATATCCAGTGATTCCGAGTTCATCGTATCGGGAAGTTATGATAAGACGGTGAGACTATGGGACGTCAAGACAGGTACCTGTAAGACCATGAGTGGTCACACTAGTAATGTATCAGCTGTGGCTATATCCAGTAATTCAGAGTTCATCGTATCGGGAAGTGCAGATTAGACGGTGAGACTATGGGACGTCAAGACAGGTACCTGTAAGACCATGAGTGGTCACACACTAGTAATGTATATGCTGTGGCTATATCCAGTAATTCAGAGTTCATCGTATCGGGAAGTGCATATTAGACGGTGAGACTATGGGACGTCAAGACAGGTACCTGTAAGACCATGAGTGGTCACACTAGTTAGGTATTATCTGTGGCTATATCCAGTGATTCAGAGTTCATCGTATCGGGAAGTGCAGATTAGACGGTGAGACTATGGGACGTCAAGACAGGTACCTGTAAGACCATGAGTGGTCACACTAGTCATGTATATGCTGTGACTATATCCAGTAATTCAGAGTTCATCGTATCGGGAAGTGCAGATTAGACGGTGAGACTATGGGACGTCAAGACAGGTACATGTAAGACCATGAGTGGTCGCAATAGTCATGTATATGCTGTGGCTATATCCAGTGATTCAGAGTTCATCGTATCGGGAAGTCATGATAATACGGTGAGACTATGGGACGTCAAGACAGGTACATGTAAGACCATGAGTGGTCACACTAGTAATGTATATGCAGTGGCTATATCCAGTAATTCAGAGTTCATCGTATCGGGAAGTCATGATTATACGGTGAGACTATGGGACGTCAAGACAGGTACCTGTAAGACCATGAGTGGTCACACAGATTCTGTAAGATCTGTGGCTATATCCAGTGATTCAGAGTTCATAGTATCGGGAAGTTATGATTAGACGGTGAGACTATGGGACGTCAAGACAGGTATCTGTAAGACAATGAGTGGTCAGACTAATTCTGTATAATCTGTGGCTATATCCAGTAATTCAGAGTTCATCGTATCGGGAAGTGATGATTATACGGTGAGACTATGGGACGTCAAGACAGGTACCTGTAAGACCATGAGTGGTCACACTAGTCATGTATCAGCTGTGACTATATCCAGTAATTCAGAGTTCATCGTATCGGGAAGTGCAGATTAGACGGTGAGACTATGGGACGTCAAGACAGGTACCTGTAAGACCATGAGTGGTCACACACATTATGTATATGCTGTGGCTATATCCAGTGATTCAGAGTTCATAGTATCGGGAAGTTATGATTAGACGGTGAGACTATGGGACGTCAAGACAGGTATCTGTAAGACAATGAGTGGTCAGACTAATTCTGTATAATCTGTGGCTATATCCAGTAATTCAGAGTTCATCGTATCGGGAAGTGATGATTATACGGTGAGACTATGGGACGTCAAGACAGGTACCTGTAAGACCATGAGTGGTCACACTAGTCATGTATCAGCTGTGACTATATCCAGTAATTCAGAGTTCATCGTATCGGGAAGTGCAGATTAGACGGTGAGACTATGGGACGTCAAGACAGGTACCTGTAAGACCATGAGTGGTCACACACATTATGTATATGCTGTGGCTATATCCAGTGATTCAGAGTTCATCGTATCGGGAAGTGATGATTATACGGTGAGACTATGGGACGTCAAGACAGGTACCTGTAAGACCATGAGTGGTCACACACATTATGTAAATGCAGTGGCTATATCCAGTGATTCAGAGTTCATCGTATCGGGAAGTGCAGATTAGACGGTGAGACTATGGGACGTCAAGACAGGTACCTGTAAGACCATGAGTGGTCACACACATTATGTATCAGCTGTGGCTATATCCAGTAATTCAGAGTTCATCGTATCGGGAAGTTATGATAAGACGGTGAGACTATTGGACGTCAAGACAGGTACCTGTAAGACCATGAGTGGTCACACTAGTTATGTATATGCTGTGGCTATATCCAGTGATTCAGAGTTCATCGTATCGGGAAGTCATGATAATACGGTGAGACTATGGGACGTCAAGACAGGTACCTGTAAGACCATGAGTGGTCACACACATTATGTAAATGCAGTGGCTATATCCAGTAATTCAGAGTTCATCGTATCGGGAAGTGATGATTAGACGGTGAGACTATGGGACGTCAAGACAGGTACCTGTAAGACCATGAGTGGTCACACACATTATGTATCATCTGTGGCTATATCCAGTGATTCAGAGTTCATCGTATTGGGAAGTGGAGATTATACGGTGAGACTATGGGACGTCAAGACAGGTACCTGTAAGACCATGAGTGGTCACACACATTATGTATCAGCTGTGGCTATATCCAGTAATTCAGAGTTCATCGTATCGGGACGTTATGATAAGACGGTGAGACTATTGGACGTCAAGACAGGTACCTGTAAGACCATGAGTGGTCACACTAGTCATGTATATGCTGTGGCTATATCCAGTGATTCAGAGTTCATCGTATCGGGAAGTGGAGATAATACGGTGAGACTATGGGACGTCAAGACAGGTACCTGTAAGACCATGAGTGGTCACACAGACTGAGTATATGCTGTGGCTATATCCAGTGATTCAGAGTTCATCGTATCGGGAAGTGCAGATTAGACGGTGAGACTATGAGACGTCAAGACAGGTACATGTAAGACCATGAGTGGTCACACACATTATGTATCATCTGTGGCTATATCCAGTGATTCAGAGTTCATCGTATTGGGAAGTGGAGATAATACGGTGAGACTATGGGACGTCAAGACAGGTATCTGTAAGACAATGAGTGGTCAGACTAGTTCTGTATTATCTGTGGCTATATCCAGTGATTCAGAGTTCATCGTATCGGGAAGTGCAGATTAGACGGTGAGACTATGAGACGTCAAGACAGGTACATGTAAGACCATGAGTGGTCACACTAGTCATGTATATGCTGTGGCTATATCCAGTGATTCAGAGTTCATCGTATCGGGAAGTGGAGATAATACGGTGAGACTATGGGACGTCAAGACAGGTACCTGTAAGACCATGAGTGGTCACACAGACTGAGTATATGCTGTGGCTATATCCAGTGATTCAGAGTTCATCGTATCGGGAAGTGCAGATTAGACGGTGAGACTATGAGACGTCAAGACAGGTACATGTAAGACCATGAGTGGTCACACACATTATGTATCATCTGTGGCTATATCCAGTGATTCAGAGTTCATCGTATCGGGAAGTGGAGATAATACGGTGAGACTATGGGACGTCAAGACAGGTATCTGTAAGACAATGAGTGGTCAGACTAGTTCTGTATTATCTGTGGCTATATCCAGTGATTCAGAGTTCATCGTATCGGGAAGTGCAGATTAGACGGTGAGACTATGAGACGTCAAGACAGGTACATGTAAGACCATGAGTGGTCACACTAGTCATGTATATGCTGTGGCTATATCCAGTGATTCAGAGTTCATCGTATCGGGAAGTGCAGATTATACGGTGAGACTATGGGACGTCAAGACAGGTACCTGTAAGACCATGAGTGGTCACACACATTATGTATCAGCTGTGGCTATATCCAGTAATTCAGAGTTCATCGTATCGGGAAGTGCAGATTAGACGGTGAGACTATGGGACGTCAAGACAGGTACCTGTAAGACCATGAGTGGTCACACACATTATGTATTATCTGTGGCTATATCCAGTGATTCAGAGTTCATCGTATTGGGAAGTGGAGATTATACGGTGAGACTATGGGACTTCAAGACAGGTACCTGTAAGACCATGAGTGGTCACACACATTATGTATATGCTGTGGCTATATCCAGTAATTCAGAGTTCATCGTATCGGGAAGTGGAGATTATACGGTGAGACTATGGGACGTCAAGACAGGTACCTGTAAGACCATGAGTGGTCACACACATTATGTATCATCTGTGGCTATATCCAGTGATTCAGAGTTCATCGTATCGGGAAGTTATGATAAGACGGTGAGACTATGGGACGTCAAGACAGGTACCTGTAAGACCATGAGTGGTCACACTAGTCATGTATATGCTGTGGCTATATCCAGTAATTCAGAGTTCATCGTATCGGGAAGTGCAGATTAGACGGTGAGACTATGGGACGTCAAGACAGGTACCTGTAAGACCATGAGTGGTCACACTAGTCATGTATATGCTGTGGCTATATCCAGTAATTCAGAGTTCATCGTATCGGGAAGTCATGATTATACGGTGAGACTATGGGACGTCAAGACAGGTACCTGTAAGACCATGAGTGGTCACACTAGTTATGTATATGCTGTGGCTATATCCAGTGATTCAGAGTTCATCGTATCGGGAAGTGCAGATTAGACGGTGAGACTATGGGACGTCAAGACAGGTACCTGTAAGACCATGAGTGGTCACACTAGTTATGTATATGCTGTGGCTATATCCAGTAATTTAGAGTTCATCGTATCGGGAAGTGCAGATAAGACGGTGAGACTATGGGACGTCAAGACAGGTACCTGTAAGACCATGAGTGGTCACACTAGTTATGTATTATCTGTGGCTATATCCAGTGATTCAGAGTTCATCGTATCGGGAAGTCATGATTATACGGTGAGACTATGGGACGTCAAGACAGGTACCTGTAAGACCATGAGTGGTCACACACATTATGTATCATCTGTGGCTATATCCAGTGATTCAGAGTTCATCGTATTGGGAAGTGGAGATTATACGGTGAGACTATGGGACGTCAAGACAGGTACCTGTAAGACCATGAGTGGTCAGACTAGTTAGGTATGATCTGTGGCTATATCCAGTAATTCAGAGTTCATCGTATCGGGAAGTCATGATTATACGGTGAGACTATGGGACGTCAAGACAGGTACCTGTAAGACCATGAGTGGTCACACTAGTTATGTAAGATCTGTGGCTATATCCAGTGATTCAGAGTTCATCGTATCGGGAAGTCATGATTATACGGTGAGACTATGGGACGTCAAGACAGGTACCTGTAAGACCATGAGTGGTCACACACTAGTTATGTATATGCTGTGGCTATATCCAGTGATTCCGAGTTCATCGTATCGGGAAGTTATGATAAGACGGTGAGACTATGGGACGTCAAGACAGGTACCTGTAAGACCATGAGTGGTCACACTAGTAATGTATCAGCTGTGGCTATATCCAGTAATTCAGAGTTCATCGTATCGGGAAGTGCAGATTAGACGGTGAGACTATGGGACGTCAAGACAGGTACCTGTAAGACCATGAGTGGTCACACACTAGTAATGTATATGCTGTGGCTATATCCAGTAATTCAGAGTTCATCGTATCGGGAAGTGCATATTAGACGGTGAGACTATGGGACGTCAAGACAGGTACCTGTAAGACCATGAGTGGTCACACTAGTTAGGTATTATCTGTGGCTATATCCAGTGATTCAGAGTTCATCGTATCGGGAAGTGCAGATTAGACGGTGAGACTATGGGACGTCAAGACAGGTACCTGTAAGACCATGAGTGGTCACACACTAGTAATGTATATGCTGTGGCTATATCCAGTAATTCAGAGTTCATCGTATCGGGAAGTGCAGATTAGACGGTGAGACTATGGGACGTCAAGACAGGTACCTGTAAGACCATGAGTGGTCACACACTAGTAATGTATATGCTGTGGCTATATCCAGTAATTCAGAGTTCATCGTATCGGGAAGTGCATATTAGACGGTGAGACTATGGGACGTCAAGACAGGTACCTGTAAGACCATGAGTGGTCACACTAGTCATGTATATGCTGTGACTATATCCAGTAATTCAGAGTTCATCGTATCGGGAAGTGCAGATTAGACGGTGAGACTATGGGACGTCAAGACAGGTACATGTAAGACCATGAGTGGTCGCAATAGTCATGTATATGCTGTGGCTATATCCAGTGATTCAGAGTTCATCGTATCGGGAAGTCATGATAATACGGTGAGACTATGGGACGTCAAGACAGGTACATGTAAGACCATGAGTGGTCACACTAGTAATGTATATGCAGTGGCTATATCCAGTAATTCAGAGTTCATCGTATCGGGAAGTCATGATTATACGGTGAGACTATGGGACGTCAAGACAGGTACCTGTAAGACCATGAGTGGTCACACAGATTCTGTAAGATCTGTGGCTATATCCAGTGATTCAGAGTTCATAGTATCGGGAAGTTATGATTAGACGGTGAGACTATGGGACGTCAAGACAGGTATCTGTAAGACAATGAGTGGTCAGACTAATTCTGTATAATCTGTGGCTATATCCAGTAATTCAGAGTTCATCGTATCGGGAAGTGATGATTATACGGTGAGACTATGGGACGTCAAGACAGGTACCTGTAAGACCATGAGTGGTCACACTAGTCATGTATCAGCTGTGACTATATCCAGTAATTCAGAGTTCATCGTATCGGGAAGTGCAGATTAGACGGTGAGACTATGGGACGTCAAGACAGGTACCTGTAAGACCATGAGTGGTCACACACATTATGTATATGCTGTGGCTATATCCAGTGATTCAGAGTTCATAGTATCGGGAAGTTATGATTAGACGGTGAGACTATGGGACGTCAAGACAGGTATCTGTAAGACAATGAGTGGTCAGACTAATTCTGTATAATCTGTGGCTATATCCAGTAATTCAGAGTTCATCGTATCGGGAAGTGATGATTATACGGTGAGACTATGGGACGTCAAGACAGGTACCTGTAAGACCATGAGTGGTCACACTAGTCATGTATCAGCTGTGACTATATCCAGTAATTCAGAGTTCATCGTATCGGGAAGTGCAGATTAGACGGTGAGACTATGGGACGTCAAGACAGGTACCTGTAAGACCATGAGTGGTCACACACATTATGTATATGCTGTGGCTATATCCAGTGATTCAGAGTTCATCGTATCGGGAAGTGATGATTATACGGTGAGACTATGGGACGTCAAGACAGGTACCTGTAAGACCATGAGTGGTCACACACATTATGTAAATGCAGTGGCTATATCCAGTGATTCAGAGTTCATCGTATCGGGAAGTGCAGATTAGACGGTGAGACTATGGGACGTCAAGACAGGTACCTGTAAGACCATGAGTGGTCACACACATTATGTATCAGCTGTGGCTATATCCAGTAATTCAGAGTTCATCGTATCGGGAAGTTATGATAAGACGGTGAGACTATTGGACGTCAAGACAGGTACCTGTAAGACCATGAGTGGTCACACTAGTTATGTATATGCTGTGGCTATATCCAGTGATTCAGAGTTCATCGTATCGGGAAGTCATGATAATACGGTGAGACTATGGGACGTCAAGACAGGTACCTGTAAGACCATGAGTGGTCACACACATTATGTAAATGCAGTGGCTATATCCAGTAATTCAGAGTTCATCGTATCGGGAAGTGATGATTAGACGGTGAGACTATGGGACGTCAAGACAGGTACCTGTAAGACCATGAGTGGTCACACACATTATGTATCATCTGTGGCTATATCCAGTGATTCAGAGTTCATCGTATTGGGAAGTGGAGATTATACGGTGAGACTATGGGACGTCAAGACAGGTACCTGTAAGACCATGAGTGGTCACACACATTATGTATCAGCTGTGGCTATATCCAGTAATTCAGAGTTCATCGTATCGGGACGTTATGATAAGACGGTGAGACTATTGGACGTCAAGACAGGTACCTGTAAGACCATGAGTGGTCACACTAGTCATGTATATGCTGTGGCTATATCCAGTGATTCAGAGTTCATCGTATCGGGAAGTGGAGATAATACGGTGAGACTATGGGACGTCAAGACAGGTATCTGTAAGACAATGAGTGGTCAGACTAGTTCTGTATTATCTGTGGCTATATCCAGTGATTCAGAGTTCATCGTATCGGGAAGTGCAGATTAGACGGTGAGACTATGAGACGTCAAGACAGGTACATGTAAGACCATGAGTGGTCACACTAGTCATGTATATGCTGTGGCTATATCCAGTGATTCAGAGTTCATCGTATCGGGAAGTGCAGATTATACGGTGAGACTATGGGACGTCAAGACAGGTACCTGTAAGACCATGAGTGGTCACACTAGTCATGTATCAGCTGTGACTATATCCTGTAATTCAGAGTTCATCGTATCGGGAAGTGCAGATTAGACGGTGAGACTATGGGACGTCAAGACAGGTACCTGTAAGACCATGAGTGGTCACACTAGTTCTGTATATGCTGTGGCTATATCCAGTGATTCAGAGTTCATCGTATCGGGAAGTAGAGATAATACGGTGAGACTATGGGACGTCAAGACAGGTACATGTAAGACCATGAGTGGTCACAATAGTCATGTATATGCTGTGGCTATATCCAGTAATTCAGAGTTCATCGTATCGGGAAGTGCAGATTAGACGGTGAGACTATGGGACGTCAAGACAGGTACATGTAAGACCATGAGTGGTCGCAATAGTCATGTATATGCTGTGGCTATATCCAGTAATTCAGAGTTCATCGTATCGGGAAGTGCAGATTAGACGGTGAGACTATGAGACGTCAAGACAGGTACCTGTAAGACCATGAGTGGTCACACACATTATGTATTATCTGTGGCTATATCCAGTAATTCAGAGTTCATCGTATCGGGAAGTGATGATTATACGGTGAGACTATGGGACGTCAAGACAGGTACCTGTAAGACCATGAGTGGTCACACTAGTAATGTATATGCAGTGGCTATATCCAGTAATTCAGAGTTCATCGTATCGGGAAGTCATGATTATACGGTGAGACTATGGGACGTCAAGACAGGTACCTGTAAGACCATGAGTGGTCACACAGATTCTGTAAGATCTGTGGCTATATCCAGTGATTCCGAGTTCATCGTATCGGGAAGTTATGATAAGACGGTGAGACTATGGGACGTCAAGACAGGTACCTGTAAGACCATGAGTGGTCACACTAGTAATGTATCAGCTGTGGCTATATCCAGTAATTCAGAGTTCATCGTATCGGGAAGTGATGATTATACGGTGAGACTATGGGACGTCAAGACAGGTACCTGTAAGACCATGAGTGGTCACACACTAGTAATGTATATGCTGTGGCTATATCCAGTAATTCAGAGTTCATCGTATCGGGAAGTGATGATTAGACGGTGAGACTATGGGACGTCAAGACAGGTACCTGTAAGACCATGAGTGGTCACACACATTATGTATATGCTGTGGCTATATCCAGTAATTCAGAGTTCATCGTATCGGGAAGTGCAGATTAGACGGTGAGACTATGGGACGTCAAGACAGGTACCTGTAAGACCATGAGTGGTCACACACATTATGTATCAGCTGTGGCTATATCCAGTAATTCAGAGTTCATCGTATCGGGAAGTTATGATAAGACGGTGAGACTATTGGACGTCAAGACAGGTACCTGTAAGACCATGAGTGGTCACACTAGTCATGTATATGCTGTGGCTATATCCAGTGATTCAGAGTTCATCGTATCGGGAAGTGGAGATAATACGGTGAGACTATGGGACGTCAAGACAGGTATCTGTAAGACAATGAGTGGTCAGACTAGTTCTGTATTATCTGTGGCTATATCCAGTGATTCAGAGTTCATCGTATCGGGAAGTGCAGATTAGACGGTGAGACTATGGGACGTAAAGACTGGTACCTGTAAGACCATGAGTGGTCACACTAGTCATGTATATGCTGTGGCTATATCCAGTGATTCAGAGTTCATCGTATCGGGAAGTGCAGATTATACGGTGAGACTATGGGACGTCAAGACAGGTACCTGTAAGACCATGAGTGGTCACACACATTATGTATCATCTGTGGCTATATCCAGTGATTCAGAGTTCATCGTATTGGGAAGTGGAGATTATACGGTGAGACTATGGGACGTCAAGACAGGTACCTGTAAGACCATGAGTGGTCACACACATTATGTATATGCTGTGGCTATATCCAGTGATTAAGAGTTCATCGTATTGGGAAGTGGAGATTATACGGTGAGACTATGGGACGTCAAGACAGGTACCTGTAAGACCATGAGTGGTCACACACATTATGTATATGCTGTGGCTATATCCAGTAATTCAGAGTTCATCGTATCGGGAAGTTATGATAAGACGGTGAGACTATGGGACGTCAAGACAGGTACCTGTAAGACCATGAGTGGTCAGACTAGTTAGGTATGATCTGTGGCTATATCCAGTAATTCAGAGTTCATCGTATCGGGAAGTCATGATTATACGGTGAGACTATGGGACGTCAAGACAGGTACCTGTAAGACCATGAGTGGTCACACACATTATGTATCATCTGTGGCTATATCCAGTGATTCAGAGTTCATCGTATTGGGAAGTGGAGATTATACGGTGAGACTATGGGACGTCAAGACAGGTACCTGTAAGACCATGAGTGGTCAGACTAGTTAGGTATGATCTGTGGCTATATCCAGTAATTCAGAGTTCATCGTATCGGGAAGTCATGATTATACGGTGAGACTATGGGACGTCAAGACAGGTACCTGTAAGACCATGAGTGGTCACACTAGTTATGTAAGATCTGTGGCTATATCCAGTGATTCAGAGTTCATCGTATCGGGAAGTGCAGATTAGACGGTGAGACTATGGGACGTCAAGACAGGTACCTGTAAGACCATGAGTGGTCACACTAGTTATGTATATGCTGTGGCTATATCCAGTGATTCCGAGTTCATCGTATCGGGAAGTTATGATAAGACGGTGAGACTATGGGACGTCAAGACAGGTACCTGTAAGACCATGAGTGGTCACACTAGTAATGTATCAGCTGTGGCTATATCCAGTAATTCAGAGTTCATCGTATCGGGAAGTGCAGATTAGACGGTGAGACTATGGGACGTCAAGACAGGTACCTGTAAGACCATGAGTGGTCACACACTAGTAATGTATATGCTGTGGCTATATCCAGTAATTCAGAGTTCATCGTATCGGGAAGTGCATATTAGACGGTGAGACTATGGGACGTCAAGACAGGTACCTGTAAGACCATGAGTGGTCACACTAGTTATGTATTATCTGTGGCTATATCCAGTGATTCAGAGTTCATCGTATCGGGAAGTCATGATTATACGGTGAGACTATGGGACGTCAAGACAGGTACCTGTAAGACCATGAGTGGTCACACACATTATGTATCATCTGTGGCTATATCCAGTAATTCAGAGTTCATCATATCGGGAAGTGGAGATAATACGGTGAGACTATGGGACGTCAAGACAGGTACCTGTAAGACCATGAGTGGTCACACACATTATGTATCAGCTGTGGCTATATCCAGTGATTCAGAGTTCATCGTATCGGGAAGTGCAGATTATACGGTGAGACTATGGGACGTCAAGACAGGTACCTGTAAGACCATGAGTGGTCACACTAGTCATGTATATGCTGTGACTATATCCAGTAATTCAGAGTTCATCGTATCGGGAAGTGGAGATAATACGGTGAGACTATGGGACGTCAAGACAGGTATCTGTAAGACAATGAGTGGTCAGACTAGTTCTGTATTATCTGTGGCTATATCCAGTGATTCAGAGTTCATCGTATCGGGAAGTCATGATTATACGGTGAGACTATGGGACGTCAAGACAGGTACCTGTAAGACCATGAGTGGTCACACTAGTAATGTATCAGCTGTGGCTATATCCAGTGATTCAGAGTTCATCGTATCGGGAAGTGATGATTAGACGGTGAGACTATGGGACGTCAAGACAGGTACCTGTAAGACCATGAGTGGTCACACTAGTCATGTATATGCTGTGACTATATCCAGTAATTCAGAGTTCATCGTATCGGGAAGTGCAGATTAGACGGTGAGACTATGGGACGTCAAGACAGGTACCTGTAAGACCATGAGTGGTCACACACTAGTTATGTATATGCTGTGGCTATATCCAGTGATTCCGAGTTCATCGTATCGGGAAGTTATGATAAGACGGTGAGACTATGGGACGTCAAGACAGGTACCTGTAAGACCATGAGTGGTCACACTAGTTAGGTATTATCTGTGGCTATATCCAGTGATTCAGAGTTCATCGTATCGGGAAGTGCAGATTAGACGGTGAGACTATGGGACGTCAAGACAGGTACCTGTAAGACCATGAGTGGTCACACACATTATGTATATGCTGTGGCTATATCCAGTAATTCAGAGTTCATCGTATCGGGAAGTGGAGATAATACGGTGAGACTATGGGACGTCAAGACAGGTATCTGTAAGACAATGAGTGGTCAGACTAGTTCTGTATTATCTGTGGCTATATCCAGTGATTCAGAGTTCATCGTATCGGGAAGTCATGATTATACGGTGAGACTATGAGACGTCAAGACAGGTACCTGTAAGACCATGAGTGGTCACACTAGTCATGTATATGCTGTGACTATATCCAGTAATTCAGAGTTCATCGTATCGGGAAGTGCATATTAGACGGTGAGACTATGGGACGTCAAGACAGGTACCTGTAAGACCATGAGTGGTCACACACATTATGTATATGCTGTGGCTATATCCAGTGATTCCGAGTTCATCGTATTGGGAAGTGCATATTAGACGGTGAGACTATGGGACGTCAAGAAAGGTACCTGTAAGACCATGAGTGGTCACACACATTTTGTATATGCTGTGGCTATATCCAGTAATTCAGAGTTCATCGTATCGGGAAGTTATGATAAGACGGTGAGACTATGGGACGTCAAGACAGGTACCTGTAAGACCATGAGTGGTCACACTAGTTAGGTATGATCTGTGGCTATATCCAGTAATTCAGAGTTCATCGTATCGGGAAGTCATGATTAGACGGTGAGACTATGGGACGTCAAGACAGGTACCTGTAAGACCATGAGTGGTCACACTAGTTAGGTATTATCTGTGGCTATATCCAGTAATTCAGAGTTCATCGTATCGGGAAGTGCAGATTAGACGGTGAGACTATGGGACGTCAAGACAGGTACCTGTAAGACCATGAGTGGTCACACACATTATGTATTATCTGTGGCTATATCCAGTGATTCAGAGTTCATCGTATCGGGAAGTAGAGATAAGACGGTGAGACTATGGGACGTCAAGACAGGTACCTGTAAGACCATGAGTGGTCACACTAGTTATGTATATGCTGTGGCTATATCCAGTGATTCCGAGTTCATCGTATCGGGAAGTCATGATTATACGGTGAGACTATGGGACGTCAAGACAGGTACCTGTAAGACCATGAGTGGTCACACTAGTTAGGTATTATCTGTGGCTATATCCAGTAATTCAGAGTTCATCGTATCGGGAAGTCATGATAATACGGTGAGACTATGGGACGTCAAGACAGGTACATGTAAGACCATGAGTGGTCACACTAGTAATGTATATGCTGTGGCTATATCCAGTAATTCAGAGTTCATCGTATCGGGAAGTTATGATTAGACGGTGAGACTATGGGACGTCAAGACAGGTACCTGTAAGACCATGAGTGGTCACACACATTTTGTATATGCTGTGGCTATATCCAGTAATTCAGAGTTCATCGTATCGGGAAGTGCAGATTATACGGTGAGACTATGGGACGTCAAGACAGGTACCTGTAAGACCATGAGTGGTCACACTAGTTAGGTATGATCTGTGGCTATATCCAGTAATTCAGAGTTCATCGTATCGGGAAGTCATGATTATACGGTGAGACTATGGGACGTCAAGACAGGTACCTGTAAGACCATGAGTGGTCACACTAGTTATGTATATGCTGTGGCTATATCCAGTGATTCCGAGTTCATCGTATCGGGAAGTTATGATTATACGGTGAGACTATGGGACGTCAAGACAGGTACCTGTAAGACCATGAGTGGTCACACTAGTCATGTATATGCTGTGGCTATATCCAGTGATTCAGAGTTCATCGTATCGGGAAGTGGAGATAATACGGTGAGACTATGGGACGTCAAGACAGGTATCTGTAAGACAATGAGTGGTCAGACTAGTTCTGTATTATCTGTGGCTATATCCAGTGATTCAGAGTTCATCGTATCGGGAAGTCATGATTATACGGTGAGACTATGAGACGTCAAGACAGGTACCTGTAAGACCATGAGTGGTCACACTAGTCATGTATATGCTGTGACTATATCCAGTAATTCAGAGTTCATCGTATCGGGAAGTGCATATTAGACGGTGAGACTATGGGACGTCAAGACAGGTACCTGTAAGACCATGAGTGGTCACACTAGTTAGGTATTATCTGTGGCTATATCCAGTGATTCAGAGTTCATCGTATCGGGAAGTGCAGATTATACGGTGAGACTATGGGACGTCAAGACAGGTACCTGTAAGACCATGAGTGGTCACACTAGTCATGTATCAGCTGTGACTATATCCAGTAATTCAGAGTTCATCGTATCGGGAAGTGCAGATTAGACGGTGAGACTATGGGACGTCAAGACAGGTACCTGTAAGACCATGAGTGGTCACACTAGTAATGTATCAGCTGTGGCTATATCCAGTAATTCAGAGTTCATCGTATCGGGAAGTCATGATTATACGGTGAGACTATGGGACGTCAAGACAGGTACCTGTAAGACCATGAGTGGTCACACACATTATGTATCATCTGTGGCTATATCCAGTGATTCAGAGTTCATCGTATTGGGAAGTGGAGATTATACGGTGAGACTATGGGACGTCAAGACAGGTACCTGTAAGACCATGAGTGGTCAGACTAGTTAGGTATGATCTGTGGCTATATCCAGTAATTCAGAGTTCATCGTATCGGGAAGTTATGATAAGACGGTGAGACTATGGGACGTCAAGACAGGTACCTGTAAGACCATGAGTGGTCACACTAGTTATGTATTATCTGTGGCTATATCCAGTGATTCAGAGTTCATCGTATCGGGAAGTCATGATTATACGGTGAGACTATGGGACGTCAAGACAGGTACCTGTAAGACCATGAGTGGTCACACTAGTTATGTATATGCTGTGCCTATATCCAGTGATTCCGAGTTCATCGTATCGGGAAGTTATGATAAGACGGTGAGACTATGGGACGTCAAGACAGGTACCTGTAAGACCATGAGTGGTCACACACATTATGTATCAGCTGTGGCTATATCCAGTAATTCAGAGTTCATCGTATCGCGAAGTGCAGATTAGACGGTGAGACTATGGGACGTCAAGACAGGTACCTGTAAGACCATGAGTGGTCACACACTAGTAATGTATATGCTGTGGCTATATCCAGTAATTCAGAGTTCATCGTATCGGGAAGTGCATATTAGACGGTGAGACTATGGGACGTCAAGACAGGTACCTGTAAGACCATGAGTGGTCACACTAGTTATGTATTATCTGTGGCTATATCCAGTGATTCAGAGTTCATCGTATCGGGAAGTGATGATTATACGGTGAGACTATGGGACGTCAAGACAGGTACCTGTAAGACCATGAGTGGTCACACTAGTCATGTATCAGCTGTGACTATATCCAGTAATTCAGAGTTCATCGTATCGGGAAGTGCAGATTAGACGGTGAGACTATGGGACGTCAAGACAGGTACCTGTAAGACCATGAGTGGTCACACACATTATGTATTATCTGTGGCTATATCCAGTAATTCAGAGTTCATCGTATCGGGAAGTCATGATAATACGGTGAGACTATGGGACGTCAAGACAGGTACATGTAAGACCATGAGTGGTCACAATAGTCATGTATATGCTGTGGCTATATCCAGTAATTCAGAGTTCATCGTATCGGGAAGTGCATATTAGACGGTGAGACTATGGGACGTCAAGACAGGTACCTGTAAGACCATGAGTGGTCACACTAGTTAGGTATGATCTGTGGCTATATCCAGTAATTCAGAGTTCATCGTATCGGGAAGTCATGATTATACGGTGAGACTATGGGACGTCAAGACAGGTACCTGTAAGACCATGAGTGGTCACACACATTATGTATCATCTGTGGCTATATCCAGTGATTCAGAGTTCATCGTATTGGGAAGTGGAGATTATACGGTGAGACTATGGGACGTCAAGACAGGTACCTGTAAGACCATGAGTGGTCACACTAGTTATGTATATGCTGTGGCTATATCCAGTGATTCAGAGTTCATCGTATCGGGAAGTTATGATAAGACGGTGAGACTATGGGACGTCAAGACAGGTACCTGTAAGACCATGAGTGGTCACACAGACTGAGTATATGCTGTGGCTATATCCAGTAATTCAGAGTTCATCGTATCGGGAAGTGCAGATAAGACGGTGAGACTATGGGACGTCAAGACAGGTACCTGTAAGACCATGAGTGGTCACACTAGTCATGTATATGCTGTGACTATATCCAGTAATTCAGAGTTCATCGTATCGGGAAGTTATGATAAGACGGTGAGACTATGGGACGTCAAGACAGGTACCTGTAAGACCATGAGTGGTCACACTAGTCATGTATATGCTGTGGCTATATCCAGTGATTCAGAGTTCATCGTATCGGGAAGTGCATATTAGACGGTGAGACTATGGGACGTCAAGACAGGTACCTGTAAGACCATGAGTGGTCACACTAGTCATGTATATGCTGTGGCTATATCCAGTAATTCAGAGTTCATCGTATCGGGAAGTGCATATTAGACGGTGAGACTATGGGACGTCAAGACAGGTACCTGTAAGACCATGAGTGGTCACACTAGTCATGTATATGCTGTGGCTATATCCAGTAATTCAGATTTCATCGTATCGGGAAGTTATGATAAGACGGTGAGACTTTGGGACGTCAAGACAGGTACCTGTAAGACCATGAGTGGTCACACTAGTCATGTATATGCTGTGGCTATATCCAGTAATTCAGAGTTCATCGTATCGGGAAGTGCAGATTATACGGTGAGACTATGGGACGTCAAGACAGGTACCTGTAAGACCATGAGTGGTCAGACTAGTTAGGTATGATCTGTGGCTATATCCAGTAATTCAGAGTTCATCGTATCGGGAAGTTATGATAAGACGGTGAGACTATGGGACGTCAAGACAGGTACCTGTAAGACCATGAGTGGTCACACACATTATGTATCAGCTGTGGCTATATCCAGTGATTCAGAGTTCATCGTATCGGGAAGTGCATATTAGACGGTGAGACTATGGGACGTCAAGACAGGTACCTGTAAGACCATGAGTGGTCACACTAGTTAGGTATTATCTGTGGCTATATCCAGTGATTCAGAGTTCATCGTATCGGGAAGTGCAGATTAGACGGTGAGACTATGGGACGTCAAGACAGGTACCTGTAAGACCATGAGTGGTCACACACATTATGTATCAGCTGTGGCTATATCCAGTAATTCAGAGTTCATCGTATCGGGAAGTTATGATAAGACGGTGAGACTATTGGACGTCAAGACAGGTACCTGTAAGACCATGAGTGGTCACACTAGTCATGTATATGCTGTGGCTATATCCAGTGATTCAGAGTTCATCGTATCGGGAAGTGGAGATAATACGGTGAGACTATGGGACGTCAAGACAGGTATCTGTAAGACAATGAGTGGTCAGACTAGTTCTGTATTATCTGTGGCTATATCCAGTGATTCAGAGTTCATCGTATCGGGAAGTCATGATTATACGGTGAGACTATGAGACGTCAAGACAGGTACCTGTAAGACCATGAGTGGTCACACTAGTCATGTATATGCTGTGACTATATCCAGTAATTCAGAGTTCATCGTATCGGGAAGTGCATATTAGACGGTGAGACTATGGGACGTCAAGACAGGTACCTGTAAGACCATGAGTGGTCACACACATTATGTATATGCTGTGGCTATATCCAGTGATTCCGAGTTCATCGTATTGGGAAGTGCATATTAGACGGTGAGACTATGGGACGTCAAGAAAGGTACCTGTAAGACCATGAGTGGTCACACACATTTTGTATATGCTGTGGCTATATCCAGTAATTCAGAGTTCATCGTATCGGGAAGTGCAGATAAGACGGTGAGACTATGGGACGTCAAGACAGGTACCTGTAAGACCATGAGTGGTCACACTAGTTAGGTATTATCTGTGGCTATATCCAGTAATTCAGAGTTCATCGTATCGGGAAGTCATGATTATACGGTGAGACTATCGGACGTCAAGACAGGTACCTGTAAGACCATGAGTGGTCACACTAGTAATTTATCAGCTGTGGCTATATCCAGTGATTCAGAGTTCATCGTATCGGGAAGTTATGATAAGACGGTGAGACTATGGGACGTCAAGACAGGTACCTGTAAGACCATGAGTGGTCACACACATTATGTATATGCTGTGGCTATATCCAGTGATTCAGAGTTCATCGTATCGGGAAGTAGAGATAAGACGGTGAGACTATGGGACGTCAAGACAGGTACCTGTAAGACCATGAGTGGTCACACTAGTTAGGTATTATCTGTGGCTATATCCAGTGATTCAGAGTTCATCGTATCGGGAAGTTATGATTATACGGTGAGACTATCGGACGTCAAGACAGGTACCTGTAAGACCATGAGTGGTCACACACATTATGTATATGCTGTGGCTATATCCAGTGATTCAGAGTTCATCGTATCGGGAAGTTATGATAAGACGGTGAGACTATGGGACGTCAAGACAGGTACCTGTAAGACCATGAGTGGTCACACACATTATGTATATGCTGTGGCTATATCCAGTGATTCAGAGTTCATCGTATCGGGAAGTAGAGATAAGACGGTGAGACTATGGGACGTCAAGACAGGTACCTGTAAGACCATGAGTGGTCACACTAGTTATGTATATGCTGTGGCTATATCCAGTGATTCAGAGTTCATCGTATCGGGAAGTTATGATAAGACGGTGAGACTATGGGACGTCAAGACAGGTACCTGTAAGACCATGAGTGGTCACACACATTATGTATTATCTGTGGCTATATCCAGTAATTCAGAGTTCATCGTATCGGGAAGTCATGATAATACGGTGAGACTATGGGACGTCAAGACAGGTACCTGTAAGACCATGAGTGGTCACACACATTATGTATATGCTGTGGCTATATCCAGTGATTCCGAGTTCATCGTATCGGGAAGTCATGATTATACGGTGAGACTATGGGACGTCAAGAAAGGTACCTGTAAGACCATGAGTGGTCACACACATTTTGTATATGCTGTGGCTATATCCAGTAATTCAGAGTTCATCGTATCGGGAAGTTATGATAAGACGGTGAGACTATGGGACGTCAAGACAGGTACCTGTAAGACCATGAGTGGTCACACTAGTTAGGTATGATCTGTGGCTATATCCAGTAATTCAGAGTTCATCGTATCGGGAAGTCATGATTAGACGGTGAGACTATGGGACGTCAAGACAGGTACCTGTAAGACCATGAGTGGTCACACTAGTTAGGTATTATCTGTGGCTATATCCAGTGATTCAGAGTTCATCGTATCGGGAAGTTATGATAAGACGGTGAGACTATGGGACGTCAAGACAGGTACCTGTAAGACCATGAGTGGTCACACACATTATGTATATGCTGTGGCTATATCCAGTGATTCAGAGTTCATCGTATCGGGAAGTGCAGATAAGACGGTGAGACTATGGGACGTCAAGACAGGTACCTGTAAGACCATGAGTGGTCACACACATTATGTATATGCTGTGGCTATATCCAGTGATTCCGAGTTCATCGTATCGGGAAGTCATGATTATACGGTGAGACTATGGGACGTCAAGACAGGTACCTGTAAGACCATGAGTGGTCACACTAGTTAGGTATTATCTGTGGCTATATCCAGTGATTCAGAGTTCATCGTATCGGGAAGTTATGATTATACGGTGAGACTATCGGACGTCAAGACAGGTACCTGTAAGACCATGAGTGGTCACACTAGTAATTTATCAGCTGTGGCTATATCCAGTGATTCAGAGTTCATCGTATCGGGAAGTTATGATAAGACGGTGAGACTATGGGACGTCAAGACAGGTACCTGTAAGACCATGAGTGGTCACACACATTATGTATATGCTGTGGCTATATCCAGTGATTCAGAGTTCATCGTATCGGGAAGTAGAGATAAGACGGTGAGACTATGGGACGTCAAGACAGGTACCTGTAAGACCATGAGTGGTCACACTAGTTAGGTATTATCTGTGGCTATATCCAGTGATTCAGAGTTCATCGTATCGGGAAGTGCAGATTATACGGTGAGACTATGGGACGTCAAGACAGGTACCTGTAAGACCATGAGTGGTCACACTAGTTAGGTATTATCTGTGGCTATATCCAGTAATTCAGAGTTCATCGTATCGGGAAGTCATGATAATACGGTGAGACTATGGGACGTCAAGACAGGTACCTGTAAGACCATGAGTGGTCACACTAGTTATGTATATGCTGTGGCTATATCCAGTAATTCAGAGTTCATCGTATCGGGAAGTGGAGATTAGACGGTGAGACTATGGGACGTCAAGACAGGTACCTGTAAGACCATGAGTGGTCACACACATTATGTATATGCTGTGGCTATATCCAGTGATTCCGAGTTCATCGTATCGGGAAGTTATGATAAGACGGTGAGACTATGGGACGTCAAGACAGGTACCTGTAAGACCATGAGTGGTCACACTAGTTAGGTATCAGCTGTGGCTATATCCAGTAATTCAGAGTTCATCGTATCGGGAAGTTATGATAAGACGGTGAGACTATGGGACGTCAAGACAGGTACCTGTAAGACCATGAGTGGTCACACTAGTTATGTATATGCTGTGGCTATATCCAGTAATTCAGAGTTCATCGTATCGGGAAGTGCAGATTAGACGGTGAGACTATGGGACGTCAAGACAGGTACCTGTAAGACCATGAGTGGTCACACTAGTTAGGTATTATCTGTGGCTATATCCAGTGATTCCGAGTTCATCGTATCGGGAAGTTATGATAAGACGGTGAGACTATGGGACGTCAAGACAGGTACCTGTAAGACCATGAGTGGTCACACACATTATGTATATGCAGTGGCTATATCCAGTAATTCAGAGTTCATCGTATCGGGAAGTGCAGATTAGACGGTGAGACTATGGGACGTCAAGACAGGTACCTGTAAGACCATGAGTGGTCACACACATTATGTATATGCTGTGGCTATATCCAGTGATTCAGAGTTCATCGTATCGGGAAGTGATGATTATACGGTGAGACTATGGGACGTCAAGACAGGTACCTGTAAGACCATGAGTGGTCACACTAGTAATTTATCAGCTGTGGCTATATCCAGTAATTCAGAGTTCATCGTATCGGGAAGTCATGATTAGACGGTGAGACTATGGGACGTCAAGACAGGTACCTGTAAGACCATGAGTGGTCACACTAGTAATGTATATGCTGTGGCTATATCCAGTAATTCAGAGTTCATCGTATCGGGAAGTGCATATTAGACGGTGAGACTATGGGACGTCAAGACAGGTACCTGTAAGACCATGAGTGGTCACACTAGTTAGGTATTATCTGTGGCTATATCCAGTAATTCAGAGTTCATCGTATCGGGAAGTCATGATAAGACGGTGAGACTATGGGACGTCAAGACAGGTACCTGTAAGACCATGAGTGGTCACACTAGTAATGTATCAGCTGTGGCTATATCCAGTAATTCAGAGTTCATCGTATCGGGAAGTCATGATTAGACGGTGAGACTATGGGACGTCAAGACAGGTACCTGTAAGACCATGAGTGGTCACACACATTATGTATCATCTGTGGCTATATCCAGTAATTCCGAGTTCATCGTATTGGGAAGTGGAGATTAGACGGTGAGACTATGGGACGTCAAGACAGGTACCTGTAAGACCATGAGTGGTCACACTAGTTATGTATATGCTGTGGCTATATCCAGTAATTCAGAGTTCATCGTATCGGGAAGTCATGATTATACGGTGAGACTATGGGACGTCAAGACAGGTACCTGTAAGACCATGAGTGGTCACACACTAGTTATGTATATGCTGTGGCTATATCCAGTGATTCCGAGTTCATCGTATCGGGAAGTTATGATAAGACGGTGAGACTATGGGACGTCAAGACAGGTACCTGTAAGACCATGAGTGGTCACACTAGTAATGTATCAGCTGTGGCTATATCCAGTAATTCAGAGTTCATCGTATCGGGAAGTCATGATTAGACGGTGAGACTATGGGACGTCAAGACAGGTACCTGTAAGACCATGAGTGGTCACACACTAGTAATGTATATGCTGTGGCTATATCCAGTAATTCAGAGTTCATCGTATCGGGAAGTGCATATTAGACGGTGAGACTATGGGACGTCAAGACAGGTACCTGTAAGACCATGAGTGGTCACACTAGTAATGTATCAGCTGTGGCTATATCCAGTAATTCAGAGTTCATCGTATCGGGAAGTCATGATTAGACGGTGAGACTATGGGACGTCAAGACAGGTACCTGTAAGACCATGAGTGGTCACACACTAGTAATGTATATGCTGTGGCTATATCCAGTAATTCAGAGTTCATCGTATCGGGAAGTGCATATTAGACGGTGAGACTATGGGACGTCAAGACAGGTACCTGTAAGACCATGAGTGGTCACACTAGTTAGGTATGATCTGTGGCTATATCCAGTAATTCAGAGTTCATCGTATCGGGAAGTCATGATAAGACGGTGAGACTATGGGACGTCAAGACAGGTACCTGTAAGACCATGAGTGGTCACACTAGTAATGTATCAGCTGTGGCTATATCCAGTAATTCAGAGTTCATCGTATCGGGAAGTCATGATTAGACGGTGAGACTATGGGACGTCAAGACAGGTACCTGTAAGACCATGAGTGGTCACACTAGTTATGTATATGCTGTGGCTATATCCAGTAATTCAGAGTTCATCGTATCGGGAAGTCATGATTATACGGTGAGACAATGGGACGTCAAGACAGGTACCTGTAAGACCATGAGTGGTCACACACTAGTAATGTATATGCTGTGGCTATATCCAGTAATTCAGAGTTCATCGTATCGGGAAGTCATGATTAGACGGTGAGACTATGGGACGTCAAGACAGGTACCTGTAAGACCATGAGTGGTCACACACTAGTAATGTATATGCTGTGGCTATATCCAGTAATTCAGAGTTCATCGTATCGGGAAGTCATGATTAGACGGTGAGACTATGGGACGTCAAGACAGGTACCTGTAAGACCATGAGTGGTCACACTAGTAATTTATCAGCTGTGGCTATATCCAGTGATTCAGAGTTCATCGTATCGGGAAGTTATGATTATACGGTGAGACTATGGGACGTCAAGACAGGTACCTGTAAGACCATGAGTGGTCACACTAGTCATGTATCATCTGTGACTATATCCAGTAATTCAGAGTTCATCGTATCGGGAAGTTATGATAAGACGGTGAGACTATGGGACGTCAAGACAGGTACCTGTAAGACCATGAGTGGTCACACACATTATGTATCAGCTGTGGCTATATCCAGTAATTCAGAGTTCATCGTATCGGGAAGTGCAGATTATACGGTGAGACTATGGGACGTCAAGACAGGTACCTGTAAGACCATGAGTGGTCACACTAGTTAGGTATGATCTGTGGCTATATCCAGTGATTCAGAGTTCATCGTATCGGGAAGTGATGATTATACGGTGAGACTATGGGACGTCAAGACAGGTACCTGTAAGACCATGAGTGGTCACACTAGTAATGTATATGCTGTGGCTATATCCAGTGATTCCGAGTTCATCGTATCGGGAAGTTATGATTAGATGGTGAGACTATGGGACGTCAAGACAGGTACCTGTAAGACCATGAGTGGTCACACTAGTCATGTATTATCTGTGGCTATATCCAGTGATTCAGAGTTCATCGTATCGGGAAGTCATGATAATACGGTGAGACTATGGGACGTCAAGACAGGTACCTGTAAGACCATGAGTGGTCACACTAGTTAGGTATTATCTGTGGCTATATCCAGTGATGCCGAGTTCATCGTATCGGGAAGTGCAGATAATACGGTGAGACTATGGGACGTCAAGACAGGTACCTGTAAGACCATGAGTGGTCACACTAGTAATGTATATGCATTGGCTATATCCAGTGATTCCGAGTTCATCGTATCGGGAAGTGATGATTATACGGTGAGACTATGGGACGTCAAGACAGGTACCTGTAAGACCATGAGTGGTCACACTAGTTAGGTATTATCTGTGGCTATATCCAGTGATTCCGAGTTCATCGTATCGGGAAGTCATGATTATACGGTGAGACTATGGGACGTCAAGACAGGTACCTGTAAGACCATGAGTGGTCACACTAGTCATGTATATGCTGTGACTATATCCAGTAATTCAGAGTTCATCGTATCGGGAAGTGCATATTAGACGGTGAGACTATGGGACGTCAAGACAGGTACCTGTAAGACCATGAGTGGTCACACTAGTTAGGTATTATCTGTGGCTATATCCAGTGATTCCGAGTTCATCGTATCGGGAAGTGATGATTATACGGTGAGACTATGGGACGTCAAGACAGGTACCTGTAAGACCATGAGTGGTCACACTAGTCATGTATATGCTGTGGCTATATCCAGTGATTCCGAGTTCATCGTATCGGGAAGTTATGATTAGATGGTGAGACTATGGGACGTCAAGACAGGTACCTGTAAGACCATGAGTGGTCACACTAGTCATGTATATGCTGTGACTATATCCAGTAATTCAGAGTTCATCGTATCGGGAAGTCATGATAATACGGTGAGACTATGGGACGTCAAGACAGGTACCTGTAAGACCATGAGTGGTCACACTAGTTAGGTATTATCTGTGGCTATATCCAGTGATTCCGAGTTCATCGTATCGGGAAGTCATGATTATACGGTGAGACTATGGGACGTCAAGACAGGTACCTGTAAGACCATGAGTGGTCACACTAGTCATGTATATGCTGTGACTATATCCAGTAATTCAGAGTTCATCGTATCGGGAAGTCATGATAATACGGTGAGACTATGGGACGTCAAGACAGGTACCTGTAAGACCATGAGTGGTCACACTAGTTAGGTATTATCTGTGGCTATATCCAGTAATTCAGAGTTCATCGTATCGGGAAGTGCATATTAGACGGTGAGACTATGGGACGTCAAGACAGGTACCTGTAAGACCATGAGTGGTCACACTAGTCATGTATATGCTGTGACTATATCCAGTAATTCAGAGTTCATCGTATCGGGAAGTCATGATAATACGGTGAGACTATGGGACGTCAAGACAGGTACCTGTAAGACCATGAGTGGTCACACTAGTTAGGTATTATCTGTGGCTATATCCAGTAATTCAGAGTTCATCGTATCGGGAAGTGCATATTAGACGGTGAGACTATGGGACGTCAAGACAGGTACCTGTAAGACCATGAGTGGTCACACTAGTCATGTATATGCTGTGACTATATCCAGTGATTCCGAGTTCATCGTATCGGGAAGTCATGATTATACGGTGAGACTATGGGACGTCAAGACAGGTACCTGTAAGACCATGAGTGGTCACACTAGTCATGTATATGCTGTGACTATATCCAGTAATTCAGAGTTCATCGTATCGGGAAGTCATGATTATACGGTGAGACTATGGGACGTCAAGACAGGTACCTGTAAGACCATGAGTGGTCACACTAGTTAGGTATTATCTGTGGCTATATCCAGTGATTCCGAGTTCATCGTATCGGGAAGTCATGATAATACGGTGAGACTATGGGACGTCAAGACAGGTACCTGTAAGACCATGAGTGGTCACACTAGTCATGTATATGCTGTGGCTATATCCAGTGATTCAGAGTTCATCGTATCGGGAAGTTATGATTATACGGTGAGACTATGGGACGTCAAGACAGGTACCTGTAAGACCATGAGTGGTCACACTAGTCATGTATATGCTGTGACTATATCCAGTAATTCAGAGTTCATCGTATCGGGAAGTCATGATAATACGGTGAGACTATGGGACGTCAAGACAGGTACCTGTAAGACCATGAGTGGTCACACTAGTTAGGTATTATCTGTGGCTATATCCAGTGATTCCGAGTTCATCGTATCGGGAAGTCATGATTAGACGGTGAGACTATGAGACGTCAAGACAGGTACCTGTAAGACCATGAGTGGTCACACTAGTTATGTATATGCTGTGGCTATATCCAGTAATTCAGATTTCATCGTATCGGGAAGTCATGATAATACGGTGAGACTATGGGACGTCAAGACAGGTACCTGTAAGACCATGAGTGGTCACACTAGTTATGTATATGCTGTGGCTATATCCAGTTATTCAGATTTCATCGTATCGGGAAGTGCAGATTAGACGGTGAGACTATGGGACGTCAAGACAGGTACCTGTAAGACCATGAGTGGTCACACTAGTTATGTATTATCTGTGGCTATATCCAGTGATTCCGAGTTCATCGTATCGGGAAGTCATGATTATACGGTGAGACTATGGGACGTCAAGACAGGTACCTGTAAGACCATGAGTGGTCACACTAGTCATGTATATGCTGTGACTATATCCAGTAATTCAGAGTTCATCGTATCGGGAAGTCATGATAATACGGTGAGACTATGGGACGTCAAGACAGGTACCTGTAAGACCATGAGTGGTCACACTAGTTAGGTATTATCTGTGGCTATATCCAGTGATTCCGAGTTCATCGTATCGGGAAGTCATGATTATACGGTGAGACTATGGGACGTCAAGACAGGTACCTGTAAGACCATGAGTGGTCACACTAGTCATGTATATGCTGTGACTATATCCAGTAATTCAGAGTTCATCGTATCGGGAAGTGCATATTAGACGGTGAGACTATGGGACGTCAAGACAGGTACCTGTAAGACCATGAGTGGTCACACTAGTAATGTATATGCAGTGGCTATATCCAGTGATTCAGAGTTCATCGTATCGGGAAGTGCAGATTAGACGGTGAGACTATGGGACGTCAAGACAGGTACCTGTAAGACCATGAGTGGTCACACACATTATGTATATGCTGTGACTATATCCAGTAATTCAGAGTTCATCGTATCGGGAAGTGATGATTATACGGTGAGACTATGGGACGTCAAGACAGGTACCTGTAAGACCATGAGTGGTCACACTAGTTAGGTATTATCTGTGGCTATATCCAGTGATTCAGAGTTCATCGTATCGGGAAGTCATGATTATACGGTGAGACTATGGGACGTCAAGACAGGTACCTGTAAGACCATGAGTGGTCACACTAGTCATGTATATGCTGTGACTATATCCAGTAATTCAGAGTTCATCGTATCGGGAAGTGCATATTAGACGGTGAGACTATGGGACGTCAAGACAGGTACCTGTAAGACCATGAGTGGTCACACTAGTTAGGTATTATCTGTGGCTATATCCAGTGATTCAGAGTTCATCGTATCGGGAAGTGATGATTATACGGTGAGACTATGGGACGTCAAGACAGGTACCTGTAAGACCATGAGTGGTCACACTAGTTATGTATTATCTGTGGCTATATCCAGTGATTCCGAGTTCATCGTATCGGGAAGTCATGATTATACGGTGAGACTATGGGACGTCAAGACAGGTACCTGTAAGACCATGAGTGGTCACACTAGTCATGTATATGCTGTGACTATATCCAGTAATTCAGAGTTCATCGTATCGGGAAGTCATGATTAGACGGTGAGACTATGGGACGTCAAGACAGGTACCTGTAAGACCATGAGTGGTCACACTAGTAATGTATATGCAGTGGCTATATCCAGTGATTCCGAGTTCATCGTATCGGGAAGTGCAGATTAGACGGTGAGACTATGGGACGTCAAGACAGGTACCTGTAAGACCATGAGTGGTCACACTAGTCATGTATATGCTGTGACTATATCCAGTGATTCCGAGTTCATCGTATCGGGAAGTCATGATTATACGGTGAGACTATGGGACGTCAAGACAGGTACCTGTAAGACCATGAGTGGTCACACTAGTCATGTATATGCTGTGACTATATCCAGTAATTCAGAGTTCATCGTATCGGGAAGTCATGATTATACGGTGAGACTATGGGACGTCAAGACAGGTACCTGTAAGACCATGAGTGGTCACACTAGTTAGGTATTATCTGTGGCTATATCCAGTGATTCCGAGTTCATCGTATCGGGAAGTCATGATAATACGGTGAGACTATGGGACGTCAAGACAGGTACATGTAAGACCATGAGTGGTCACACTAGTAATGTATATGCTGTGGCTATATCCAGTAATTCAGAGTTCATCGTATCGGGAAGTGCAGATAAGACGGTGAGACTATGGGACGTCAAGACAGGTACCTGTAAGACCATGAGTGGTCACACTAGTCATGTATATGCTGTGACTATATCCAGTAATTCAGAGTTCATCGTATCGGGAAGTCATGATTATACGGTGAGACTATGGGACGTCAAGACAGGTACCTGTAAGACCATGAGTGGTCACACTAGTTAGGTATTATCTGTGGCTATATCCAGTGATTCAGAGTTCATCGTATCGGGAAGTGATGATTATACGGTGAGACTATGGGACGTCAAGACAGGTACCTGTAAGACCATGAGTGGTCACACTAGTAATGTATATGCTGTGGCTATATCCAGTGATTCCGAGTTCATCGTATCGGGAAGTTATGATTAGATGGTGAGACTATGGGACGTCAAGACAGGTACCTGTAAGACCATGAGTGGTCACACTAGTCATGTATTATCTGTGGCTATATCCAGTGATTCAGAGTTCATCGTATCGGGAAGTCATGATAATACGGTGAGACTATGGGACGTCAAGACAGGTACCTGTAAGACCATGAGTGGTCACACTAGTTAGGTATTATCTGTGGCTATATCCAGTGATTCCGAGTTCATCGTATCGGGAAGTCATGATTATACGGTGAGACTATGGGACGTCAAGACAGGTACCTGTAAGACCATGAGTGGTCACACTAGTCATGTATATGCTGTGACTATATCCAGTAATTCAGAGTTCATCGTATCGGGAAGTCATGATAATACGGTGAGACTATGGGACGTCAAGACAGGTACCTGTAAGACCATGAGTGGTCACACTAGTTAGGTATTATCTGTGGCTATATCCAGTGATTCCGAGTTCATCGTATCGGGAAGTGCAGATTAGACGGTGAGACTATGGGACGTCAAGACAGGTACCTGTAAGACCATGAGTGGTCACACTAGTCATGTATATGCTGTGACTATATCCAGTAATTCAGAGTTCATCGTATCGGGAAGTCATGATTAGACGGTGAGACTATGGGACGTCAAGACAGGTACCTGTAAGACCATGAGTGGTCACACTAGTAATGTATATGCAGTGGCTATATCCAGTGATTCAGAGTTCATCGTATCGGGAAGTGCAGATTAGACGGTGAGACTATGGGACGTCAAGACAGGTACCTGTAAGACCATGAGTGGTCACACTAGTCATGTATATGCTGTGACTATATCCAGTAATTCAGAGTTCATCGTATCGGGAAGTCATGATAATACGGTGAGACTATGGGACGTCAAGACAGGTACCTGTAAGACCATGAGTGGTCACACTAGTTAGGTATTATCTGTGGCTATATCCAGTGATTCCGAGTTCATCGTATCGGGAAGTCATGATTAGACGGTGAGACTATGAGACGTCAAGACAGGTACCTGTAAGACCATGAGTGGTCACACTAGTTAGGTATTATCTGTGGCTATATCCAGTGATTCCGAGTTCATCGTATCGGGAAGTCATGATTATACGGTGAGACTATGGGACGTCAAGACAGGTACCTGTAAGACCATGAGTGGTCACACTAGTTATGTATATGCTGTGACTATATCCAGTAATTCAGAGTTCATCGTATCGGGAAGTGCAGATTAGACGGTGAGACTATGGGACGTCAAGACAGGTACCTGTAAGACCATGAGTGGTCACACTAGTCATGTATATGCTGTGGCTATATCCAGTGATTCAGAGTTCATCGTATCGGGAAGTTATGATTATACGGTGAGACTATGGGACGTCAAGACAGGTACCTGTAAGACCATGAGTGGTCACACTAGTCATGTATATGCTGTGACTATATCCAGTAATTCAGAGTTCATCGTATCGGGAAGTGCATATTAGACGGTGAGACTATGGGACGTCAAGACAGGTACCTGTAAGACCATGAGTGGTCACACTAGTTATGTATATGCTGTGGCTATATCCAGTGATTCCGAGTTCATCGTATCGGGAAGTCATGATTATACGGTGAGACTATGGGACGTCAAGACAGGTACCTGTAAGACCATGAGTGGTCACACACATTATGTATATGCTGTGGCTATATCCAGTGATTCCGAGTTCATCGTATCGGGAAGTCATGATTATACGGTGAGACTATGGGACGTCAAGAAAGGTACCTGTAAGACCATGAGTGGTCACACACATTTTGTATATGCTGTGGCTATATCCAGTAATTCAGAGTTCATCGTATCGGGAAGTTATGATAAGACGGTGAGACTATGGGACGTCAAGACAGGTACCTGTAAGACCATGAGTGGTCACACTAGTTAGGTATGATCTGTGGCTATATCCAGTAATTCAGAGTTCATCGTATCGGGAAGTCATGATTAGACGGTGAGACTATGGGACGTCAAGACAGGTACCTGTAAGACCATGAGTGGTCACACTAGTTAGGTATTATCTGTGGCTATATCCAGTGATTCAGAGTTCATCGTATCGGGAAGTTATGATAAGACGGTGAGACTATGGGACGTCAAGACAGGTACCTGTAAGACCATGAGTGGTCACACACATTATGTATATGCTGTGGCTATATCCAGTGATTCAGAGTTCATCGTATCGGGAAGTGCAGATAAGACGGTGAGACTATGGGACGTCAAGACAGGTACCTGTAAGACCATGAGTGGTCACACACATTATGTATATGCTGTGGCTATATCCAGTGATTCCGAGTTCATCGTATCGGGAAGTCATGATTATACGGTGAGACTATGGGACGTCAAGACAGGTACCTGTAAGACCATGAGTGGTCACACTAGTTAGGTATTATCTGTGGCTATATCCAGTGATTCAGAGTTCATCGTATCGGGAAGTTATGATTATACGGTGAGACTATCGGACGTCAAGACAGGTACCTGTAAGACCATGAGTGGTCACACTAGTAATTTATCAGCTGTGGCTATATCCAGTGATTCAGAGTTCATCGTATCGGGAAGTTATGATAAGACGGTGAGACTATGGGACGTCAAGACAGGTACCTGTAAGACCATGAGTGGTCACACTAGTCATGTATCATCTGTGACTATATCCAGTAATTCAGAGTTCATCGTATCGGGAAGTTATGATAAGACGGTGAGACTATGGGACGTCAAGACAGGTACCTGTAAGACCATGAGTGGTCACACTAGTCATGTATATGCTGTGACTATATCCAGTAATTCAGAGTTCATCGTATCGGGAAGTCATGATAATACGGTGAGACTATGGGACGTCAAGACAGGTACCTGTAAGACCATGAGTGGTCACACTAGTTAGGTATTATCTGTGGCTATATCCAGTGATTCCGAGTTCATCGTATCGGGAAGTCATGATTAGACGGTGAGACTATGAGACGTCAAGACAGGTACCTGTAAGACCATGAGTGGTCACACTAGTTAGGTATTATCTGTGGCTATATCCAGTGATTCCGAGTTCATCGTATCGGGAAGTCATGATTATACGGTGAGACTATGGGACGTCAAGACAGGTACCTGTAAGACCATGAGTGGTCACACTAGTTATGTATATGCTGTGACTATATCCAGTAATTCAGAGTTCATCGTATCGGGAAGTGCAGATTAGACGGTGAGACTATGGGACGTCAAGACAGGTACCTGTAAGACCATGAGTGGTCACACTAGTCATGTATATGCTGTGGCTATATCCAGTGATTCAGAGTTCATCGTATCGGGAAGTTATGATTATACGGTGAGACTATGGGACGTCAAGACAGGTACCTGTAAGACCATGAGTGGTCACACTAGTCATGTATATGCTGTGACTATATCCAGTAATTCAGAGTTCATCGTATCGGGAAGTGCATATTAGACGGTGAGACTATGGGACGTCAAGACAGGTACCTGTAAGACCATGAGTGGTCACACTAGTTATGTATATGCTGTGGCTATATCCAGTGATTCCGAGTTCATCGTATCGGGAAGTCATGATTATACGGTGAGACTATGGGACGTCAAGACAGGTACCTGTAAGACCATGAGTGGTCACACACATTATGTATATGCTGTGGCTATATCCAGTGATTCAGAGTTCATCGTATCGGGAAGTGATGATTATACGGTGAGACTATGGGACGTCAAGACAGGTACCTGTAAGACCATGAGTGGTCACACTAGTTATGTATATGCTGTGGCTATATCCAGTAATTCAGATTTCATCGTATCGGGAAGTGCAGATTAGACGGTGAGACTATGGGACGTCAAGACAGGTACCTGTAAGACCATGAGTGGTCAGACTAGTTATGTATTATCTGTGGCTATATCCAGTGATTCAGAGTTCATCGTATCGGGAAGTCATGATTAGACGGTGAGACTATGGGACGTCAAGACAGGTACCTGTAAGACCATGAGTGGTCACACACATTATGTATATGCTGTGGCTATATCCAGTGATTCCGAGTTCATCGTATCGGGAAGTCATGATTATACGGTGAGACTATGGGACGTCAAGACAGGTACCTGTAAGACCATGAGTGGTCACACACATTATGTATCAGCTGTGGCTATATCCAGTAATTCAGAGTTCATCGTATCGGGAAGTTATGATAAGACGGTGAGACTATGGGACGTCAAGACAGGTACCTGTAAGACCATGAGTGGTCACACTAGTCATGTATATGCTGTGACTATATCCAGTAATTCAGAGTTCATCGTATCGGGAAGTGCAGATTATACGGTGAGACTATGGGACGTCAAGACAGGTACCTGTAAGACCATGAGTGGTCACACTAGTCATGTATATGCTGTGAATATATCCAGTAATTCAGAGTTCATCGTATCGGGAAGTGCAGATTAGACGGTGAGACTATGGGACGTCAAGACAGGTACCTGTAAGACCATGTGTGGTCACACTAGTTATGTATATGCTGTGGCTATATCCAGTGATTCAGAGTTCATCGTATCGGGAAGTCATGATTATACGGTGAGACTATGGGACGTCAAGACAGGTACCTGTAAGACCATGAGTGGTCACACTAGTAATGTATATGCTGTGGCTATATCCAGTGATTCAGAGTTCATCGTATCGGGAAGTGCAGATTAGACGGTGAGACTATGGGACGTCAAGACAGGTACCTGTAAGACCATGAGTGGTCACACTAGTAATGTATATGCTGTGGCTATATCCAGTGATTCAGAGTTCATCGTATCGGGAAGTGATGATTATACGGTGAGACTATGGGACGTCAAGACAGGTACCTGTAAGACCATGAGTGGTCACACTAGTTATGTATATGCTGTGGCTATATCCAGTAATTCAGAGTTCATCGTATCGGGAAGTGCATATTAGACGGTGAGACTATGGGACGTCAAGACAGGTACCTGTAAGACCATGAGTGGTCACACTAGTCATGTATATGCTGTGGCTATATCCAGTAATTCAGAGTTCATCGTATCGGGAAGTCATGATTATACGGTGAGACTATGGGACGTCAAGACAGGTACCTGTAAGACCATGAGTGGTCACACTAGTCATGTATATGCTGTGGCTATATCCAGTGATTCAGAGTTCATCGTATCGGGAAGTTATGATTATACGGTGAGACTATGGGACGTCAAGACAGGTACCTGTAAGACCATGAGTGGTCACACTAGTCATGTATATGCTGTGACTATATCCAGTAATTCAGAGTTCATCGTATCGGGAAGTGCATATTAGACGGTGAGACTATGGGACGTCAAGACAGGTACCTGTAAGACCATGAGTGGTCACACTAGTTATGTATATGCTGTGGCTATATCCAGTGATTCAGAGTTCATCGTATCGGGAAGTTATGATTATACGGTGAGACTATGGGACGTCAAGACAGGTACCTGTAAGACCATGAGTGGTCACACTAGTTATGTATATGCTGTGGCTATATCCAGTGATTCAGAGTTCATCGTATCGGGAAGTGCAGATTATACGGTGAGACTATGGGACGTCAAGACAGGTACCTGTAAGACCATGAGTGGTCACACTAGTTAGGTATATGCTGTGGCTATATCCAGTAATTCAGATTTCATCGTATCGGGAAGTGCAGATTAGACGGTGAGACTATGGGACGTCAAGACAGGTACCTGTAAGACCATGAGTGGTCACACTAGTTATGTATTATCTGTGGCTATATCCAGTGATTCAGAGTTCATCGTATCGGGAAGTTATGATTATACGGTGAGACTATGGGACGTCAAGACAGGTACCTGTAAGACCATGAGTGGTCACACTAGTAATGTATATGCTGTGGCTATATCCAGTAATTCAGAGTTCATCGTATCGGGAAGTTATGATAAGACGGTGAGACTATGGGACGTCAAGACAGGTACCTGTAAGACCATGAGTGGTCACACTAGTTATGTATATGCTGTGGCTATATCCAGTGATTCAGAGTTCATCGTATCGGGAAGTCATGATTATACGGTGAGACTATGGGACGTCAAGACAGGTACCTGTAAGACCATGAGTGGTCACACTAGTCATGTATATGCTGTGGCTATATCCAGTGATTCAGAGTTCATCGTATCGGGAAGTGATGATTATACGGTGAGACTATGGGACGTCAAGACAGGTACCTGTAAGACCATGAGTGGTCACACTAGTCATGTATATGCTGTGACTATATCCAGTAATTCAGAGTTCATCGTATCGGGAAGTGCATATTAGACGGTGAGACTATGGGACGTCAAGACAGGTACCTGTAAGACCATGAGTGGTCACACTAGTTATGTATATGCTGTGGCTATATCCAGTGATTCAGAGTTCATCGTATCGGGAAGTTATGATTATACGGTGAGACTATGGGACGTCAAGACAGGTACCTGTAAGACCATGAGTGGTCACACTAGTTATGTATATGCTGTGGCTATATCCAGTGATTCAGAGTTCATCGTATCGGGAAGTGCAGATTATACGGTGAGACTATGGGACGTCAAGACAGGTACCTGTAAGACCATGAGTGGTCACACTAGTTATGTATATGCTGTGGCTATATCCAGTAATTCAGATTTCATCGTATCGGGAAGTTATGATAAGACGGTGAGACTATGGGACGTCAAGACAGGTACCTGTAAGACCATGAGTGGTCACACTAGTTATGTATTATCTGTGGCTATATCCAGTGATTCAGAGTTCATCGTATCGGGAAGTTATGATTATACGGTGAGACTATGGGACGTCAAGACAGGTACCTGTAAGACCATGAGTGGTCACACTAGTTAGGTATTATCTGTGGCTATATCCAGTGATTCCGAGTTCATCGTATCGGGAAGTGCAGATTAGACGGTGAGACTATGGGACGTCAAGACAGGTACCTGTAAGACCATGAGTGGTCACACTAGTCATGTATATGCTGTGACTATATCCAGTAATTCAGAGTTCATCGTATCGGGAAGTCATGATTAGACGGTGAGACTATGGGACGTCAAGACAGGTACCTGTAAGACCATGAGTGGTCACACTAGTAATGTATATGCAGTGGCTATATCCAGTGATTCAGAGTTCATCGTATCGGGAAGTGCAGATTAGACGGTGAGACTATGGGACGTCAAGACAGGTACCTGTAAGACCATGAGTGGTCACACTAGTCATGTATATGCTGTGACTATATCCAGTAATTCAGAGTTCATCGTATCGGGAAGTCATGATAATACGGTGAGACTATGGGACGTCAAGACAGGTACCTGTAAGACCATGAGTGGTCACACTAGTTAGGTATTATCTGTGGCTATATCCAGTGATTCCGAGTTCATCGTATCGGGAAGTCATGATTAGACGGTGAGACTATGAGACGTCAAGACAGGTACCTGTAAGACCATGAGTGGTCACACTAGTTAGGTATTATCTGTGGCTATATCCAGTGATTCCGAGTTCATCGTATCGGGAAGTCATGATTATACGGTGAGACTATGGGACGTCAAGACAGGTACCTGTAAGACCATGAGTGGTCACACTAGTTATGTATATGCTGTGACTATATCCAGTAATTCAGAGTTCATCGTATCGGGAAGTGCAGATTAGACGGTGAGACTATGGGACGTCAAGACAGGTACCTGTAAGACCATGAGTGGTCACACTAGTCATGTATATGCTGTGGCTATATCCAGTGATTCAGAGTTCATCGTATCGGGAAGTTATGATTATACGGTGAGACTATGGGACGTCAAGACAGGTACCTGTAAGACCATGAGTGGTCACACTAGTCATGTATATGCTGTGACTATATCCAGTAATTCAGAGTTCATCGTATCGGGAAGTGCATATTAGACGGTGAGACTATGGGACGTCAAGACAGGTACCTGTAAGACCATGAGTGGTCACACTAGTTATGTATATGCTGTGGCTATATCCAGTGATTCAGAGTTCATCGTATCGGGAAGTGCAGATTAGACGGTGAGACTATGGGACGTCAAGACAGGTACCTGTAAGACCATGAGTGGTCACACACATTATGTATATGCTGTGGCTATATCCAGTGATTCAGAGTTCATCGTATCGGGAAGTGATGATTATACGGTGAGACTATGGGACGTCAAGACAGGTACCTGTAAGACCATGAGTGGTCACACTAGTTATGTATATGCTGTGCCTATATCCAGTAATTCAGATTTCATCGTATCGGGAAGTGCAGATTAGACGGTGAGACTATGGGACGTCAAGACAGGTACCTGTAAGACCATGAGTGGTCAGACTAGTTATGTATTATCTGTGGCTATATCCAGTGATTCAGAGTTCATCGTATCGGGAAGTCATGATTAGACGGTGAGACTATGGGACGTCAAGACAGGTACCTGTAAGACCATGAGTGGTCACACACATTATGTATATGCTGTGGCTATATCCAGTGATTCCGAGTTCATCGTATCGGGAAGTCATGATTATACGGTGAGACTATGGGACGTCAAGACAGGTACCTGTAAGACCATGAGTGGTCACACACATTATGTATCAGCTGTGGCTATATCCAGTAATTCAGAGTTCATCGTATCGGGAAGTTATGATAAGACGGTGAGACTATGGGACGTCAAGACAGGTACCTGTAAGACCATGAGTGGTCACACTAGTCATGTATATGCTGTGACTATATCCAGTAATTCAGAGTTCATCGTATCGGGAAGTGCAGATTATACGGTGAGACTATGGGACGTCAAGACAGGTACCTGTAAGACCATGAGTGGTCACACTAGTCATGTATATGCTGTGAATATATCCAGTAATTCAGAGTTCATCGTATCGGGAAGTGCAGATTAGACGGTGAGACTATGGGACGTCAAGACAGGTACCTGTAAGACCATGTGTGGTCACACTAGTTATGTATATGCTGTGGCTATATCCAGTGATTCAGAGTTCATCGTATCGGGAAGTCATGATTATACGGTGAGACTATGGGACGTCAAGACAGGTACCTGTAAGACCATGAGTGGTCACACTAGTAATGTATATGCTGTGGCTATATCCAGTGATTCAGAGTTCATCGTATCGGGAAGTGCAGATTAGACGGTGAGACTATGGGACGTCAAGACAGGTACCTGTAAGACCATGAGTGGTCACACTAGTAATGTATATGCTGTGGCTATATCCAGTGATTCCGAGTTCATCGTATCGGGAAGTCATGATTATACGGTGAGACTATGGGACGTCAAGACAGGTACCTGTAAGACCATGAGTGGTCACACTAGTTAGGTATTATCTGTGGCTATATCCAGTAATTCAGAGTTCATCGTATCGGGAAGTGCATATTAGACGGTGAGACTATGGGACGTCAAGACAGGTACCTGTAAGACCATGAGTGGTCACACTAGTCATGTATATGCTGTGGCTATATCCAGTAATTCAGAGTTCATCGTATCGGGAAGTCATGATTATACGGTGAGACTATGGGACGTCAAGACAGGTACCTGTAAGACCATGAGTGGTCACACTAGTCATGTATATGCTGTGGCTATATCCAGTGATTCAGAGTTCATCGTATCGGGAAGTTATGATTATACGGTGAGACTATGGGACGTCAAGACAGGTACCTGTAAGACCATGAGTGGTCACACTAGTCATGTATATGCTGTGACTATATCCAGTAATTCAGAGTTCATCGTATCGGGAAGTGCATATTAGACGGTGAGACTATGGGACGTCAAGACAGGTACCTGTAAGACCATGAGTGGTCACACTAGTTATGTATATGCTGTGGCTATATCCAGTGATTCAGAGTTCATCGTATCGGGAAGTTATGATTATACGGTGAGACTATGGGACGTCAAGACAGGTACCTGTAAGACCATGAGTGGTCACACTAGTTATGTATATGCTGTGGCTATATCCAGTGATTCAGAGTTCATCGTATCGGGAAGTGCAGATTATACGGTGAGACTATGGGACGTCAAGACAGGTACCTGTAAGACCATGAGTGGTCACACTAGTTATGTATATGCTGTGGCTATATCCAGTAATTCAGATTTCATCGTATCGGGAAGTGCAGATTAGACGGTGAGACTATGGGACGTCAAGACAGGTACCTGTAAGACCATGAGTGGTCACACTAGTTATGTATTATCTGTGGCTATATCCAGTGATTCAGAGTTCATCGTATCGGGAAGTTATGATTATACGGTGAGACTATGGGACGTCAAGACAGGTACCTGTAAGACCATGAGTGGTCACACTAGTAATGTATATGCTGTGGCTATATCCAGTAATTCAGAGTTCATCGTATCGGGAAGTTATGATAAGACGGTGAGACTATGGGACGTCAAGACAGGTACCTGTAAGACCATGAGTGGTCACACTAGTTATGTATATGCTGTGGCTATATCCAGTGATTCAGAGTTCATCGTATCGGGAAGTCATGATTATACGGTGAGACTATGGGACGTCAAGACAGGTACCTGTAAGACCATGAGTGGTCACACTAGTCATGTATATGCTGTGGCTATATCCAGTGATTCAGAGTTCATCGTATCGGGAAGTGATGATTATACGGTGAGACTATGGGACGTCAAGACAGGTACCTGTAAGACCATGAGTGGTCACACTAGTCATGTATATGCTGTGACTATATCCAGTAATTCAGAGTTCATCGTATCGGGAAGTGCATATTAGACGGTGAGACTATGGGACGTCAAGACAGGTACCTGTAAGACCATGAGTGGTCACACTAGTTATGTATATGCTGTGGCTATATCCAGTGATTCAGAGTTCATCGTATCGGGAAGTTATGATTATACGGTGAGACTATGGGACGTCAAGACAGGTACCTGTAAGACCATGAGTGGTCACACTAGTTATGTATATGCTGTGGCTATATCCAGTGATTCAGAGTTCATCGTATCGGGAAGTGCAGATTATACGGTGAGACTATGGGACGTCAAGACAGGTACCTGTAAGACCATGAGTGGTCACACTAGTTATGTATATGCTGTGGCTATATCCAGTAATTCAGATTTCATCGTATCGGGAAGTGCAGATTAGACGGTGAGACTATGGGACGTCAAGACAGGTACCTGTAAGACCATGAGTGGTCACACTAGTTATGTATTATCTGTGGCTATATCCAGTGATTCAGAGTTCATCGTATCGGGAAGTTATGATTATACGGTGAGACTATGGGACGTCAAGACAGGTACCTGTAAGACCATGAGTGGTCACACTAGTCATGTATATGCTGTGACTATATCCAGTAATTCAGAGTTCATCGTATCGGGAAGTGCATATTAGACGGTGAGACTATGGGACGTCAAGACAGGTACCTGTAAGACCATGAGTGGTCACACTAGTTATGTATATGCTGTGGCTATATCCAGTGATTCAGAGTTCATCGTATCGGGAAGTTATGATTATACGGTGAGACTATGGGACGTCAAGACAGGTACCTGTAAGACCATGAGTGGTCACACTAGTTATGTATATGCTGTGGCTATATCCAGTGATTCAGAGTTCATCGTATCGGGAAGTGATGATTATACGGTGAGACTATGGGACGTCAAGACAGGTACCTGTAAGACCATGAGTGGTCACACTAGTAATGTATATGCTGTGGCTATATCCAGTAATTCAGAGTTCATCGTATTGGGAAGTTATGATTATACGGTGAGACTATGGGACGTCAAGACAGGTACCTGTAAGACCATGAGTGGTCACACTAGTTATGTATATGCTGTGGCTATATCCAGTAATTCAGAGTTCATCGTATCGGGAAGTGCAGATTATACGGTGAGACTATGGGACGTCAAGACAGGTACCTGTAAGACCATGAGTGGTCACACTAGTTATGTATATGCTGTGGCTATATCCAGTAATTCAGATTTCATCGTATCGGGAAGTGCAGATTAGACGGTGAGACTATGGGACGTCAAGACAGGTACCTGTAAGACCATGAGTGGTCACACTAGTAATGTATATGCTGTGGCTATATCCAGTGATTCAGAGTTCATCGTATCGGGAAGTTATGATTATACGGTGAGACTATGGGACGTCAAGACAGGTACCTGTAAGACCATGAGTGGTCACACTAGTAATGTATATGCTGTGGCTATATCCAGTGATTCAGAGTTCATCGTATCGGGAAGTGATGATTATACGGTGAGACTATGGGACGTCAAGACAGGTACCTGTAAGACCATGAGTGGTCACACTAGTTATGTATATGCTGTGGCTATATCCAGTAATTCAGAGTTCATCGTATCGGGAAGTGCATATTAGACGGTGAGACTATGGGACGTCAAGACAGGTACCTGTAAGACCATGAGTGGTCACACTAGTCATGTATATGCTGTGGCTATATCCAGTAATTCAGAGTTCATCGTATCGGGAAGTGCATATTAGACGGTGAGACTATGGGACGTCAAGACAGGTACCTGTAAGACCATGAGTGGTCAGACTAGTTAGGTATGATCTGTGGCTATATCCAGTGATTCAGAGTTCATCGTATCGGGAAGTCATGATTATACGGTGAGACTATGGGACGTCAAGACAGGTACCTGTAAGACCATGAGTGGTCACACTAGTTATGTATTATCTGTGGCTATATCCAGTGATTCAGAGTTCATCGTATCGGGAAGTGCAGATTAGACGGTGAGACTATGGGACGTCAAGACAGGTACCTGTAAGACCATGAGTGGTCACACTAGTTATGTATTATCTGTGGCTATATCCAGTGATTCAGAGTTCATCGTATCGGGAAGTTATGATTATACGGTGAGACTATGGGACGTCAAGACAGGTACCTGTAAGACCATGAGTGGTCACACTAGTTATGTATATGCTGTGGCTATATCCAGTGATTCAGAGTTCATCGTATCGGGAAGTGCATATTAGACGGTGAGACTATGGGACGTCAAGACAGGTACCTGTAAGACCATGAGTGGTCACACTAGTAATGTATATGCAGTGGCTATATCCAGTAATTCAGAGTTCATCGTATCGGGAAGTGCAGATTAGACGGTGAGACTATGGGACGTCAAGACAGGTACCTGTAAGACCATGAGTGGTCACACACATTATGTATCAGCTGTGGCTATATCCAGTGATTCAGAGTTCATCGTATCGGGAAGTCATGATTATACGGTGAGACTATCGGACGTCAAGACAGGTACCTGTAAGACCATGAGTGGTCACACTAGTTATGTATTATCTGTGGCTATATCCAGTAATTCAGAGTTCATCGTATCGGGAAGTGCAGATTAGACGGTGAGACTATGGGACGTCAAGACAGGTACCTGTAAGACCATGTGTGGTCACACTAGTTATGTATATGCTGTGGCTATATCCAGTGATTCAGCATTCATCGTATCGGGAAGTCATGATTATACGGTGAGACTATGGGACGTCAAGACAGGTACCTGTAAGACCATGAGTGGTCACACTAGTAATGTATATGCTGTGGCTATATCCAGTGATTCAGAGTTCATCGTATCGGGAAGTCATGATTATACGGTGAGACTATGGGACGTCAAGACAGGTACCTGTAAGACCATGAGTGGTCACACTAGTAATGTATATGCTGTGGCTATATCCAGTGATTCAGAGTTCATCGTATCGGGAAGTGATGATTATACGGTGAGACTATGGGACGTCAAGACAGGTACCTGTAAGACCATGAGTGGTCACACTAGTAATGTATATGCTGTGGCTATATCCAGTAATTCAGAGTTCATCGTATCGGGAAGTGCAGATTATACGGTGAGACTATGGGACGTCAAGACAGGTACCTGTAAGACCATGAGTGGTCACACTAGTTATGTATATGCTGTGGCTATATCCAGTAATTCAGATTTCATCGTATCGGGAAGTGCATATTAGACGGTGAGACTATGGGACGTCAAGACAGGTACCTGTAAGACCATGAGTGGTCACACTAGTCATGTATATGCTGTGGCTATATCCAGTGATTCAGAGTTCATCGTATCGGGAAGTTATGATTATACGGTGAGACTATGGGACGTCAAGACAGGTACCTGTAAGACCATGAGTGGTCACACTAGTCATGTATATGCTGTGACTATATCCAGTAATTCAGAGTTCATCGTATCGGGAAGTGCATATTAGACGGTGAGACTATGGGACGTCAAGACAGGTACCTGTAAGACCATGAGTGGTCACACTAGTTATGTATATGCTGTGGCTATATCCAGTGATTCAGAGTTCATCGTATCGGGAAGTTATGATTATACGGTGAGACTATGGGACGTCAAGACAGGTACCTGTAAGACCATGAGTGGTCACACTAGTTATGTATATGCTGTGGCTATATCCAGTGATTCAGAGTTCATCGTATCGGGAAGTGATGATTATACGGTGAGACTATGGGACGTCAAAACAGGTACCTGTAAGACCATGAGTGGTCACACTAGTAATGTATATGCTGTGGCTATATCCAGTAATTCAGAGTTCATCGTATTGGGAAGTTATGATTATACGGTGAGACTATGGGACGTCAAGACAGGTACCTGTAAGACCGAGAGTGGTCACACTAGTTATGTATATGCTGTGGCTATATCCAGTGATTCAGAGTTCATCGTATCGGGAAGTCATGATTAGACGGTGAGACTATGGGACGTCAAGACAGGTACCTGTAAGACCATGAGTGGTCACACTAGTAATGTATATGCTGTGGCTATATCCAGTGATTCAGAGTTCATCGTATCGGGAAGTCATGATTAGACGGTGAGACTATGGGACGTCAAGACAGGTACCTGTAAGACCATGAGTGGTCACACTAGTTAGGTATTATCTGTGGCTATATCCAGTGATTCCGAGTTCATCGTATCGGGAAGTCATGATTATACGGTGAGACTATGGGACGTCAAGACAGGTACCTGTAAGACCATGAGTGGTCACACTAGTTATGTATATGCTGTGGCTATATCCAGTAATTCAGATTTCATCGTATCGGGAAGTCATGATAATACGGTGAGACTATGGGACGTCAAGACAGGTACCTGTAAGACCATGAGTGGTCACACTAGTTAGGTATTATCTATGGCTATATCCAGTGATTCCGAGTTCATCGTATCGGGAAGTCATGATTATACGGTGAGACTATGGGACGTCAAGACAGGTACCTGTAAGACCATGAGTGGTCACACTAGTCATGTATATGCTGTGACTATATCCAGTAATTCAGAGTTCATCGTATCGGGAAGTCATGATAATACGGTGAGACTATGGGACGTCAAGACAGGTACCTGTAAGACCATGAGTGGTCACACTAGTTAGGTATTATCTGTGGCTATATCCAGTAATTCAGAGTTCATCGTATCGGGAGTGCAGATTATACGGTGAGACTATGGGACGTCAAGACAGGTACCTGTAAGACCATGAGTGGTCACACTAATTCTGTATATGCTGTGGCTATATCCAGTGATTCAGAGTTCATCGTATCGGGAAGTCATGATAATACGGTGAGACTATGGGACGTCAAGACAGGTACCTGTAAGACCATGAGTGGTCACACTAGTAATGTATATGCTGTGGCTATATCCAGTGATTCAGAGTTCATCGTATCGGGAAGTTATGATTATACGGTGAGACTATGGGACGTCAAGACAGGTACCTGTAAGACCATGAGTGGTCACACTAGTAATGTATATGCTGTGGCTATATCCAGTGATTCAGAGTTCATCGTATCGGGAAGTGATGATTATACGGTGAGACTATGGGACGTCAAGACAGGTACCTGTAAGACCATGAGTGGTCACACTAGTAAGGTATATGCTGTGGCTATATCCAGTGATTCAGAGTTCATCGTATCGGGAAGTCATGATTATACGGTGAGACTATGGGACGTCAAGACAGGTACCTGTAAGACCATGTGTGGTCACACACATTATGTATATGCAGTGGCTATATCCAGTGATTCAGAGTTCATCGTATCGGGAAGTGCAGATTAGACGGTGAGACTATGGGACGTCAAGACAGGTACCTGTAAGACCATGTGTGGTCACACACATTATGTATATGCAGTGGCTATATCCAGTGATTCAGAGTTCATCGTATCGGGAAGTGCAGATTAGACGGTGAGACTATGGGACGTCAAGACAGGTACCTGTAAGACCATGAGTGGTCACACTAGTTATGTATTATCTGTGGCTATATCCAGTGATTCAGAGTTCATCGTATCGGGAAGTGCAGATTAGACGGTGAGACTATGGGACGTCAAGACAGGTACCTGTAAGACCATGAGTGGTCACACACATTATGTATCAGCTGTGGCTATATCCAGTGATTCCGAGTTCATCGTATCGGGCCGTTATGATTATACGGTGAGACTATGGGACGTCAAGACAGGTACCTGTAAGACCATGAGTGGTCACACACATTATGTATATGCTGTGGCTATATCCAGTGATTCAGATTTCATCGTATCGGGAAGTGCAGATTAGACGGTGAGACTATGGGACGTCAAGACAGGTACCTGTAAGACCATGTGTGGTCACACTAGTTATGTATATGCTGTGGCTATATCCAGTGATTCAGAGTTCATCGTATCGGGAAGTCATGATTATACGGTGAGACTATGGGACGTCAAGACAGGTACCTGTAAGACCATGAGTGGTCACACTAGTAATGTATATGCTGTGGCTATATCCAGTGATTCAGAGTTCATCGTATCGGGAAGTCATGATTATACGGTGAGACTATGGGACGTCAAGACAGGTACCTGTAAGACCATGAGTGGTCACACTAGTAATGTATATGCTGTGGCTATATCCAGTGATTCAGAGTTCATCGTATCGGGAAGTCATGATTATACGGTGAGACTATGGGACGTCAAGACAGGTACCTGTAAGACCATGAGTGGTCACACTAGTAATGTATATGCTGTGGCTATATCCAGTGATTCAGAGTTCATCGTATCGGGAAGTCATGATTATACGGTGAGACTATCGGACGTCAAGACAGGTACCTGTAAGACCATGAGTGGTCACACTAGTTATGTATTATCTGTGGCTATATCCAGTAATTCAGAGTTCATCGTATCGGGAAGTGCAGATTATACGGTGAGACTATGGGACGTCAAGACAGGTACCTGTAAGACCATGTGTGGTCACACTAGTTATGTATATGCTGTGGCTATATCCAGTGATTCAGAGTTCATCGTATCGGGAAGTCATGATTATACGGTGAGACTATGGGACGTCAAGACAGGTACCTGTAAGACCATGAGTGGTCACACTAGTTATGTATATGCTGTGGCTATATCCAGTGATTCAGAGTTCATCGTATCGGGAAGTCATGATTATACGGTGAGACTATCGGACGTCAAGACAGGTACCTGTAAGACCATGAGTGGTCACACTAGTTATGTATTATCTGTGGCTATATCCAGTAATTCAGAGTTCATCGTATCGGGAAGTGCAGATTATACGGTGAGACTATGGGACGTCAAGACAGGTACCTGTAAGACCATGAGTGGTCACACTAGTAATGTATATGCTGTGGCTATATCCAGTGATTCAGAGTTCATCGTATCGGGAAGTCATGATTATACGGTGAGACTATGGGACGTCAAGACAGGTACCTGTAAGACCATGAGTGGTCACACTAGTAATGTATATGCTGTGGCTATATCCAGTGATTCAGAGTTCATCGTATCGGGAAGTCATGATTATACGGTGAGACTATGGGACGTCAAGACAGGTACCTGTAAGACCATGAGTGGTCACACTAGTTATGTATATGCTGTGGCTATATCCAGTGATTCAGAGTTCATCGTATCGGGAAGTGCAGATTAGACGGTGAGACTATGGGACGTCAAGACAGGTACCTGTAAGACCATGAGTGGTCACACTAGTTAGGTATTATCTGTGGCTATATCCAGTAATTTAGAGTTCATCGTATCGGGAAGTTATGATTATACGGTGAGACTATGGGACGTCAAGACAGGTACCTGTAAGACCATGAGTGGTCACACTAGTTATGTATATGCTGTGGCTATATCCAGTAATTCAGATTTCATCGTATCGGGAAGTTATGATAAGACGGTGAGACTATGGGACGTCAAGACAGGTACCTGTAAGACCATGAATGGTCACACTAGTAATGTATATGCTGTGGCTATATCCAGTAATTCAGAGTTCATCGTATCGGGAAGTTATGATAAGACGGTGAGACTATGGGACGTCAAGACAGGTACCTGTAAGACCATGAGTGGTCACACTAGTTATGTATATGCTGTGGCTATATCCAGTAATTCAGATTTCATCGTATCGGGAAGTGCAGATTAGACGGTGAGACTATGGGACGTCAAGACAGGTACCTGTAAGACCATGAGTGGTCACACTAGTAATGTATATGCTGTGGCTATATCCAGTGATTCAGAGTTCATCGTATCGGGAAGTTATGATTATACGGTGAGACTATGGGACGTCAAGACAGGTACCTGTAAGACCATGAGTGGTCACACACATTATGTATATGCTGTGGCTATATCCAGTGATTCAGAGTTCATCGTATCGGGAAGTGCAGATTAGACGGTGAGACTATGGGACGTCAAGACAGGTACCTGTAAGACCATGAGTGGTCACACACATTATGTATCAGCTGTGGCTATATCCAGTGATTCAGAGTTCATCGTATCGGGAAGTTATGATTATACGGTGAGACTATGGGACGTCAAGACAGGTACCTGTAAGACCATGAGTGGTCACACACATTATGTATATGCTGTGGCTATATCCAGTAATTCAGATTTCATCGTATCGGGAAGTGCAGATTAGACGGTGAGACTATGGGACGTCAAGACAGGTACCTGTAAGACCATGTGTGGTCACACTAGTTATGTATATGCTGTGGCTATATCCAGTGATTCAGAGTTCATCGTATCGGGAAGTCATGATTATACGGTGAGACTATGGGACGTCAAGACAGGTACCTGTAAGACCATGAGTGGTCACACTAGTAATGTATATGCTGTGGCTATATCCAGTGATTCAGAGTTCATCGTATCGGGAAGTGCAGATTATACGGTGAGACTATGGGACGTCAAGACAGGTACCTGTAAGACCATGAGTGGTCACACTAGTTATGTATATGCTGTGGCTATATCCAGTGATTCAGAGTTCATCGTATCGGGAAGTTATGATTATACGGTGAGACTATGGGACGTCAAGACAGGTACCTGTAAGACCATGAGTGGTCACACTAGTCATGTATATGCTGTGACTATATCCAGTAATTCAGAGTTCATCGTATCGGGAAGTGCATATTAGACGGTGAGACTATGGGACGTCAAGACAGGTACCTGTAAGACCATGAGTGGTCACACTAGTTATGTATATGCTGTGGCTATATCCAGTAATTCAGATTTCATCGTATCGGGAAGTGCATATTAGACGGTGAGACTATGGGACGTCAAGACAGGTACCTGTAAGACCATGAGTGGTCACACTAGTAATGTATATGCTGTGGCTATATCCAGTGATTCAGAGTTCATCGTATCGGGAAGTTATGATTATACGGTGAGACTATGGGACGTCAAGACAGGTACCTGTAAGACCATGAGTGGTCACACTAGTCATGTATATGCTGTGACTATATCCAGTAATTCAGAGTTCATCGTATCGGGAAGTGCATATTAGACGGTGAGACTATGGGACGTCAAGACAGGTACCTGTAAGACCATGAGTGGTCACACTAGTTATGTATATGCTGTGGCTATATCCAGTGATTCAGAGTTCATCGTATCGGGAAGTTATGATTATACGGTGAGACTATGGGACGTCAAGACAGGTACCTGTAAGACCATGAGTGGTCACACTAGTCATGTATATGCTGTGACTATATCCAGTAATTCAGAGTTCATCGTATCGGGAAGTGCAGATTATACGGTGAGACTATGGGACGTCAAGACAGGTACCTGTAAGACCATGAGTGGTCACACTAGTAATGTATATGCTGTGGCTATATCCAGTGATTCAGAGTTCATCGTATCGGGAAGTGCAGATTAGACGGTGAGACTATGGGACGTCAAGACAGGTACCTGTAAGACCATGAGTGGTCACACACATTATGTATCAGCTGTGGCTATATCCAGTAATTCAGAGTTCATCGTATCGGGAAGTTATGATAAGACGGTGAGACTATGGGACGTCAAGACAGGTACCTGTAAGACCATGTGTGGTCACACTAGTTATGTATATGCTGTGGCTATATCCAGTAATTCAGAGTTCATCGTATCGGGAAGTGATGATTAGACGGTGAGACTATGGGACGTCAAGACAGGTACCTGTAAGACCATGTGTGGTCACACTAGTTATGTATATGCTGTGGCTATATCCAGTGATTCCGAGTTCATCGTATCGGGAAGTAGAGATAAGACGGTGAGACTATGGGACGTCAAGACAGGTACCTGTAAGACCATGAGTGGTCACACTAATTCTGTATATGCTGTGGCTATATCCAGTGATTCAGAGTTCATCGTATCGGGAAGTGATGATTATACGGTGAGACTATGGGACGTCAAGACAGGTACCTGTAAGACCATGAGTGGTCACACACATTATGTATATGCTGTGGCTATATCCAGTGATTCAGAGTTCATCGTATCGGGAAGTGGAGATTAGACGGTGAGACTATGGGACGTCAAGACAGGTACCTGTAAGACCATGAGTGGTCACACTAGTTATGTATATGCTGTGGCTATATCCAGTGATTCAGAGTTCATCGTATCGGGAAGTGCAGATTATACGGTGAGACTATGGGACGTAAAGACTGGTACCTGTAAGACCATGAGTGGTCAGACTAGTAATGTATATGCTGTGGCTATATCCAGTGATTCCGAGTTCATCGTATCGGGAAGTGCAGATTAGACGGTGAGACTATGGGACGTCAAGACAGGTACCTGTAAGACCATGAGTGGTCACACTAGTTATGTATATGCTGTGGCTATATCCAGTGATTCAGAGTTCATCGTATCGGGAAGTGCAGATTAGACGGTGAGACTATGGGACGTCAAGACAGGTACCTGTAAGACCATGAGTGGTCACACACATTATGTATCAGCTGTGGCTATATCCAGTAATTCCGAGTTCATCGTATCGGGAAGTTATGATAAGACGGTGAGACTATGGGACGTCAAGACAGGTACCTGTAAGACCATGAGTGGTCACACTAGTCATGTATATGCTGTGACTATATCCAGTAATTCAGAGTTCATCGTATCGGGAAGTCATGATTAGACGGTGAGACTATGGGACGTCAAGACAGGTATCTGTAAGACCATGAGTGGTCACACACATTATGTATATGCAGTGGCTATATCCAGTGATTCAGAGTTCATCGTATCGGGAAGTGATGATTATACGGTGAGACTATGGGACGTCAAGACAGGTACCTGTAAGACCATGAGTGGTCACACTAGTTATGTATATGCTTTGACTATATCCAGTAATTCAGATTTCATCGTATCGGGAAGTGCAGATTAGACGGTGAGACTATGGGACGTCAAGACAGGTACCTGTAAGACCATGAGTGGTCAGACTATTTAGGTATTATCTGTGGCTATATCCAGTAATTCAGAGTTCATCGTATCGGGAAGTGCAGATAAGACGGTGAGACTATGGGACGTCAAGACAGGTACCTGTAAGACCATGAGTGGTCACACTAGTTATGTATATGCTGTGGCTATATCCAGTAATTCAGAGTTCATCGTATTGGGAAGTTATGATTATACGGTGAGACTATGGGACGTCAAGACAGGTACCTGTAAGACCATGAGTGGTCAGACTATTTAGGTATTATCTGTGGCTATATCCAGTAATTCAGAGTTCATCGTATCGGGAAGTGATGATTATACGGTGAGACTATGGGACGTCAAGACAGGTACCTGTAAGACCATGAGTGGTCACACTAGTTATGTATATGCTGTGGCTATATCCAGTAATTCAGAGTTCATCGTATTGGGAAGTTATGATTATACGGTGAGACTATGGGACGTCAAGACAGGTACCTGTAAGACCATGAGTGGTCACACTAGTTATGTATATGCTGTGGCTATATCCAGTAATTCCGAGTTCATCGTATCGGGAAGTGCAGATTAGACGGTGAGACTATGGGACGTCAAGACAGGTACCTGTAAGACCATGAGTGGTCACACTAGTCATGTATATGCTGTGGCTATATCCAGTAATTCAGAGTTCATCGTATCGGGAAGTTATGATAAGACGGTGAGACTATGGGACGTCAAGACAGGTACCTGTAAGACCATGAGTGGTCACACTAGTCATGTATATGCTGTGGCTATATCCAGTGATTCAGAGTTCATCGTATCGGGAAGTGCAGATTAGACGGTGAGACTATGGGACGTCAAGACAGGTACCTGTAAGACCATGAGTGGTCACACTAGTCATGTATATGCTGTGGCTATATCCAGTAATTCAGAGTTCATCGTATCGGGAAGTCATGATTAGACGGTGAGACTATGGGACGTCAAGACAGGTACCTGTAAGACCATGAGTGGTCACACTAGTTATGTATATGCTGTGGCTATATCCAGTAATTCAGAGTTCATCGTATCGGGAAGTCATGATTAGACGGTGAGACTATGGGACGTCAAGACAGGTACCTGTAAGACCATGAGTGGTCACACTAGTCATGTATATGCTGTGGCTATATCCAGTAATTCAGAGTTCATCGTATCGGGAAGTTATGATAAGACGGTGAGACTATGGGACGTCAAGACAGGTACCTGTAAGACCATGAGTGGTCACACTAGTCATGTATATGCTGTGGCTATATCCAGTAATTCAGAGTTCATCGTATCGGGAAGTCATGATTAGACGGTGAGACTATGGGACGTCAAGACAGGTACCTGTAAGACCATGAGTGGTCACACTAGTTATGTATATGCTGTGGCTATATCCAGTAATTCAGATTTCATCGTATCGGGAAGTGCAGATTAGACGGTGAGACTATGGGACGTCAAGACAGGTACCTGTAAGACCATGAGTGGTCACACACATTATGTATATGCTGTGGCTATATCCAGTGATTCAGAGTTCATCGTATCGGGAAGTGCAGATTAGACGGTGAGACTATGGGACGTCAAGACAGGTACCTGTAAGACCATGAGTGGTCACACTAGTTATGTATATGCTGTGCCTATATCCAGTAATTCAGATTTCATCGTATCGGGAAGTGCAGATTAGACGGTGAGACTATGGGACGTCAAGACAGGTACCTGTAAGACCATGAGTGGTCACACTAGTTATGTATATGCTGTGGCTATATCCAGTAATTCCGAGTTCATCGTATCGGGAAGTGCAGATTAGACGGTGAGACTATGGGACGTAAAGACTGGTACCTGTAAGACCATGAGTGGTCACACTAGTCATGTATATGCTGTGGCTATATCCAGTGATTCAGAGTTCATCGTATCGGGAAGTTATGATTATACGGTGAGACTATGGGACGTCAAGACAGGTACCTGTAAGACCATGAGTGGTCACACTAGTTATGTATATGCTGTGGCTATATCCAGTAATTCAGAGTTCATCGTATCGGGAAGTGCAGATTAGACGGTGAGACTATGGGACGTCAAGACAGGTACCTGTAAGACCATGAGTGGTCACACTAGTTATGTATATGCTGTGGCTATATCCAGTGATTCAGAGTTCATCGTATCGGGAAGTGATGATTAGACGGTGAGACTATGGGACGTCAAGAAAGGTACCTGTAAGACCATGAGTGGTCACACTAGTTAGGTATTATCTGTGGCTATATCCAGTGATTCAGAGTTCATCGTATCGGGAAGTTATGATAAGACGATGAGACTATGGGACGTCAAGACAGGTACCTGTAAGACCATGAGTGGTCACACTAGTCATGTATATGCTGTGACTATATCCAGTAATTCAGAGTTCATCGTATCGGGAAGTGCAGATTATACGGTGAGACTATGGGACGTCAAGACAGGTACCTGTAAGACCATGAGTGGTCACACACATTATGTATATGCTGTGGCTATATCCAGTGATTCAGAGTTCATCGTATCGGGAAGTGCAGATTAGACGGTGAGACTATGGGACGTCAAGACAGGTACCTGTAAGACCATGAGTGGTCACACTAGTTATGTATATGCTGTGCCTATATCCAGTAATTCAGATTTCATCGTATCGGGAAGTGCAGATTAGACGGTGAGACTATGGGACGTCAAGACAGGTACCTGTAAGACCATGAGTGGTCACACTAGTTATGTATATGCTGTGGCTATATCCAGTGATTCAGAGTTCATCGTATCGGGAAGTGCAGATTATACGGTGAGACTATGGGACGTAAAGACTGGTACCTGTAAGACCATGAGTGGTCAGACTAGTAATGTATATGCTGTGGCTATATCCAGTGATTCCGAGTTCATCGTATCGGGAAGTGCAGATTAGACGGTGAGACTATGGGACGTCAAGACAGGTACCTGTAAGACCATGAGTGGTCACACTAGTTATGTATATGCTGTGGCTATATCCAGTGATTCAGAGTTCATCGTATCGGGAAGTGCAGATTAGACGGTGAGACTATGGGACGTCAAGACAGGTACCTGTAAGACCATGAGTGGTCACACACATTATGTATCAGCTGTGGCTATATCCAGTAATTCCGAGTTCATCGTATCGGGAAGTTATGATAAGACGGTGAGACTATGGGACGTCAAGACAGGTACCTGTAAGACCATGAGTGGTCACACACATTATGTATCAGCTGTGGCTATATCCAGTAATTCCGAGTTCATCGTATCGGGAAGTTATGATAAGACGGTGAGACTATGGGACGTCAAGACAGGTACCTGTAAGACCATGAGTGGTCACACACATTATGTATATGCAGTGGCTATATCCAGTGATTCAGAGTTCATCGTATCGGGAAGTGCAGATTAGACGGTGAGACTATGGGACGTCAAGACAGGTACCTGTAAGACCATGTGTGGTCACACTAGTTATGTATATGCTGTGGCTATATCCAGTAATTCAGAGTTCATCGTATCGGGAAGTGTAGATTAGACGGTGAGACTATCGGACGTCAAGACAGGTACCTGTAAGACCATGAGTGGTCACACTAGTTATGTATTATCTGTGGCTATATCCAGTAATTCAGAGTTCATCGTATCGGGAAGTGCAGATTAGACGGTGAGACTATGGGACGTCAAGACAGGTACCTGTAAGACCATGAGTGGTCACACACATTATGTATATGCTGTGGCTATATCCAGTGATTCAGAGTTCATCGTATCGGGAAGTGCAGATTAGACGGTGAGACTATGGGACGTCAAGACAGGTACCTGTAAGACCATGAGTGGTCACACTAGTTATGTATATGCTGTGGCTATATCCAGTAATTCCGAGTTCATCGTATCGGGAAGTGCAGATTAGACGGTGAGACTATGGGACGTCAAGACAGGTACCTGTAAGACCATGAGTGGTCACACACATTATGTATATGCTGTGCCTATATCCAGTAATTCAGATTTCATCGTATCGGGAAGTGCAGATTAGACGGTGAGACTATGGGACGTCAAGACAGGTACCTGTAAGACCATGAGTGGTCACACTAGTTATGTATATGCTGTGGCTATATCCAGTAATTCAGAGTTCATCGTATCGGGAAGTGCAGATTAGACGGTGAGACTATGGGACGTAAAGACAGGTACCTGTAAGACCATGAGTGGTCACACTAGTTATGTATATGCTGTGGCTATATCCAGTGATTCAGAGTTCATCGTATCGGGAAGTGTAGATTATACGGTGAGACTATGGGACGTCAAGACAGGTACCTGTAAGACCATGAGTGGTCACACTAGTTATGTATATGCTGTGGCTATATCCAGTGATTCAGAGTTCATCGTATCGGGAAGTGCAGATTATACGGTGAGACTATGGGACGTAAAGACTGGTACCTGTAAGACCATGAGTGGTCAGACTAGTAATGTATATGCTGTGGCTATATCCAGTGATTCCGAGTTCATCGTATCGGGAAGTGCAGATTAGACGGTGAGACTATGGGACGTCAAGACAGGTACCTGTAAGACCATGAGTGGTCACACTAGTTATGTATATGCTGTGGCTATATCCAGTGATTCAGAGTTCATCGTATCGGGAAGTGCAGATTAGACGGTGAGACTATGGGACGTCAAGACAGGTACCTGTAAGACCATGAGTGGTCACACACATTATGTATCAGCTGTGGCTATATCCAGTAATTCCGAGTTCATCGTATCGGGAAGTTATGATAAGACGGTGAGACTATGGGACGTCAAGACAGGTACCTGTAAGACCATGAGTGGTCACACTAGTCATGTATATGCTGTGACTATATCCAGTAATTCAGAGTTCATCGTATCGGGAAGTCATGATTAGACGGTGAGACTATGGGACGTCAAGACAGGTACCTGTAAGACCATGAGTGGTCACACACATTATGTATATGCAGTGGCTATATCCAGTGATTCAGAGTTCATCGTATCGGGAAGTGCAGATTAGACGGTGAGACTATGGGACGTCAAGACAGGTACCTGTAAGACCATGTGTGGTCACACTAGTTATGTATATGCTGTGGCTATATCCAGTAATTCAGAGTTCATCGTATCGGGAAGTGTAGATTAGACGGTGAGACTATCGGACGTCAAGACAGGTACCTGTAAGACCATGAGTGGTCACACAGACTGAGTATATGCTGTGGCTATATCCAGTAATTCAGAGTTCATCGTATCGGGAAGTGCAGATTAGACGGTGAGACTATGGGACGTCAAGACAGGTACCTGTAAGACCATGAGTGGTCACACACATTATGTATATGCTGTGGCTATATCCAGTGATTCAGAGTTCATCGTATCGGGAAGTGCAGATTAGACGGTGAGACTATGGGACGTCAAGACAGGTACCTGTAAGACCATGAGTGGTCACACTAGTTATGTATATGCTGTGGCTATATCCAGTAATTCCGAGTTCATCGTATCGGGAAGTTATGATAAGACGGTGAGACTATGGGACGTCAAGACAGGTACCTGTAAGACCATGAGTGGTCACACTAGTAATGTATCAGCTGTGGCTATATCCAGTAATTCAGATTTCATCGTATCGGGAAGTGCAGATTAGACGGTGAGACTATGGGACGTAAAGACTGGTACCTGTAAGACCATGAGTGGTCACACTAGTCATGTATATGCTGTGGCTATATCCAGTAATTCAGAGTTCATCGTATCGGGAAGTTATGATAAGACGGTGAGACTATGGGACGTCAAGACAGGTACCTGTAAGACCATGAGTGGTCACACTAGTCATGTATATGCTGTGGCTATATCCAGTGATTCAGAGTTCATCGTATCGGGAAGTGCAGATTAGACGGTGAGACTATGGGACGTCAAGACAGGTACCTGTAAGACCATGAGTGGTCACACTAGTCATGTATATGCTGTGGCTATATCCAGTAATTCAGAGTTCATCGTATCGGGAAGTCATGATTAGACGGTGAGACTATGGGACGTCAAGACAGGTACCTGTAAGACCATGAGTGGTCACACTAGTCATGTATATGCTGTGGCTATATCCAGTGATTCAGAGTTCATCGTATCGGGAAGTGCAGATTAGACGGTGAGACTATGGGACGTCAAGACAGGTACCTGTAAGACCATGAGTGGTCACACTAGTTATGTATATGCTGTGGCTATATCCAGTGATTCAGAGTTCATCGTATCGGGAAGTGATGATTATACGGTGAGACTATGGGACGTCAAGACAGGTACCTGTAAGACCATGAGTGGTCACACTAGTTAGGTATTATCTGTGGCTATATCCAGTGATTCAGAGTTCATCGTATCGGGAAGTTATGATAAGACGATGAGACTATGGGACGTCAAGACAGGTACCTGTAAGACCATGAGTGGTCACACTAGTCATGTATATGCTGTGACTATATCCAGTAATTCAGAGTTCATCGTATCGGGAAGTGCAGATTATACGGTGAGACTATGGGACGTAAAGACTGGTACCTGTAAGACCATGAGTGGTCAGACTAGTAATGTATATGCTGTGGCTATATCCAGTGATTCCGAGTTCATCGTATCGGGAAGTGCAGATTAGACGGTGAGACTATGGGACGTCAAGACAGGTACCTGTAAGACCATGAGTGGTCACACACATTATGTATATGCTGTGGCTATATCCAGTGATTCAGAGTTCATCGTATCGGGAAGTGCAGATTAGACGGTGAGACTATGGGACGTCAAGACAGGTACCTGTAAGACCATGAGTGGTCACACACATTATGTATCAGCTGTGGCTATATCCAGTGATTCAGAGTTCATCGTATCGGGAAGTGCAGATTAGACGGTGAGACTATGGGACGTCAAGACAGGTACCTGTAAGACCATGAGTGGTCACACTAGTAATGTATCAGCTGTGGCTATATCCAGTAATTCAGATTTCATCGTATCGGGAAGTGCAGATTAGACGGTGAGACTATGGGACGTCAAGACAGGTACCTGTAAGACCATGAGTGGTCACACTAGTTATGTATATGCTGTGGCTATATCCAGTAATTCAGAGTTCATCGTATCGGGAAGTGTAGATTAGACGGTGAGACTATCGGACGTCAAGACAGGTACCTGTAAGACCATGAGTGGTCACACTAGTTATGTATTATCTGTGGCTATATCCAGTAATTCAGAGTTCATCGTATCGGGAAGTGCAGATTAGACGGTGAGACTATGGGACGTCAAGACAGGTACCTGTAAGACCATGAGTGGTCACACTAGTTATGTATATGCTGTGGCTATATCCAGTGATTCAGAGTTCATCGTATCGGGAAGTGCAGATTAGACGGTGAGACTATGGGACGTCAAGACAGGTACCTGTAAGACCATGAGTGGTCACACTAGTTATGTATATGCTGTGCCTATATCCAGTAATTCAGATTTCATCGTATCGGGAAGTGCAGATTAGACGGTGAGACTATGGGACGTCAAGACAGGTACCTGTAAGACCATGAGTGGTCACACTAGTCATGTATATGCTGTGGCTATATCCAGTAATTCAGAGTTCATCGTATCGGGAAGTGCAGATTAGACGGTGAGACTATGGGACGTCAAGACAGGTACCTGTAAGACCATGAGTGGTCACACTAGTTATGTATATGCTGTGCCTATATCCAGTAATTCAGATTTCATCGTATCGGGAAGTGCAGATTAGACGGTGAGACTATGGGACGTCAAGACAGGTACCTGTAAGACCATGAGTGGTCACACTAGTCATGTATATGCTGTGGCTATATCCAGTGATTCAGAGTTCATCGTATCGGGAAGTTGAGATAAGACGGTGAGACTATGGGACGTCAAGACAGGTACCTGTAAGACCATGAGTGGTCACACTAGTTATGTATTAGCTGTGGCTATATCCAGTGATTCAGAGTTCATCGTATCGGGAAGTGCAGATTAGACGGTGAGACTATGGGACGTCAAGACAGGTACCTGTAAGACCATGAGTGGTCACACTAGTTATGTATATGCTGTGGCTATATCCAGTAATTCAGAGTTCATCGTATCGGGAAGTGCAGATAAGACGGTGAGACTATGGGACGTCAAGACAGGTACCTGTAAGACCATGTGTGGTCACACTAGTTATGTATATGCTGTGGCTATATCCAGTAATTCAGAGTTCATCGTATCGGGAAGTGCAGATTAGACGGTGAGACTATGGGACGTCAAGACAGGTACCTGTAAGACCATGAGTGGTCACACACATTATGTATATGCTGTGGCTATATCCAGTGATTCAGAGTTCATCGTATCGGGAAGTGCAGATAAGACGGTGAGACTATGGGACGTCAAGACAGGTACCTGTAAGACCATGAGTGGTCACACTAGTTATGTATTATCTGTGGCTATATCCAGTGATTCAGAGTTCATCGTATCGGGAAGTGATGATTAGACGGTGAGACTATGGGACGTCAAGACAGGTACCTGTAAGACCATGTGTGGTCACACTAGTTATGTATATGCTGTGGCTATATCCAGTAATTCAGAGTTCATCGTATCGGGAAGTGTAGATTAGACGGTGAGACTATCGGACGTCAAGACAGGTACCTGTAAGACCATGAGTGGTCACACTAGTCATGTATATGCTGTGACTATATCCAGTAATTCAGAGTTCATCGTATCGGGAAGTGCAGATTAGACGGTGAGACTATGGGACGTCAAGACAGGTACCTGTAAGACCATGAGTGGTCACACTAGTTATGTATATGCTGTGGCTATATCCAGTAATTCAGATTTCATCGTATCGGGAAGTGCAGATTAGACGGTGAGACTATGGGACGTCAAGACAGGTACCTGTAAGACCATGAGTGGTCACACTAGTCATGTATATGCTGTGGCTATATCCAGTAATTCAGAGTTCATCGTATCGGGAAGTCATGATTAGACGGTGAGACTATGGGACGTCAAGACAGGTACCTGTAAGACCATGAGTGGTCACACTAGTTATGTATATGCTGTGGCTATATCCAGTAATTCAGAGTTCATCGTATCGGGAAGTCATGATTAGACGGTGAGACTATGGGACGTCAAGACAGGTACCTGTAAGACCATGAGTGGTCACACTAGTCATGTATATGCTGTGGCTATATCCAGTAATTCAGAGTTCATCGTATCGGGAAGTGCAGATTAGACGGTGAGACTATGGGACGTCAAGACAGGTACCTGTAAGACCATGAGTGGTCACACTAGTAATGTATCAGCTGTGGCTATATCCAGTAATTCAGATTTCATCGTATCGGGAAGTGCAGATTATACGGTGAGACTATGGGACGTAAAGACTGGTACCTGTAAGACCATGAGTGGTCAGACTAGTAATGTATATGCTGTGGCTATATCCAGTGATTCCGAGTTCATCGTATCGGGAAGTGCAGATTAGACGGTGAGACTATGGGACGTCAAGACAGGTACCTGTAAGACCATGAGTGGTCACACACATTATGTATATGCTGTGGCTATATCCAGTGATTCAGAGTTCATCGTATCGGGAAGTGCAGATTAGACGGTGAGACTATGGGACGTCAAGACAGGTACCTGTAAGACCATGAGTGGTCACACACATTATGTATCAGCTGTGGCTATATCCAGTGATTCAGAGTTCATCGTATCGGGAAGTGCAGATTAGACGGTGAGACTATGGGACGTCAAGACAGGTACCTGTAAGACCATGAGTGGTCACACTAGTAATGTATCAGCTGTGGCTATATCCAGTAATTCAGATTTCATCGTATCGGGAAGTGCAGATTAGACGGTGAGACTATGGGACGTCAAGACAGGTACCTGTAAGACCATGAGTGGTCACACTAGTTATGTATATGCTGTGGCTATATCCAGTAATTCAGAGTTCATCGTATCGGGAAGTGCAGATTATACGGTGAGACTATGGGACGTAAAGACTGGTACCTGTAAGACCATGAGTGGTCAGACTAGTAATGTATATGCTGTGGCTATATCCAGTGATTCCGAGTTCATCGTATCGGGAAGTGCAGATTAGACGGTGAGACTATGGGACGTCAAGACAGGTACCTGTAAGACCATGAGTGGTCACACTAGTAATGTATCAGCTGTGGCTATATCCAGTAATTCAGATTTCATCGTATCGGGAAGTGCAGATTAGACGGTGAGACTATGGGACGTCAAGACAGGTACCTGTAAGACCATGAGTGGTCACACTAGTCATGTATATGCTGTGACTATATCCAGTAATTCAGAGTTCATCGTATCGGGAAGTGCAGATTATACGGTGAGACTATGGGACGTAAAGACTGGTACCTGTAAGACCATGAGTGGTCAGACTAGTAATGTATATGCTGTGGCTATATCCAGTGATTCCGAGTTCATCGTATCGGGAAGTGCAGATTAGACGGTGAGACTATGGGACGTCAAGACAGGTACCTGTAAGACCATGAGTGGTCACACACATTATGTATATGCTGTGGCTATATCCAGTGATTCAGAGTTCATCGTATCGGGAAGTGCAGATTAGACGGTGAGACTATGGGACGTCAAGACAGGTACCTGTAAGACCATGAGTGGTCACACACATTATGTATCAGCTGTGGCTATATCCAGTGATTCAGAGTTCATCGTATCGGGAAGTGCAGATTAGACGGTGAGACTATGGGACGTCAAGACAGGTACCTGTAAGACCATGAGTGGTCACACTAGTAATGTATCAGCTGTGGCTATATCCAGTAATTCAGATTTCATCGTATCGGGAAGTGCAGATTAGACGGTGAGACTATGGGACGTCAAGACAGGTACCTGTAAGACCATGAGTGGTCACACTAGTTATGTATATGCTGTGGCTATATCCAGTAATTCAGAGTTCATCGTATCGGGAAGTGTAGATTAGACGGTGAGACTATCGGACGTCAAGACAGGTACCTGTAAGACCATGAGTGGTCACACTAGTTATGTATTATCTGTGGCTATATCCAGTAATTCAGAGTTCATCGTATCGGGAAGTGCAGATTAGACGGTGAGACTATGGGACGTCAAGACAGGTACCTGTAAGACCATGAGTGGTCACACTAGTTATGTATATGCTGTGGCTATATCCAGTGATTCAGAGTTCATCGTATCGGGAAGTGCAGATTAGACGGTGAGACTATGGGACGTCAAGACAGGTACCTGTAAGACCATGAGTGGTCACACTAGTTATGTATATGCTGTGCCTATATCCAGTAATTCAGATTTCATCGTATCGGGAAGTGCAGATTAGACGGTGAGACTATGGGACGTCAAGACAGGTACCTGTAAGACCATGAGTGGTCACACTAGTCATGTATATGCTGTGGCTATATCCAGTAATTCAGAGTTCATCGTATCGGGAAGTGCAGATTAGACGGTGAGACTATGGGACGTCAAGACAGGTACCTGTAAGACCATGAGTGGTCACACTAGTTATGTATATGCTGTGCCTATATCCAGTAATTCAGATTTCATCGTATCGGGAAGTGCAGATTAGACGGTGAGACTATGGGACGTCAAGACAGGTACCTGTAAGACCATGAGTGGTCACACTAGTCATGTATATGCTGTGGCTATATCCAGTGATTCAGAGTTCATCGTATCGGGAAGTTGAGATAAGACGGTGAGACTATGGGACGTCAAGACAGGTACCTGTAAGACCATGAGTGGTCACACTAGTTATGTATTAGCTGTGGCTATATCCAGTGATTCAGAGTTCATCGTATCGGGAAGTGCAGATTAGACGGTGAGACTATGGGACGTCAAGACAGGTACCTGTAAGACCATGAGTGGTCACACTAGTTATGTATATGCTGTGGCTATATCCAGTAATTCAGAGTTCATCGTATCGGGAAGTGCAGATAAGACGGTGAGACTATGGGACGTCAAGACAGGTACCTGTAAGACCATGTGTGGTCACACTAGTTATGTATATGCTGTGGCTATATCCAGTAATTCAGAGTTCATCGTATCGGGAAGTGCAGATTAGACGGTGAGACTATGGGACGTCAAGACAGGTACCTGTAAGACCATGAGTGGTCACACACATTATGTATATGCTGTGGCTATATCCAGTGATTCAGAGTTCATCGTATCGGGAAGTGCAGATAAGACGGTGAGACTATGGGACGTCAAGACAGGTACCTGTAAGACCATGAGTGGTCACACTAGTTATGTATTATCTGTGGCTATATCCAGTGATTCAGAGTTCATCGTATCGGGAAGTGATGATTAGACGGTGAGACTATGGGACGTCAAGACAGGTACCTGTAAGACCATGTGTGGTCACACTAGTTATGTATATGCTGTGGCTATATCCAGTAATTCAGAGTTCATCGTATCGGGAAGTGTAGATTAGACGGTGAGACTATCGGACGTCAAGACAGGTACCTGTAAGACCATGAGTGGTCACACTAGTCATGTATATGCTGTGACTATATCCAGTAATTCAGAGTTCATCGTATCGGGAAGTGCAGATTAGACGGTGAGACTATGGGACGTCAAGACAGGTACCTGTAAGACCATGAGTGGTCACACTAGTTATGTATATGCTGTGGCTATATCCAGTAATTCAGATTTCATCGTATCGGGAAGTGCAGATTAGACGGTGAGACTATGGGACGTCAAGACAGGTACCTGTAAGACCATGAGTGGTCACACACATTATGTATATGCTGTGGCTATATCCAGTGATTCAGAGTTCATCGTATCGGGAAGTGCAGATAAGACGGTGAGACTATGGGACGTCAAGACAGGTACCTGTAAGACCATGAGTGGTCACACTAGTTATGTATATGCTGTGCCTATATCCAGTAATTCAGAGTTCATCGTATCGGGAAGTGCAGATTAGACGGTGAGACTATGGGACGTCAAGACAGGTACCTGTAAGACCATGAGTGGTCACACTAGTCATGTATATGCTGTGGCTATATCCAGTAATTCAGAGTTCATCGTATCGGGAAGTTATGATAAGACGGTGAGACTATGGGACGTCAAGACAGGTACCTGTAAGACCATGAGTGGTCACACTAGTCATGTATATGCTGTGGCTATATCCAGTAATTCAGAGTTCATCGTATCGGGAAGTGCAGATAAGACGGTGAGACTATGGGACGTCAAGACAGGTACCTGTAAGACCATGAGTGGTCACACTAGTTATGTATATGCTGTGGCTATATCCAGTAATTCAGAGTTCATCGTATCGGGAAGTCATGATTAGACGGTGAGACTATGGGACGTCAAGACAGGTACCTGTAAGACCATGAGTGGTCACACTAGTCATGTATATGCTGTGGCTATATCCAGTAATTCAGAGTTCATCGTATCGGGAAGTTATGATAAGACGGTGAGACTATGGGACGTCAAGACAGGTACCTGTAAGACCATGAGTGGTCACACTAGTCATGTATATGCTGTGGCTATATCCAGTAATTCAGAGTTCATCGTATCGGGAAGTGCAGATTAGACGGTGAGACTATGGGACGTCAAGACAGGTACCTGTAAGACCATGAGTGGTCACACTAGTTATGTATATGCTGTGCCTATATCCAGTAATTCAGAGTTCATCGTATCGGGAAGTGCAGATTAGACGGTGAGACTATGGGACGTCAAGACAGGTACCTGTAAGACCATGAGTGGTCACACTAGTAATGTATATGCAGTGGCTATATCCAGTAATTCAGAGTTCATCGTATTGGGAAGTGCAGATTAGACGGTGAGACTATGGGACGTCAAGACAGGTACCTGTAAGACCATGAGTGGTCACACTAGTTATGTATATGCTGTGGCTATATCCAGTAATTCAGAGTTCATCGTATCGGGAAGTGCAGATAAGACGGTGAGACTATGGGACGTCAAGACAGGTACCTGTAAGACCATGAGTGGTCACACTAGTAATGTATCAGCTGTGGCTATATCCAGTAATTCAGAGTTCATCGTATCGGGAAGTGATGATTAGACGGTGAGACTATGGGACGTCAAGACAGGTACCTGTAAGACCATGTGTGGTCACACTAGTTATGTATATGCTGTGGCTATATCCAGTAATTCAGAGTTCATCGTATCGGGAAGTGTAGATTAGACGGTGAGACTATCGGACGTCAAGACAGGTACCTGTAAGACCATGAGTGGTCACACTAGTTATGTATTATCTGTGGCTATATCCAGTAATTCAGAGTTCATCGTATCGGGAAGTGCAGATTAGACGGTGAGACTATGGGACGTCAAGACAGGTACCTGTAAGACCATGAGTGGTCACACACATTATGTATATGCTGTGGCTATATCCAGTGATTCAGAGTTCATCGTATCGGGAAGTGCAGATAAGACGGTGAGACTATGGGACGTCAAGACAGGTACCTGTAAGACCATGAGTGGTCACACTAGTTATGTATATGCTGTGCCTATATCCAGTAATTCAGATTTCATCGTATCGGGAAGTGCAGATTAGACGGTGAGACTATGGGACGTCAAGACAGGTACCTGTAAGACCATGAGTGGTCACACTAGTTATGTATATGCTGTGGCTATATCCAGTAATTCAGAGTTCATCGTATCGGGAAGTGCAGATTAGACGGTGAGACTATGGGACGTAAAGACTGGTACCTGTAAGACCATGAGTGGTCACACTAGTTAGGTATTATCTGTGGCTATATCCAGTAATTCAGAGTTCATCGTATCGGGAAGTGCAGATAAGACGGTGAGACTATGGGACGTCAAGACAGGTACCTGTAAGACCATGAGTGGTCACACTAGTCATGTATATGCTGTGGCTATATCCAGTAATTCAGAGTTCATCGTATCGGGAAGTGCATATTAGACGGTGAGACTATGGGACGTCAAGACAGGTACCTGTAAGACCATGAGTGGTCACACACATTATGTATCAGCTGTGGCTATATCCAGTGATTCAGAGTTCATCGTATCGGGAAGTTATGATAAGACGGTGAGACTATGGGACGTCAAGACAGGTACCTGTAAGACCATGAGTGGTCACACTAGTAATGTATCAGCTGTGGCTATATCCAGTAATTCAGATTTCATCGTATCGGGAAGTGCAGATTAGACGGTGAGACTATGGGACGTCAAGACAGGTACCTGTAAGACCATGAGTGGTCACACTAGTTATGTATATGCTGTGGCTATATCCAGTGATTCAGAGTTCATCGTATCGGGAAGTGATGATTATACGGTGAGACTATGGGACGTCAAGACAGGTACCTGTAAGACCATGAGTGGTCACACTAGTTAGGTATTATCTGTGGCTATATCCAGTGATTCAGAGTTAATCGTATCGGGAAGTTATGATAAGACGATGAGACTATGGGACGTCAAGACAGGTACCTGTAAGACCATGAGTGGTCACACTAGTCATGTATATGCTGTGACTATATCCAGTAATTCAGAGTTCATCGTATCGGGAAGTGCAGATTATACGGTGAGACTATGTGACGTAAAGACTGGTACCTGTAAGACCATGAGTGGTCACACTAGTTATGTATATGCTGTGGCTATATCCAGTGATTCCGAGTTCATCGTATCGGGAAGTGCAGATTAGACGGTGAGACTATGGGACGTCAAGACAGGTACCTGTAAGACCATGAGTGGTCACACTAGTAATGTATTCACTGTAGCTATATCCAGTGATTCAGAGTTCATCGTATCGGGAAGTGCAGATTATACGGTGAGACTATGAGACGTCAAGACAGGTACCTGTAAGACCATGAGTGGTCACACTAGTCATGTATATGCTGTGGCTATATCCAGTGATTCCGAGTTCATCGTATCGGGAAGCAGAGATAAGACGGTGAGACTATGGGACGTCAAGACAGGTACCTGTAAGACCATGAGTGGTCACACTAGTAATGTATATGCTGTGGCTATATCCAGTGATTCAGAGTTCATCGTATCGGGAAGTGTAGATTATAACGTGAGACTATGGGACGTCAAGACAGGTACCTGTAAGACCATGAGTGGTCACACTAGTCATGTATATGCTGTGGCTATATCCAGTAATTCAGAGTTCATCGTATCGGGAAGTGCAGATTAGACGGTGAGACTATGAGACGTCAAGACAGGTACCTGTAAGACCATGAGTGGTCACACTAGTCATGTATATGCTGTGGCTATATCCAGTGATTCAGAGTTCATCGTATCGGGAAGTGCAGATTAGACGGTGAGACTATGGGACGTCAAGACAGGTACCTGTAAGACCATGAGTGGTCACACTAGTTATGTATATGCTGTGGCTATATCCAGTAATTCAGATTTCATCGTATCGGGAAGTGCAGATTAGACGGTGAGACTATGGGACGTCAAGACAGGTACCTGTAAGACCATGAGTGGTCACACACATTATGTATATGCTGTGGCTATATCCAGTGATTCAGAGTTCATCGTATCGGGAAGTGATGATTATACGGTGAGACTATGGGACGTCAAGACAGGTACCTGTAAGACCATGAGTGGTCACACTAGTAATGTATATGCTGTGGCTATATCCAGTAATTCAGAGTTCATCGTATCGGGAAGTGCAGATTAGACGGTGAGACTATGGGACGTCAAGACAGGTACCTGTAAGACCATGAGTGGTCACACTAGTAATGTATTCACTGTAGCTATATCCAGTGATTCAGAGTTCATCGTATCGGGAAGTCATGATTATACGGTGAGACTATGGGACGTCAAGACAGGTACCTGTAAGACCATGAGTGGTCACACTAGTCATGTATATGCTGTGGCTATATCCAGTGATTCAGAGTTCATCGTATCGGGAAGTGCAGATTAGACGGTGAGACTATGGGACGTCAAGACAGGTACCTGTAAGACCATGAGTGGTCACACTAGTTATGTATATGCTGTGGCTATATCCAGTAATTCAGATTTCATCGTATCGGGAAGTGCAGATTAGACGGTGAGACTATGGGACGTCAAGACAGGTACCTGTAAGACCATGAGTGGTCACACACATTATGTATATGCTGTGGCTATATCCAGTGATTCAGAGTTCATCGTATCGGGAAGTGATGATTATACGGTGAGACTATGGGACGTCAAGACAGGTACCTGTAAGACCATGAGTGGTCACACTAGTAATGTATATGCTGTGGCTATATCCAGTAATTCAGAGTTCATCGTATCGGGAAGTGCAGATTAGACGGTGAGACTATGGGACGTCAAGACAGGTACCTGTAAGACCATGAGTGGTCACACTAGTAATGTATTCACTGTAGCTATATCCAGTAATTCAGAGTTCATCGTATCGGGAAGTGATGATTAGACGGTGAGACTATGGGACGTCAAGACAGGTACCTGTAAGACCATGTGTGGTCACACTAGTTATGTATATGCTGTGGCTATATCCAGTAATTCAGAGTTCATCGTATCGGGAAGTGTAGATTAGACGGTGAGACTATCGGACGTCAAGACAGGTACCTGTAAGACCATGAGTGGTCACACTAGTTATGTATTATCTGTGGCTATATCCAGTAATTCAGAGTTCATCGTATCGGGAAGTGCAGATTAGACGGTGAGACTATGGGACGTCAAGACAGGTACCTGTAAGACCATGAGTGGTCACACTAGTTATGTATATGCTGTGGCTATATCCAGTAATTCAGATTTCATCGTATCGGGAAGTGCAGATTAGACGGTGAGACTATGGGACGTCAAGACAGGTACCTGTAAGACCATGAGTGGTCACACACATTATGTATATGCTGTGGCTATATCCAGTGATTCAGAGTTCATCGTATCGGGAAGTGCAGATAAGACGGTGAGACTATGGGACGTCAAGACAGGTACCTGTAAGACCATGAGTGGTCACACTAGTTATGTATATGCTGTGCCTATATCCAGTAATTCAGATTTCATCGTATCGGGAAGTGCAGATTAGACGGTGAGACTATGGGACGTCAAGACAGGTACCTGTAAGACCATGAGTGGTCACACTAGTTATGTATATGCTGTGGCTATATCCAGTAATTCAGAGTTCATCGTATCGGGAAGTCATGATTAGACGGTGAGACTATGGGACGTCAAGACAGGTACCTGTAAGACCATGAGTGGTCACACTAGTAATGTATTCACTGTAGCTATATCCAGTGATTCAGAGTTCATCGTATCGGGAAGTCATGATTATACGGTGAGACTATGGGACGTAAAGACAGGTACCTGTAAGACCATGAGTGGTCACACTAGTCATGTATATGCTGTGGCTATATCCAGTAATTCAGAGTTCATCGTATCGGGAAGTGCAGATTAGACGGTGAGACTATGGGACGTCAAGACAGGTACCTGTAAGACCATGAGTGGTCACACTAGTTATGTATATGCTGTGGCTATATCCAGTAATTCAGAGTTCATCGTATCGGGAAGTCATGATTAGACGGTGAGACTATGGGACGTCAAGACAGGTACCTGTAAGACCATGAGTGGTCACACTAGTAATGTATATGCAGTGGCTATATCCAGTAATTCAGAGTTCATCGTATTGGGAAGTGCAGATTAGACGGTGAGACTATGGGACGTCAAGACAGGTACCTGTAAGACCATGAGTGGTCACACTAGTTATGTATATGCTGTGGCTATATCCAGTAATTCAGAGTTCATCGTATCGGGAAGTGTAGATTAGACGGTGAGACTATCGGACGTCAAGACAGGTACCTGTAAGACCATGAGTGGTCACACTAGTTATGTATTATCTGTGGCTATATCCAGTAATTCAGAGTTCATCGTATCGGGAAGTGATGATTAGACGGTGAGACTATGGGACGTCAAGACAGGTACCTGTAAGACCATGAGTGGTCACACACATTATGTATATGCTGTGGCTATATCCAGTGATTCAGAGTTCATCGTATCGGGAAGTGCAGATAAGACGGTGAGACTATGGGACGTCAAGACAGGTACCTGTAAGACCATGAGTGGTCACACTAGTTATGTATATGCTGTGCCTATATCCAGTAATTCAGATTTCATCGTATCGGGAAGTGCAGATTAGACGGTGAGACTATGGGACGTAAAGACTGGTACCTGTAAGACCATGAGTGGTCACACTAGTTAGGTATTATCTGTGGCTATATCCAGTAATTCAGATTTCATCGTATCGGGAAGTGCAGATTAGACGGTGAGACTATGGGACGTCAAGACAGGTACCTGTAAGACCATGAGTGGTCACACTAGTTATGTATATGCTGTGGCTATATCCAGTAATTCAGAGTTCATCGTATCGGGAAGTGCAGATTAGACGGTGAGACTATGGGACGTAAAGACTGGTACCTGTAAGACCATGAGTGGTCACACTAGTTATGTATATGCTGTGGCTATATCCAGTAATTCAGAGTTCATCGTATCGGGAAGTGCAGATTAGACGGTGAGACTATGGGACGTCAAGACAGGTACCTGTAAGACCATGAGTGGTCACACACATTATGTATATGCTGTGGCTATATCCAGTGATTCAGAGTTCATCGTATCGGGAAGTGCAGATAAGACGGTGAGACTATGGGACGTCAAGACAGGTACCTGTAAGACCATGAGTGGTCACACTAGTTATGTATATGCTGTGCCTATATCCAGTAATTCAGATTTCATCGTATCGGGAAGTGCAGATTATACGGTGAGACTATGGGACGTCAAGACAGGTACCTGTAAGACCATGAGTGGTCACACTAGTTATGTATATGCTGTGGCTATATCCAGTAATTCAGAGTTCATCGTATCGGGAAGTGCAGATTAGACGGTGAGACTATGGGACGTAAAGACTGGTACCTGTAAGACCATGAGTGGTCACACTAGTTAGGTATTATCTGTGGCTATATCCAGTAATTCAGAGTTCATCGTATCGGGAAGTGCAGATAAGACGGTGAGACTATGGGACGTCAAGACAGGTACCTGTAAGACCATGAGTGGTCACACTAGTCATGTATATGCTGTGGCTATATCCAGTAATTCAGAGTTCATCGTATCGGGAAGTGCATATTAGACGGTGAGACTATGGGACGTCAAGACAGGTACCTGTAAGACCATGAGTGGTCACACACATTATGTATCAGCTGTGGCTATATCCAGTGATTCAGAGTTCATCGTATCGGGAAGTTATGATAAGACGGTGAGACTATGGGACGTCAAGACAGGTACCTGTAAGACCATGAGTGGTCACACTAGTAATGTATATGCTGTGCCTATATCCAGTAATTCAGATTTCATCGTATCGGGAAGTGCAGATTAGACGGTGAGACTATGGGACGTCAAGACAGGTACCTGTAAGACCATGAGTGGTCACACTAGTTATGTATATGCTGTGCCTATATCCAGTAATTCAGATTTCATCGTATCGGGAAGTGCAGATTAGACGGTGAGACTATGGGACGTCAAGACAGGTACCTGTAAGACCATGAGTGGTCACACTAGTTATGTATATGCTGTGGCTATATCCAGTAATTCAGAGTTCATCGTATCGGGAAGTGCAGATTAGACGGTGAGACTATGGGACGTAAAGACTGGTACCTGTAAGACCATGAGTGGTCACACTAGTTAGGTATTATCTGTGGCTATATCCAGTAATTCAGAGTTCATCGTATCGGGAAGTGCAGATAAGACGGTGAGACTATGGGACGTCAAGACAGGTACCTGTAAGACCATGAGTGGTCACACTAGTCATGTATATGCTGTGGCTATATCCAGTAATTCAGAGTTCATCGTATCGGGAAGTGCATATTAGACGGTGAGACTATGGGACGTCAAGACAGGTACCTGTAAGACCATGAGTGGTCACACACATTATGTATCAGCTGTGGCTATATCCAGTGATTCAGAGTTCATCGTATCGGGAAGTTATGATAAGACGGTGAGACTATGGGACGTCAAGACAGGTACCTGTAAGACCATGAGTGGTCACACTAGTAATGTATCAGCTGTGGCTATATCCAGTAATTCAGATTTCATCGTATCGGGAAGTGCAGATTAGACGGTGAGACTATGGGACGTCAAGACAGGTACCTGTAAGACCATGAGTGGTCACACTAGTTATGTATATGCTGTGGCTATATCCAGTGATTCAGAGTTCATCGTATCGGGAAGTGATGATTATACGGTGAGACTATGGGACGTCAAGACAGGTACCTGTAAGACCATGAGTGGTCACACTAGTTAGGTATTATCTGTGGCTATATCCAGTGATTCAGAGTTAATCGTATCGGGAAGTTATGATAAGACGATGAGACTATGGGACGTCAAGACAGGTACCTGTAAGACCATGAGTGGTCACACTAGTCATGTATATGCTGTGACTATATCCAGTAATTCAGAGTTCATCGTATCGGGAAGTGCAGATTATACGGTGAGACTATGTGACGTAAAGACTGGTACCTGTAAGACCATGAGTGGTCACACTAGTTATGTATATGCTGTGGCTATATCCAGTGATTCCGAGTTCATCGTATCGGGAAGTGCAGATTAGACGGTGAGACTATGGGACGTCAAGACAGGTACCTGTAAGACCATGAGTGGTCACACTAGTAATGTATTCACTGTAGCTATATCCAGTGATTCAGAGTTCATCGTATCGGGAAGTGCAGATTATACGGTGAGACTATGAGACGTCAAGACAGGTACCTGTAAGACCATGAGTGGTCACACTAGTCATGTATATGCTGTGGCTATATCCAGTGATTCCGAGTTCATCGTATCGGGAAGTGTAGATTATAACGTGAGACTATGGGACGTCAAGACAGGTACCTGTAAGACCATGAGTGGTCACACTAGTCATGTATATGCTGTGACTATATCCAGTAATTCAGAGTTCATCGTATCGGGAAGTGTAGATTATAACGTGAGACTATGGGACGTCAAGACAGGTACCTGTAAGACCATGAGTGGTCACACTAGTCATGTATATGCTGTGGCTATATCCAGTAATTCAGAGTTCATCGTATCGGGAAGTGCAGATTAGACGGTGAGACTATGAGACGTCAAGACAGGTACCTGTAAGACCATGAGTGGTCACACTAGTCATGTATATGCTGTGGCTATATCCAGTGATTCAGAGTTCATCGTATCGGGAAGTGCAGATTAGACGGTGAGACTATGGGACGTCAAGACAGGTACCTGTAAGACCATGAGTGGTCACACTAGTTATGTATATGCTGTGGCTATATCCAGTAATTCAGATTTCATCGTATCGGGAAGTGCAGATTAGACGGTGAGACTATGGGACGTCAAGACAGGTACCTGTAAGACCATGAGTGGTCACACACATTATGTATATGCTGTGGCTATATCCAGTGATTCAGAGTTCATCGTATCGGGAAGTGATGATTATACGGTGAGACTATGGGACGTCAAGACAGGTACCTGTAAGACCATGAGTGGTCACACTAGTAATGTATATGCTGTGGCTATATCCAGTAATTCAGAGTTCATCGTATTGGGAAGTGCAGATTAGACGGTGAGACTATGGGACGTCAAGACAGGTACCTGTAAGACCATGAGTGGTCACACTAGTTATGTATATGCTGTGGCTATATCCAGTGATACAGAGTTCATCGTATCGGGAAGTGTAGATTATAACGTGAGACTATGGGACGTCAAGACAGGTACCTGTAAGACCATGAGTGGTCACACTAGTTCTTTATTTGCTGTTGCTATATCCAGTGATTCAGAGTTCATCGTATCGGGAAGTGCAGATTATACGGTGAGACTATGGGACGTCAAGACAGGTACCTGTAAGACCATGAGTGGTCACACTAGTAATGTATTATCTGTGTCTATATCCAGTGATTCAGAGTTCATCGTATCGGGAAGTCATGATTATACGGTGAGACTATGGGACGTCAAGACAGGTACCTGTAAGACCATGAGTGGTCACACAGACTGAGTATATGCTGTGGCTATATCCAGTGATTCCGAGTTCATCGTATTGGGAAGTGGAGATTATACGGTGAGACTATGGGACGTCAAGACAGGTACCTGTAAGACCATGAGTGGTCACACTAGTAATGTATATGCTGTGGCTATATCCAGTGATTCAGAGTTCATCGTATCGGGAAGTGATGATTAGACGGTGAGACTATGGGACGTCAAGACAGGTACCTGTAAGACCATGAGTGGTCACACTAGTTATGTATATGCTGTGGCTATATCCAGTAATTCCGAGTTCATCGTATCGGGAAGTGCAGATTAGACGGTGAGACTATGGGACGTCAAGACAGGTACCTGTAAGACCATGAGTGGTCACACTAGTTATGTATATGCTGTGGCTATATCCAGTAATTCAGAGTTCATCGTATCGGGAAGTGATGATTATACGGTGAGACTATGGGACGTCAAGACAGGTACCTGTAAGACCATGAGTGGTCACACACATTATGTATATGCTGTGGCTATATCCAGTAATTCAGATTTCATCGTATCGGGAAGTGCAGATTATACGGTGAGACTATGGGACGTCAAGACAGGTACCTGTAAGACCATGAGTGGTCACACTAGTTATGTATATGCTGTGGCTATATCCAGTAATTCAGAGTTCATCGTATCGGGAAGTGCAGATAAGACGGTGAGACTATGGGACGTCAAGACAGGTACCTGTAAGACCATGAGTGGTCACACTAGTAATGTATCAGCTGTGGCTATATCCAGTAATTCAGAGTTCATCGTATCGGGAAGTGATGATTAGACGGTGAGACTATGGGACGTCAAGACAGGTACCTGTAAGACCATGAGTGGTCACACACATTATGTATATGCTGTGGCTATATCCAGTAATTCAGAGTTCATCGTATCGGGAAGTCATGATTATACGGTGAGACTATGAGACGTCAAGACAGGTACCTGTAAGACCATGAGTGGTCACACTAGTCATGTATATGCTGTGGCTATATCCAGTAATTCAGAGTTCATCGTATCGGGAAGTGCAGATTAGACGGTGAGACTATGGGACGTCAAGACAGGTACCTGTAAGACCATGAGTGGTCACACTAGTTATGTATATGCTGTGGCTATATCCAGTGATTCAGAGTTCATCGTATCGGGAAGCAGAGATAAGACGGTGAGACTATGGACGTCAAGACAGGTACCTGTAAGACCATGAGTGGTCACACTAGTTATGTATATGCTGTGGCTATATCCAGTGATTCAGAGTTCATCGTATCGGGAAGTGTAGATTATAACGTGAGACTATGGGACGTCAAGACAGGTACCTGTAAGACCATGAGTGGTCACACTAGTCATGTATATGCTGTGACTATATCCAGTAATTCAGAGTTCATCGTATCGGGAAGTGCAGATTAGACGGTGAGACTATGAGACGTCAAGACAGGTACCTGTAAGACCATGAGTGGTCACACTAGTCATGTATATGCTGTGGCTATATCCAGTGATTCAGAGTTCATCGTATCGGGAAGTGCAGATTAGACGGTGAGACTATGGGACGTCAAGACAGGTACCTGTAAGACCATGAGTGGTCACACTAGTTATGTATATGCTGTGGCTATATCCAGTGATACAGAGTTCATCGTATCGGGAAGTGTAGATTATAACGTGAGACTATGGGACGTCAAGACAGGTACCTGTAAGACCATGAGTGGTCACACTAGTTCTTTATTTGCTGTTGCTATATCCAGTGATTCAGAGTTCATCGTATCGGGAAGTGCAGATTATACGGTGAGACTATGGACGTCAAGACAGGTACCTGTAAGACCATGAGTGGTCACACTAGTAATGTATTATCTGTGTCTATATCCAGTGATTCAGAGTTCATCGTATCGGGAAGTCATGATTATACGGTGAGACTATGGGACGTCAAGACAGGTACCTGTAAGACCATGAGTGGTCACACTAGTAATGTATATGCAGTGGCTATATCCAGTAATTCAGAGTTCATCGTATTGGAAAGTGCAGATTAGACGGTGAGACTATGGGACGTCAAGACAGGTACCTGTAAGACCATGAGTGGTCACACTAGTCATGTATATGCTGTGGCTATATCCAGTAATTCAGAGTTCATCGTATCGGGAAGTGCAGATAAGACGGTGAGACTATGGGACGTCAAGACAGGTACCTGTAAGACCATGAGTGGTCACACTAGTAATGTATCAGCTGTGGCTTTATCCAGTAATTCAGAGTTCATCGTATCGGGAAGTGATGATTAGACGGTGAGACTATGGGACGTCAAGACAGGTACCTGTAAGACCATGTGTGGTCACACTAGTTATGTATATGCTGTGGCTATATCCAGTAATTCAGAGTTCATCGTATCGGGAAGTGTAGATTAGACGGTGAGACTATCGGACGTCAAGACAGGTACCTGTAAGACCATGAGTGGTCACACTAGTTATGTATTATCTGTGGCTATATCCAGTAATTCAGAGTTCATCGTATCGGGAAGTGCAGATTAGACGGTGAGACTATGGGACGTCAAGACAGGTACCTGTAAGACCATGAGTGGTCACACTAGTTATGTATATGCTGTGGCTATATCCAGTGATTCAGAGTTTATCGTATCGGGAAGCAGAGATAAGACGGTGAGGACTATGGGACGTCAAGACAGGTACCTGTAAGACCATGAGTGGTCACACTAGTAATGTATATGCTGTGGCTATATCCAGTGATTCAGAGTTCATCGTATCGGGAAGTGTAGATTATAACGTGAGACTATGGGACGTCAAGACAGGTACCTGTAAGACCATGAGTGGTCACACTAGTCATGTATATGCTGTGACTATATCCAGTAATTCAGAGTTCATCGTATCGGGAAGTGCAGATTAGACGGTGAGACTATGAGACGTCAAGACAGGTACCTGTAAGACCATGAGTGGTCACACTAGTCATGTATATGCTGTGGCTATATCCAGTGATTCAGAGTTCATCGTATCGGGAAGTGCAGATTAGACGGTGAGACTATGGGACGTCAAGACAGGTACCTGTAAGACCATGTGTGGTCACACTAGTTATGTATATGCTGTGGCTATATCCAGTAATTCAGAGTTCATCGTATCGGGAAGTGTAGATTAGACGGTGAGACTATCGGACGTCAAGACAGGTACCTGTAAGACCATGAGTGGTCACACTAGTTCTTTATTTGCTGTGGCTATATCCAGTGATTCAGAGTTCATCGTATCGGGAAGTGCAGATTATACGGTGAGACTATGGGACGTCAAGACAGGTACCTGTAAGACCATGAGTGGTCACACTAGTTATGTATATGCTGTGGCTATATCCAGTAATTCAGAGTTCATCGTATCGGGAAGCAGAGATAAGACGGTGAGACTATGGGACGTCAAGACAGGTACCTGTAAGACCATGAGTGGTCACACTAGTAATGTATATGCTGTGGCTATATCCAGTGATTCAGAGTTCATCGTATCGGGAAGTGTAGATTATAACGTGAGACTATGGGACGTCAAGACAGGTACCTGTAAGACCATGAGTGGTCACACTAGTCATGTATATGCTGTGACTATATCCAGTAATTCAGAGTTCATCGTATCGGGAAGTGCAGATTAGACGGTGAGACTATGATACGTCAAGACAGGTACCTGTAAGACCATGAGTGGTCACACTAGTCATGTATAATGCTGTGGCTATATCCAGTGATTCAGAGTTCATCGTATCGGGAAGTGCAGATTAGACGGTGAGACTATGGGACGTCAAGACAGGTACCTGTAAGACCATGAGTGGTCACACTAGTTATGTATATGCTGTGGCTATATCCAGTGATACAGAGTTCATCGTATCGGGAAGTGTAGATTATAACGTGAGACTATGGGACGTCAAGTACAGGTACCTGTAAGACCATGAGTGGTCACACTAGTTCTTTATTTGCTGTGGCTATATCCAGTGATTCAGAGTTCATCGTATCGGGAAGTGCAGATTATACGGTGAGACTATGGGACGTCAAGACAGGTACCTGTAAGAACCATGAGTGGTCACACTAGTTATGTATATGCTGTGGCTATATCCAGTGATTCAGAGTTCATCGTATCGGAAGTGTAGATTATAACGTGAGACTATGGGACGTCAAGACAGGTACCTGTAAGACCATGAGTGGTCACACTAGTAATGTATTCACTGTAGCTATATCCAGTGATTCAGAGTTCATCGTATCGGGAAGTCATGATTATACGGTGAGACTATGGGACGTAAAGACAGGTACCTGTAAGACCATGAGTGGTCACACTAGTCATGTATATGCTGTGACTATATCCAGTAATTCAGAGTTCATCGTATCGGGAAGTGCAGATTATACGGTGAGACTATGGGACGTCAAGACAGGTACCTGTAAGACCATGAGTGGTCACACTAATTCTGTATATGCTGTGGCTATATCCAGTGATTCAGAGTTCATCGTATCGGAAGTAGAGATAATACGGTGAGACTATGGGACGTCAAGACAGGTACCTGTAAGACCATGAGTGGTTCACACACATTATGTATATGCAGTGCTATATCCAGTAATTCAGAGTTCATCGTATCGGAAGTGCAGATTAGACGGTGAGACTATGGGACGTCAAGACAGGTACCTGTAAGACCATGAGTGGTCACACTAGTTATGTATATGCTGTGGCTATATCCAGTGATTCAGAGTTCATCGTATCGGGAAGTTATGATAAGACGGTGAGACTATGGGACGTCCAAGACAGGTACCTGTAAGACCATTAGTGGTCACACACATATGTATTATGCTGTGGCTATATCCAGTGATTCAGAGTTCATCGTATCGGGAAGTTATGATAAGACGGTGAGACTATGGGACGTCAAGACAGTACCTGTAAGACCATGAGTGGTCACACTAGTTATGTATATTGCTGTGGCTATATCCAGTGATTCAGAGTTCATCGTATCGGGAAGTTATGATAAGACGGTGAGACTATGGGACGTCAAGACAGGTACCTGTAAGACCATGAGTGGTCACACACATTATGTATATGCAGTGGCTATATCCAGTAATTCAGAAGTTCATCGTATCGGGGAAGTGCAGATTAGACGGTGAGACTATGGGACGTCAAGACAGGTACCTGTAAGACCATGAGTGGTCACACTAGTCATGTATATGCTGTGGCTATATCCAGTAATTCAGAGTTCATCGTATCGGGAAGTGCAGATTATACGGTGAGACTATGGGGACGTCAAGACAGGTACCTGTAAGACCATGAGTGGTCACACTAGTTATGTATAATGCTGTGGCTATATCCAGTTGATCAGAGTTCACCGTATCGGGAAGTAGAGATAATACGGTGAGACTATGGGACGTCAAGACAGGTACCTGTAAGACCATGAGTGGTCACACTAGTTATGTATATGCTGTGGCTATATCCAGTGATTCAGAGTTCATCGTATCGGGAAGTAGAGATAATACGGTGAGACTATGGGACGTCAAGACAGGTACCTGTAAGACCATGAGTGGTCACACACATTATGTATATGCTGTGGCTATATCCAGTAATTCAGAGTTCATCCGTATCGGGAAGTCATGATTATACGGTGAGACTATGGGACGTCAAGACAGGTACCTGTAAGACCATGAGTGGTCACACTAGTTATGTATATGCTGTGGCTATATCCAGTAATTCAGAGTTCATCGTATCGGGAAGTGCAGATTAGACGGTGAGACTATGGGACGTCAAGACAGGTACCTGTAAGACCATGAGTGGTCACACTAGTCATATACATGACTAGTGTGACCACTCATGGTCTTACAGGTACCTGTCTTGACGTCCCATAGTCTCACCGTCTAATCTGCACTTCCCGATACGATGAACTCTGAATTACTGGATATAGCCACAGCATATACATAACTAGTGTGACCACTCATGGTCTTACAGGTACCTGTCTTGACGTCCCATAGTCTCACCGTATAATCATGACTTCCCGATACGATGAACTCTGAATTACTGGATATAGCCACAGCATATACATAATGTGTGTGACCACTCATGGTCTTACAGGTACCTGTCTTGACGTCCCATAGTCTCACCGTATTATCTCTACTTCCCGATACGATGAACTCTGAATCACTGGATATAGCCACAGCATATACATAACTAGTGTGACCACTCATGGTCTTACAGGTACCTGTCTTGACGTCCCATAGTCTCACCGTATTATCTCTACTTCCCGATACGGTGAACTCTGAATCACTGGATATAGCCACAGCATATACATAACTAGTGTGACCACTCATGGTCTTACAGGTACCTGTCTTGACGTCCCCATAGTCTCACCGTATAATCTGCACTTCCCGATACGATGAACTCTGAATTACTGGATATAGCCACAGCATATACATGACTAGTGTGACCACTCATGGTCTTACAGGTACCTGTCTTGACGTCCCATAGTCTCACCGTCTAATCTGCACTTCCCGATACGATGAACTCTGAATTACTGGATATAGCCACTGCATATACATAATGTGTGTGACCACTCATGGTCTTACAGGTACCTGTCTTGACGTCCCATAGTCCTCACCGTCTTATCATAACTTCCCGATTACGATGAACTCTGAATCACTGGATATAGCCACAGCATATACATAACTAGTGTGACCACTCATGGTCTTACAGGTACCTGTCTTGACGTCCCATAGTCTCACCGTCTTATCATAACTTCCCGATACGATGAACTCTGAATCACTGGATATAGCCACAGCATATACATAATGTGTGTGACCACTAATGGTCTTACAGGTACCTGTCTTGACGTCCCATAGTCTCACCGTCTTATCATAACTTCCCGATACGATGAACTCTGAATCACTGGATATAGCCACAGCATATACATAACTAGTGTGACCACTCATGGTCTTACAGGTACCTGTCTTGACGTCCCATAGTCTCACCGTCTAATCTGCACTTCCCGATACGATGAACTCTGAATTACTGGATATAGCCACTGCATATACATAATGTGTGTGACCACTCATGGTCTTACAGGTACCTGTCTTGACGTCCCATAGTCTCACCGTATTATCTCTACTTCCCGATACGATGAACTCTGAATCACTGGATATAGCCACAGCATATACAGAATTAGTGTGACCACTCATGGTCTTACAGGTACCTGTCTTGACGTCCCATAGTCTCACCGTATAATCTGCACTTCCCGATACGATGAACTCTGAATTACTGGATATAGTCACAGCATATACATGACTAGTGTGACCACTCATGGTCTTACAGGTACCTGTCTTTACGTCCCATAGTCTCACCGTATAATCATGACTTCCCGATACGATGAACTCTGAATCACTGGATATAGCTACAGTGAATACATTACTAGTGTGACCACTCATGGTCTTACAGGTACCTGTCTTGACGTCCCATAGTCCTCACCGTATAATCATGACTTCCCGATACGATGAACTCTGAATTACTGGATATAGCCACAGCATATACATAACTAGTGTGACCACTCATGGTCTTACAGGTACCTGTCTTGACGTCCCATAGTCTCACCGTATAATCATAACTTCCCGATACGATGAACTCTGAATTACTGGATATAGCCACTGCATATACATAATGTGTGTGACCACTCATGGTCTTACAGGTACCTGTCTTGACGTCCCATAGTCTCACCGTCTTATCATAACTTCCCGATACGATGAACTCTGAATTACTGGATATAGCCACAGCATATACATAACTAGTGTGACCACTCATGGTCTTACAGGTACCTGTCTTGACGTCCCATAGTCTCACCGTATAATCTGCACTTCCCGATACGATGAACTCTGAATTACTGGATATAGCCACAGCATATACATGACTAGTGTGACCACTCATGGTCTTACAGGTACCTGTCTTGACGTCTCATAGTCTCACCGTATAATCTGCACTTCCCGATACGATGAACTCTGAATTACTGGATATAGTCACAGCATATACATGACTAGTGTGACCACTCATGGTCTTACAGGTACCTGTCTTGACGTCCCATAGTCTCACCGTATAATCTGCACTTCCCGATACGATGAACTCTGAATTACTGGATATAGCCACAGCATATACATAATGTGTGTGACCACTCATGGTCTTACAGGTACCTGTCTTGACGTCCCATAGTCTCACCGTCTAATCTGCACTTCCCGATACGATGAACTCTGAATTACTGGATATAGCCACAGCATATACATGACTAGTGTGACCACTCATGGTCTTACAGGTACCTGTCTTGACGTCCCATAGTCTCACGTTATAATCTACACTTCCCGATACGATGAACTCTGAATCACTGGATATAGCCACAGCATATACATAACTAGTGTGACCACTCATGGTCTTACAGGTACCTGTCTTGACGTCCCATAGTCTCACCGTCTAATCTGCACTTCCCGATACGATGAACTCTGAATCACTGGATATAGCCACAGCATATACATGACTAGTGTGACCACTCATGGTCTTACAGGTACCTGTCTTGACGTCTCATAGTCTCACCGTATAATCTGCACTTCCCGATACGATGAACTCTGAATTACTGGATATAGTCACAGCATATACATGACTAGTGTGACCACTCATGGTCTTACAGGTACCTGTCTTGACGTCTCATAGTCTCACCGTATAATCTGCACTTCCCGATACGATGAACTCTGAATTACTGGATATAGTCACAGCATATACATGACTAGTGTGACCACTCATGGTCTTACAGGTACCTGTCTTGACGTCCCATAGTCTCACCGTATAATCATAACTTCCCGATACGATGAACTCTGAATTACTGGATATAGCCACTGCATATACATAATGTGTGTGACCACTCATGGTCTTACAGGTACCTGTCTTGACGTCCCATAGTCTCACCGTCTAATCTACACTTCCCGATACGATGAACTCTGAATCACTGGATATAGCCACAGCATATACATAACTAGTGTGACCACTCATGGTCTTACAGGTACCTGTCTTGACGTCCCATAGTCTCACCGTCTAATCTGCACTTCCCGATACGATGAACTCTGAATCACTGGATATAGCCACAGCATATACATGACTAGTGTGACCACTCATGGTCTTACAGGTACCTGTCTTGACGTCTCATAGTCTCACCGTCTAATCTGCACTTCCCGATACGATGAACTCTGAATTACTGGATATAGTCACAGCATATACATGACTAGTGTGACCACTCATGGTCTTACAGGTACCTGTCTTGACGTCCCATAGTCTCATCGTCTTATCATAACTTCCCGATACGATGAACTCTGAATCACTGGATATAGCCACAGCATATACATTACTAGTGTGACCACTCATGGTCTTACAGGTACCTGTCTTGACGTCCCATAGTCTCACCGTATAATCATGACTTCCCGATACGATGAACTCTGAATCACTGGATATAGCCACAGCATATACATAACTAGTGTGACCACTCATGGTCTTACAGGTACCTGTCTTGACGTCCCATAGTCTCACCGTATAATCTGCACTTCCCGATACGATGAACTCTGAATTACTGGATATAGCCACAGCATATACATAACTAGTGTGACCACTCATGGTCTTACAGGTACCTGTCTTGACGTCCCATAGTCTCACCGTCTAATCTGCACTTCCCGATACGATGAACTCGGAATCACTGGATATAGCCACAGCATATACATAACTAGTGTGACCACTCATGGTCTTACAGGTACCTGTCTTGACGTCCCATAGTCTCACCGTATAATCTGCACTTCCCGATACGATGAACTCTGAATCACTGGATATAGCCACAGCATATACATTACTAGTGTGACCACTCATGGTCTTACAGGTACCTGTCTTGACGTCCCATAGTCTCACCGTCTTATCTCTGCTTCCCGATACGATGAACTCGGAATCACTGGATATAGCCACAGCATATACATTACTAGTCTGACCACTCATGGTCTTACAGGTACCAGTCTTTACGTCCCATAGTCTCACCGTATAATCTGCACTTCCCGATACGATGAACTCTGAATCACTGGATATAGCCACAGCATATACATGACTAGTGTGACCACTCATGGTCTTACAGGTACCTGTCTTGACGTCTCATAGTCTCACCGTCTAATCTGCACTTCCCGATACGATGAACTCTGAATTACTGGATATAGTCACAGCATATACATGACTAGTGTGACCACTCATGGTCTTACAGGTACCTGTCTTGACGTCCCATAGTCTCACGTTATAATCTACACTTCCCGATACGATGAACTCTGAATCACTGGATATAGCCACAGCATATACATAACTAGTGTGACCACTCATGGTCTTACAGGTACCTGTCTTGACGTCCCATAGTCTCACCGTCTTATCTCTGCTTCCCGATACGATGAACTCGGAATCACTGGATATAGCCACAGCATATACATGACTAGTGTGACCACTCATGGTCTTACAGGTACCTGTCTTGACGTCCCATAGTCTCACCGTCTAATCATAACTACCCGATACGATGAACTCTGAATCACTGGATATAGCCACAGCATATACATAATGTGTGTGACCACTAATGGTCTTACAGGTACCTGTCTTGACGTCCCATAGTCTCACCGTCTAATCTGCACTTCCCGATACGATGAACTCTGAATCACTGGATATAGCCACAGCATATACATGACTAGTGTGACCACTCATGGTCTTACAGGTACCTGTCTTGACGTCTCATAGTCTCACCGTCTAATCTGCACTTCCCGATACGATGAACTCTGAATTACTGGATATAGTCACAGCATATACATTACTAGTGTGACCACTCATGGTCTTACAGGTACCTGTCTTGACGTCCCATAGTCTCACCGTCTTATCTGCACTTCCCGATACGATTGAACTCTGAATTACTGGATATAGCCACAGCATATACATAACTAGTGTGACCACTCATGGTCTTACAGGTACCTGTCTTGACGTCCCATAGTCTCACCGTATAATCTGCACTTCCCGATACGATGAAATCTGAATTACTGGATATAGCCACAGCATATACATAATGTGTGTGACCACTCATGGTCTTACAGGTACCTGTCTTGACGTCCCATAGTCTCACCGTATAATCATCACTTCCCGATACGATGAACTCTGAATTACTGGATATAGCCACAGCATATACATAACTAGTGTGACCACTCATGGTCTTACAGGTACCTGTCTTGACGTCCCATAGTCTCACCGTCTAATCTGCACTTCCCGATACGATGAACTCGGAATTACTGGATATAGCCACAGCATATACATAACTAGTGTGACCACTCATGGGTCTTACAGGTACCTGTCTTGACGTCCCATAGTCTCACCGTCTAATCATCACTTCCCGATACGATGAACTCTGAATCACTGGATATAGCCACAGCATATACATTACTAGTGTGACCACTCATGGTCTTACAGGTACCTGTCTTGACGTCCCATAGTCTCACCGTATAATCTCCACTTCCCAATACGATGAACTCGGAATCACTGATATAGCCACAGCATATACTCAGTCTGTGTGACCACTCATGGTCTTACAGGTACCTGTCTTGACGTCCCATAGTCTCACCGTATAATCATGACTTCCCGATACGATGAACTCTGAATCACTGGATATAGACACAGATAATACATTACTAGTGTGACCACTCATGGTCTTACAGGTACCTGTCTTGACGTCCCATAGTCTCACCGTATAATCTGCACTTCCCGATACGATGAACTCTGAATCACTGGATATAGCAACAGCAAATAAAGAACTAGTGTGACCACTCATGGTCTTACAGGTACCTGTCTTGACGTCCCATAGGTCTCACGTTATAATCTACACTTCCCGATACGATGAACTCTGTATCACTGGATATAGCCACAGCATATACATAACTAGTGTGACCACTCATGGTCTTACAGGTACCTGTCTTGACGTCCCATAGTCTCACCGTCTAATCTGCACTTCCCAATACGATGAACTCTGAATTACTGGATATAGCCACAGCATATACATTACTAGTGTGACCACTCATGGTCTTACAGGTACCTGTCTTGACGTCCCATAGTCTCACCGTATAATCATCACTTCCCGATACGATGAACTCTGAATCACTGGATATAGCCACAGCATATACATAATGTGTGTGACCACTCATGGTCTTACAGGTACCTGTCTTGACGTCCCATAGTCTCACCGTCTAATCTGCACTTCCCGATACGATGAAATCTGAATTACTGGATATAGCCACAGCATATACATAACTAGTGTGACCACTCATGGTCTTACAGGTACCTGTCTTGACGTCCCATAGTCCTCACCGTCTAATCTGCACTTCCCGATACGATGAACTCTGAATCACTGGATATAGCCACAGCATATACATGACTAGTGTGACCACTCATGGTCTTACAGGTACCTGTCTTGACGTCTCATAGTCTCACCGTCTAATCTGCACTTCCCGATACGATGAAACTCTGAATTACTGGATATAGCCACAGCATATACATGACTAGTGTGACCACTCATGGTCTTACAGGTACCTGTCTTGACGTCCCATAGTCTCACGTTATAATCTACACTTCCCGATACGATGAACTCTGAATTACTGGATATAGTCACAGCATATACATGACTAGTGTGACCACTCATGGTCTTACAGGTACCTGTCTTGACGTCCCATAGTCTCACGTTATAATCTACACTTCCCGATACGATGAACTCGGAATCACTGGATATAGCCACAGCATATACATGACTAGTGTGACCACTCATGGTCTTACAGGTACCTGTCTTGACGTCTCATAGTCTCACCGTATAATCTGCACTTCCCGATACGATGAACTCTGAATCACTGGATATAGCTACAGTGAATACATTACTAGTGTGACCACTCATGGTCTTACAGGTACCTGTCTTGACGTCCCATAGTCTCACCGTCTAATCTGCACTTCCGATACGATGAACTCGGAATCACTGGATATAGCCACAGCATATACATAACTAGTGTGACCACTCATGGTCTTACAGGTACCAGTCTTTACGTCACATAGTCTCACCGTATAATCTGCACTTCCCGATACGATGAACTCTGAATTACTGGATATAGTCACAGCATATACATGACTAGTGTGACCACTCATGGTCTTACAGGTACCTGTCTTGACGTCCCATAGTCTCATCGTCTTATCATAACTTCCCGATACGATTAACTCTGAATCACTGGATATAGCCACAGATAATACCTAACTAGTGTGACCACTCATGGTCTTACAGGTACCTGTCTTGACGTCCCATAGTCTCACCGTATAATCATCACTTCCCGATACGATGAACTCTGAATCACTGGATATAGCCACAGCATATACATAACTAGTGTGACCACTCATGGTCTTACAGGTTACCTGTCTTGACGTCCCATAGTCTCACCGTCTAATTCTGCACTTCCCGATACGATGAAATCTGAATTACTGGATATAGCCACAGCTGATACATTACTAGTGTGACCACTCATGGTCTTACAGGTACCTGTCTTGACGTCCCATAGTCTCACCGTCTTATCATAACTTCCCGATACGATGAACTCTGAATCACTGGATTATAGCCACAGCTGATACATAATGTGTGTGACCACTCATGGTCTTACAGGTACCTGTCTTGACGTCCCATAGTCTCACCGTCTAATATGCACTTCCCGATACGATGAACTCTGAATTACTGGATATAGCCACAGCATATACATGACTAGTGTGACCACTCATGTCTTACAGGTACCTGTCTTGACGTCCCATAGTCTCACCGTCTTATCTGCACTTCCCGATACGATGAACTCTGAATTACTGGATATAGCCACAGATAATACCTAACTAGTGTGACCACTCATGGTCTTACAGGTACCAGTCTTTACGTCCCATAGTCTCACCGTCTAATCTGCACTTCCCGATACGATGAACTCTGAATTACTGGATATAGCCACAGCATATACATAACTAGTGTGACCACTCATGGTCTTACAGGTACCTGTCTTGACGTCCCATAGTCTCACCGTCTAATCTGCACTTCCCGATACGATGAAATCTGAATTACTGGATATAGGCACAGCATATACATAACTAGTGTGACCACTCATGGTCTTACAGGTACCTGTCTTGACGTCCCATAGTCTCACCGTCTAATCTGCACTTCCCGATACGATGAAATCTGAATTACTGGATATAGGCACAGCATATACATTACTAGTGTGACCACTCATGGTCTTACAGGTACCTGTCTTGACGTCCCATAGTCTCACCGTCTTATCATAACTTCCCGATACGATGAACTCTGAATCACTGGATATAGCCACAGCTGATACATAATGTGTGTGACCACTCATGGTCTTACAGGTACCTGTCTTGACGTCCCATAGTCTCACCGTCTAATATGCACTTCCCGATACGATGAACTCTGAATTACTGGATATAGCCACAGCATATACATGACTAGTGTGACCACTCATGGTCTTACAGGTACCTGTCTTGACGTCCCATAGTCTCACCGTCTTATCTGCACTTCCCGATACGATGAACTCTGAATTACTGGATATAGCCACAGATAATACCTAACTAGTGTGACCACTCATGGTCTTACAGGTACCAGTCTTTACGTCCCATAGTCTCACCGTCTAATCTGCACTTCCCGATACGATGAACTCTGAATTACTGGATATAGCCACAGCATATACATAACTAGTGTGACCACTCATGGTCTTACAGGTACCTGTCTTGACGTCCCATAGTCTCACCGTATAATCTGCACTTCCCGATACGATGAAATCTGAATTACTGGATATAGGCACAGCATATACATAACTAGTGTGACCACTCATGGTCTTACAGGTACCTGTCTTGACGTCCCATAGTCTCACCGTCTTATCTGCACTTCCCGATACGATGAACTCTGAATCACTGGATATAGCCACAGCATATACATAATGTGTGTGACCACTCATGGTCTTACAGGTACCTGTCTTGACGTCCCATAGTCTCACCGTCTAATCTGCACTTCCCGATACGATGAACTCTGAATTACTGGATATAGCCACAGCATATACATAACTAGTGTGACCACTCATGGTCTTACAGGTACCAGTCTTTACGTCCCATAGTCTCACCGTCTAATCTGCACTTCCCGATACGATGAACTCTGAATTACTGGATATAGCCACAGCATATACATAACTAGTGTGACCACTCATGGTCTTACAGGTACCTGTCCTTGACGTCCCATAGTCTCACCGTCTAATCTGCACTTCCCGATACGATGAAATCTGAATTACTGGATATAGCCACAGATAATACCTAACTAGTGTGACCACTCATGGTCTTACAGGTACCAGTCTTTACGTCCCATAGTCTCACCGTCTAATCTGCACTTCCCGATACGATGAAATCTGAATTACTGGATATAGGCACAGCATATACATAACTAGTGTGACCACTCATGGTCTTACAGGTACCTGTCTTGACGTCCCATAGTCTCACCGTCTTATCTGCACTTCCCGATACGATGAACTCTGAATCACTGGATATAGCCACAGCATATACATAATGTGTGTGACCACTCATGGTCTTACAGGTACCTGTCTTGACGTCCCATAGTCTCACCGTCTAATCATCACTTCCCGATACGATGAACTCTGAATTACTGGATATAGCCACAGATAATACATAACTAGTGTGACCACTCATGGTCTTACAGGTACCTGTCTTGACGTCCGATAGTCTCACCGTCTAATCTACACTTCCCGATACGATGAACTCTGAATTACTGGATATAGCCACAGCATATACATAACTAGTGTGACCACTCATGGTCTTACAGGTACCTGTCTTGACGTCCCATAGTCTCACCGTCTAATCTGCACTTCCCAATACGATGAACTCTGAATTACTGGATATAGCCACTGCATATACATTACTAGTGTGGACCACTCATGGTCTTACAGGTACCTGTCTTGACGTCCCATAGTCTCACCGTCTAATCATGACTTCCCGATACGATGAACTCTGAATTACTGGATATAGCCACAGCATATACATAACTAGTGTGACCACTCATGGTCTTACAGGTACCTGTCTTGACGTCCCATAGTCTCACCGTCTAATCTGCACTTCCCGATACGATGAACTCTGAATTACTGGATATAGCCACAGCATATACATGACTAGTGTGACCACTCATGGTCTTACAGGTACCTGTCTTTACGTCCCATAGTCTCACCGTATAATCATGACTTCCCGATACGATGAACTCTGAATCACTGGATATAGCTACAGTGAATACATTACTAGTGTGACCACTCATGGTCTTACAGGTACCTGTCTTGACGTCCCATAGTCTCACCGTCTAATCATGACTTCCCGATACGATGAACTCTGAATTACTGGATATAGCCACAGCATATAACATAACTAGTGTGACCACTCATGGTCTTACAGGTACCTGTCTTGACGTCCCATAGTCTCACCGTCTAATCTGCACTTCCCGATACGATGAAATCTGAATTACTGGATATAGGCACAGCATATACATAACTAGTGTGACCACTCATGGTCTTACAGGTACCTGTCTTGACGTCCCATATCTCACCGTCTTATCTGCACTTCCCGATTACGATGAACTCTGAATCACTGGATATAGCCACAGCATATACATAATGTGTGTGACCACTCATGGTCTTACAGGTACCTGTCTTGACGTCCCATAGTCTCACCGTCTAATCTGCACTTCCCGATACGATGAAATCTGAATTACTGGATATAGCCACAGCATATACATAACTAGTGTGACCACTCATGGTCTTACAGGTACCTGTCTTGACGTCCCATAGTCTCACCGTCTAATCTGCACTTCCCGATACGATGAACTCTGAATTACTGGATATAGCCACAGATAATACATAACTAGTGTGACCACTCATGGTCTTACAGGTACCTGTCTTGACGTCCGATAGTCTCACCGTCTAATCTACACTTCCCGATACGATGAACTCTGAATTACTGGATATAGCCACAGCATATACATAACTAGTGTGACCACACATGGTCTTACAGGTACCTGTCTTGACGTCCCATAGTCTCACCGTCTAATCATCACTTCCCGATACGATGAACTCTGAATTACTGGATATAGCTACAGTGAATACATTACTAGTGTGACCACTCATGGTCTTACAGGTACCTGTCTTGACGTCCCATAGTCTCACCGTCTAAATCTGCACTTCCCGATACGATGAACTCTGAATTACTGGATATAGCCACAGCATATACATTACTAGTGTGACCACTCATGGTCTTACAGGTACCTGTCTTGACGTCCCATAGTCTCACCGTATAATCATCACTTCCCGATACGATGAACTCTGAATCACTGGATATAGCCACAGCATATACATAATGTGTGTGACCACTCATGTTCTTACAGGTACCTGTCTTGACGTCCCATAGTCTCACCGTCTAATCTGCACTTCCCGATACGATGAAATCTGAATTACTGGATATAGCCACAGCATATACATAACTAGTGTGACCACTCATGGTCTTACAGGTACCTGTCTTGACGTCCCATAGTCCACCGTCTAATCTGCACTTCCCGATACGATGAACTCTGAATCACTGGATATAGCCACAGCATATACATGACTAGTGTGACCACTCATGGTCTTACAGGTACCTGTCTTGACGTCCCATAGTCTCACCGTATAATCATGACTTCCCGATACGATGAACTCTGAATCACTGGATATAGCTACAGTGAATACATTACTAGTGTGACCACTCATGGTCTTACAGGTACCTGTCTTGACGTCCCATAGTCCTCACCGTCTAATCTGCACTTCCCGATACGATGAACTCTGAATTACTGGATATAGCCACAGCATATACATTACTAGTGTGACCACTCATGGTCTTAACAGGTACCTGTCTTGACGTCCCATAGTCTCACCGTATAATCATCACTTCCCGATACGATGAACTCTGAATCACTGGATATAGCCACAGCATATACATAATGTGTGTGACCACTCATGGTCTTACAGGTACCTGTCTTGACGTCCCATAGTCTCACCGTCTAATCTGCACTTCCCGATACGATGAAATCTGAATTACTGGATATAGCCACAGCATATACATAACTAGTGTGACCACTCATGGTCTTACAGGTACCTGTCTTGACGTCCCATAGTCTCACCGTCTAATCTGCACTTCCCGATACGATGAACTCTGAATCACTGGATATAGCCACAGCATATACATGACTAGTGTGACCACTCATGGTCTTACAGGTACCTGTCTTGACGTCTCATAGTCTCACCGTCTAATCTGCACTTCCCGATACGATGAACTCTGAATTACTGGATATAGCCACAGCATATACATGACTAGTGTGACCACTCATGGTCTTACAGGTACCTGTCTTGACGTCCCATAGTCTCACGTTATAATCTACACTTCCCGATACGATGAACTCTGAATCACTGGATATAGCCACAGCATATACATTACTAGTGTGACCACTCATGGTCTTACAGGTACCTGTCTTGACGTCCCATAGTCTCACCGTCTTATCTCTGCTTCCCGATACGATGAACTCGGAATCACTGGATATAGCCACAGCATATACATGACTAGTGTGACCACTCATGGTCTTACAGGTACCTGTCTTGACGTCTCATAGTCTCACCGTATAATCTGCACTTCCCGATACGATGAACTCTGAATCACTGGATATAGCTACAGTGAATACATTACTAGTGTGACCACTCATGGTCTTACAGGTACCTGTCTTGACGTCCCATAGTCTCACCGTCTAATCTGCACTTCCCGATACGATGAACTCGGAATCACTGGATATAGCCACAGCATATACATAACTAGTGTGACCACTCATGGTCTTACAGGTACCAGTCTTTACGTCACATAGTCTCACCGTATAATCTGCACTTCCCGATACGATGAACTCTGAATTACTGGATATAGTCACAGCATATACATGACTAGTGTGACCACTCATGGTCTTACAGGTACCTGTCTTGACGTCCCATAGTCTCATCGTCTTATCATAACTTCCCGATACGATTAACTCTGAATCACTGGATATAGCCACAGATAATACCTAACTAGTGTGACCACTCATGGTCTTACAGGTACCTGTCTTGACGTCCCATAGTCTCACCGTATAATCATCACTTCCCGATACGATGAACTCTGAATCACTGGATATAGCCACAGCATATACATAACTAGTGTGACCACTCATGGTCTTACAGGTACCTGTCTTGACGTCCCATAGTCTCACCGTCTAATCTGCACTTCCCGATACGATGAAATCTGAATTACTGGATATAGCCACAGCTGATACATTACTAGTGTGACCACTCATGGTCTTACAGGTACCTGTCTTGACGTCCCATAGTCTCACCGTCTTATCATAACTTCCCGATACGATGAACTCTGAATCACTGGATATAGCCACAGCTGATACATAATGTGTGTGACCACTCATGGTCTTACAGGTACCTGTCTTGACGTCCCATAGTCTCACCGTCTAATATGCACTTCCCGATACGATGAACTCTGAATTACTGGATATAGCCACAGCATATACATGACTAGTGTGACCACTCATGGTCTTACAGGTACCTGTCTTGACGTCCCATAGTCTCACCGTCTTATCTGCACTTCCCGATACGATGAACTCTGAATTACTGGATATAGCCACAGATAATACCTAACTAGTGTGACCACTCATGGTCTTACAGGTACCAGTCTTTACGTCCCATAGTCTCACCGTCTAATCTGCACTTCCCGATACGATGAACTCTGAATTACTGGATATAGCCACAGCATATACATAACTAGTGTGACCACTCATGGTCTTACAGGTACCTGTCTTGACGTCCCATAGTCTCACCGTCTAATCTGCACTTCCCGATACGATGAAATCTGAATTACTGGATATAGGCACAGCATATACATAACTAGTGTGACCACTCATGGTCTTACAGGTACCTGTCTTGACGTCCCATAGTCTCACCGTCCTTATCTGCACTTCCCGATACGATGAACTCTGAATCACTGGATATAGCCACAGCATATACATAATGTGTGTGACCACTCATGGTCTTACAGGTACCTGTCTTGACGTCCCATAGTCTCACCGTCTAATCTGCACTTC